>CM077221.1:32478879-32691379 GCA_039654775.1 Spinibarbus caldwelli
TTGTATGTTCATTACTGACGAGGAGAGCGCTAGACTGGGCTACGGCGGTGTGGGAAGGTGGTAACATGGCTTTCCCCTCCTTCAGAATCTTTATGCGACAGTTTCGAGAGGTGTTCGAACATTCTGTTGATGGAAAGGAGGTTGGGGAACAACTTCTAGCCCTACACCAGGGAAGCAGCACGGCGGCTGATTACGCACTCACCTTTCGAACTCTTGCTGCACAAACAGGCTGGGACAACGATCCACTGAAGCTGTGGTTCTGCAAGGGCCTCTCGACCAAACTCCAATCTGAATTGGCTTGCCGCGATGAGCGGAGAACCCTGGAACAATTTATTGAGCTCGCCATTCGTATTGACAACCTGATGCGCTCAAGATGCCTCTCTCGTTTCATCTCTACACTGCCCTCTGCTGTCACGTTGAGAACCACTCCAGAGCTGAGCCAATGCAAGTGGGCGTGACACACCTCATGTCAGAGGAGAGAGAGCGCCGGCGCCATGAGAATCTGTTCCTATACTGCGGTCTGCCAGGCCATATGAGAATCTCCTGTCCCACAAGACCAACCTCCAGGGGGTCATCCGTGGTGAGTTCTAATCTGTTTACCTTATCCACACTCGAAGTTCCGGTAACCATAATGTTTGATAACTCACAGTTTGATTCTCTGGCATTGATCGACTCGGGGCTGCAGGCAATTTCATAGATGTTAACTTCGCTAAAACACACTCTCTTCCTCTCATTACATGTGAATCCGATGTGGCAGTGGCAGTGATGGTGATGAATGTCAAATTCATCACCAAGGACATCACACTGAGAACAGGCTCTCTTCACACGGAAAGTATTCGCCTTTTCGCAATTTAATCACCCCAGAAACCCATAATCCTCGGCTTGCCTTGGCTGGAGAAACACAATCCCTGTATATCATGGTCCACACGACAGATTGTTCAGTGGTCTGAGACATGTCACAAGCACTGCCTTTTGCCTCATTTTCACTCACCTGTATCATCTAAACCCCTTCTCAAAGAAAGTTCAGCTATTCAGGGGTTACCCACCGAATACCATGATTTATTTGAAGCCTTCAGTAAATCCAGAGCCTCACAACTTCCTCTTCATCGCTCCAGCGATTGCGCCATCGATCTCCTTCCTGGGGCAGTACCCACCAGAGGCAGAATTTTCCCTTTAATGCAACAGAAGTCTGAGGCCATGAAGGCTTACATAGAGGAGGAGCTATCAAAGGGCTTCATCAGACCATCCACATCACCAGCATCAGCAGGCTTCTTCTTTGTCAAGAAAAAGGATGGAGGATTACGCCCCTGCATTGATTACCATCATCTCAATGAAATCACAGTCAAATTCCGCTCCCCTCTGCCGCTAGTTCCAGCCGCCCTTGAAATGCTCCGTTCTGCTAAGTACTTTAGCAAGCTCGATCTTCGCAATGCATACAATCTTATCCGCATCAGAAAGGGGGTGAGTGGAAAACCGCCTTTTCTACCACCACTGGGCACTACGAATATCTGGTTATGCCGTTCGGGCTTGTCAACAGTCCGTCAGTCTTTCAGGCATACATCAGTGATGTGTTCCGGGACATGTTAGGCCGGTGGGGGATTGTCTACATTGACGATATATTAATCTACTCTGACACGTTTGAATCTCATGTGCAACAGGTAAGGGCAGTACTAAAACGCCTCATCGACCATCAGTTGTATGCCAAAATGGAGAAATGCGAGTTTCATCAGAGATTAACATCATTTCTGGGATACATCATCAGTGCTGACGGGGTGGCGATGGATGAGAAGAAGATCAACTCAGTTTTAAACTGGCCCACATCTAAAATCACTAAAGATCTGGAACGTTTCCTGGGGTTTGCCAACTTCTACAGACGCTTCATATGCAACTTCAGCACCATAGTCACACCATTAACGTCGTTGCTTAGGGGAGGCAAGCGCTATCTCACCTGGTCCACAGCAACATCAGAATCTTTTCAGCGACTCAAGGAACGTTTCACCTCAGCACCGATTCTTCATCACCCTGATCCTGAACTCGAATTCACTCAACATCTCGTTACCAACCGGTTCTGGTGGCCATCATTACAAAAGGACGTTACCACTTTCATTCAACACTGTGCTACCTGCAATATTACCAAATCTTCTCATCAATGCCCAGCTGGTTTATTTCAACCTTTACCCATACCTCAACGCCCCTGGTCTCACATCGCCATCGACTTTGTCACTGATCTCCCTCGTTCCAGAAATCATACCACCATACTTACAGTCATCGACCGCTTCTCTAAAGCATGCCATCTCATTCCTCTCACCAAGCTTCCCGCAGCCTTCGAAACAGCAGAGGCTTTGCTGGAACAGGTATTCAGATTTTACGGACTACCCCAGGACATAGTCTCAGACCGTGGACCACAGTTCACCTCCAGAGTCTGGTCTGCTTTCTGTCAGCAGCTTAATATAAACGTCAGCCTAATCTCCGGCTATCACCCTGAATCCATTGGCCAAGTGGAACCGCTTAATCAGGAATTAACTCGATTTCTATGATCTTACTGCCACAACAACCAGAACGACTGGAGTCGTTATCTGCTTTGGGCTGAATATGCGCAGAACTCATTACGCAAGCCTTCTACTGGTCTAACACCTTTCCAGTGTGTTCTTGGTTTCCAACCTCCGCTATTTCCCTGGTCAGGGGAGCCCTCTGATCTGCCCGCTGTCAATGATTGGCTACACCGTAGTGAGGAAACCTGGAATACCGCACACGTTCATCTCCAACATGCTGTACGCCGGGTCAGAGAACAGGCCAATAGCCATCGGAGACCAGGTCCTCCCTACGCTCTGGGTCAGTGGGTGTGGTTGTCCACCAGAGATCTTCGTCTTCGTCTCCTGTGCAAAAAGCTCAGTCCCAGGTACGTGGGCCCATTTAAAATAATTAGTCAAATTACACCAGTTTCATATCGTTTAGCACTTCCTGCGAATTACTGTATCTCACCCACTTTCCATATTTCTCTGCTCAAGCCCGCCGGTGGTCCGAGAGGGGAGGGGGACCAGGAGGAGGCCACTGAGGAGAGCACCCCTCCCATCGTGGTGGACGGCGAGGAGTCAGGGAGATCTTGGATTCCCGACCCCGAGGCAGGGTGTTACAATACCTCATAGACTGGGAGGGGTACGGCCCTGAGGAGAGGTCCTGGGTCAACGCCCAGAACATCCTGAACCCCACGCTCACGGATGATTTCCATCGCGCTCACCCTAACAGACCTGCTCCTCGACCCTGTGGAAAGCCTCGGCATAGAACCGCCCCTCACTTCAGGAGCCGCTCGCAGGGAGGGGGCTCTGTCACAAACTCGGCCTCTGTGGCCCTCCCCAAACACCATCGGAGGGCACCGTCCCCGGAGTATTAGTTCTTGAACTGCATTCCCCACAATGCCCTGTATCTGAGACTGATTGCTGCACAGGTGTTTCCCATCTCTGTGCCCTTTATAAGCTGCAAATGGATCCCCATGCCTCAGACCCCTCATTACACTGAATATATAGTTATAAGTCTGAATATATAGTTATGTAAATCTGAATATATAGAAGTAAATCTGAATATATAGAAGCAAATCTGAATATATAGAAGCAAATCTGAATATATAGGTATAAGTCTGAATATATAAATGTAAATCTGACTATATAGTTATAAGTCTGAATATATAAATGTAAATCTGAATATATAGAAGCAAATCTGAATATATAGGTATAAGTGTGAATATATAAATGTAAATCTGAATATATAGTTGTAAGTCTGAATATATAAATGTAAATCTGAATATATAGTTATAAGTCTAACTGTATAAATGTAAATCTGAATATATAGTTATTAGTCTGAATATATAGAAGTAAATATGAATATATACACTTATAAATCTGAATATATAAATGTAAATCTGAATATATAATTATAAGTCTGTATACATAAATGTAAATCTGAATATATACACTAATAAATCTGAATGTATAAATGTAAATCTTAATATGTGATGCGATATAGGAAAACCCAACACATGGTGGAATTTTACCTTTTTAAGTTTTGATACCATGAAAGCTGGGTTCAAGCCCTTTCCAAAACTGTTTTTATTTTGTCCATAGCTTGAACGTAACAATAGTTATGACTATCTGAGGTTGGCTGATAGCTATGAATGGAATGGAATGGAATTTTGAGAAAAACGGGTTTAAAGTGAGACAGGTTTCACTTTCACTTCACGGTGATTTGTTTAACGAGAGCTGTCTGTCAGGAGCGCTATTCTGCATCTTTACACAAATAGACTAACGTTACCCTGAAGAGGACAGTTTTCCGTTGTGTATCATGATGGGCATAGTCTGAACTTTTGATCACCCCTTGTATGTTTAGATAGCACGAATAGTGTAGCTACCTTGTAGTTTACATTTAGAAAAGTGGGCGCAGCGCACCTGTGCATATAGTCTAACAGACTGTCATCGGACTCTTCCTCTTTAGTAACTTCATCTTCCGATTCTTCATCTCTGAATGTGAAATAGTCCATTATAACATCATGTAGGACACTAACATCACCAAGATTGAGCAGACTGAGATGAGCAAGATCGTTTAAGTGAGCAGCTAACGTTACTTCAGACTGTTCTCTCGCGCTCCGCCATATCATGATATAAATAAATAAACAAATAAATAAACTCTGCATGCCATAGTTTACACAGGACTGGCGGGAAATGTGCATTGATACAAATTTATTATACATGTTACGTGGTTTATTTTGATAGGTTAACTGTTTTTTTGGTGTTAAGAGAAAGCACCTCCTCAGCACGTCCTTAACATAAGAGAAAGACACATTTTTCTGCTTGCTGCAATAAATCGCTATTTTTCTGTACTAAACAAGTGAATTTTCCCAAGATATTTTCAGAGACAATAGACAAGATATTATTGAATAATATTTTAATAAAAACCAAATTTTGACAAAAAATTGCCATTTGACCTATTTTTCGAATTTCCTGAAAATGTCCCAGCGCGACATCCGATGGGTTTTCCCAGATCGCATCACATATATTTACATTACATTTACATTTAGTCATTTAGCAGACGCTTTTATCCAAAGCGACTTACAAATGAGGACAACAGAAGCAATCAAAACCAACAAAAGAGCAACAACATGCAAGCACTATGACAAGTCTCGGTTAGCCTAACGCAGTACACGTAGCAAGAAGATAGGATATAGAATAAAGAAACCTAGTGTTTTTTTTTTTTGTTTTTTTTTTTAAAGAAACAAGTAGATAGAATAGAAAAAATAAAGCTAGTGTTAGATTTGTAACTCTACATTCAGATTTACCTCCATATATTCAAAATTTACATTTACAGTGGGGCAAAAAAGTATTTAGTCAGCCACCAATTGTGCAAGTTCTCCCACTTAAAAAGATGAGAGAGGCCTGTAATTTTCATCATAGGTATACCTCAACTATGAGAGACAAAATGAGAAAAAAAATCCAGAAAATCACATTGTAGGATTTTTAAAGAATTAATTGGTAAATTCCTCGGTAAAATAAGTATTTGGTCACCTACAAACAAGCAAGATTTCTGGCTCTCACAGACCTGTAACTTCTTCTTTAAGAGGCTCCTCTGTCCTCCACTCGTTACCTGTATTAATGGCATCTGTTTGAACTCGATATCAGTATAAAAGACACCTGCCCACAACCTCAAACAGTCCAACTCCAAACTCCACCATGGCCAAGACCAAAGAGCTGTCAAAGGACACCAGAAACAAAATTGTAGACCTGCACCAGGCTGGGAAGACTGAATCTGCAATAGGTAAGCAGCTTGGTGTGAAGAAATCAACTGTGGGAGCAATTATTAGAAAATGGAAGACATACAAGACCACTGATAAACTCCCTCGATCTGGGGCTCCACGCAAGATCTCACCCCGTGGGGTCAAAATGATCACAAGAACTGTGAGCAAAAATCCCAGAACCACACGGGGGGACTTAGTGAATGACCTGCAGAGAGCTGGGACCAAAGTAACAAAGGCTACCATCAGTAACACACTGCGCCACCAGGGACTCAAATCCTGCAGTGCCAGACGTGTCCCCCTGCTTAAGCCAGTACATGTCCGGGCCAGACTGAAGTTTGCTAGAGAGCATTTGGATGATCCAGAAGAGGATCGGGAGAATGTCATATGGTCAGATGAAACCAAAATAGAACTTTTTGGTAAAAACTCAACTTGTCGTGTTTGGAGGAGAAAGAATGCTGAGTTGCATCCAAAGAACACCATACCTACTGTGAAGCATGGGGGTGGAAACATCATGCTTTGGGGCTGTTTTTCTGCAAAGGGACCCGGACGACTGATCCGTGTAAACGAAAGAATGAATGGAGCCATGTATCGTGAGATTTTGAGTGAAAACCTCCTTCCATCAGCAAGGGCATTGAAGATGAAACGTGGCTGGGTCTTTCAGCATGACAATGATCCCAAACACACCGCCCGGGCAACGAAGGAGTGGCTTCGTAAGAAGCATTTCAAGGTCCTGGAGTGGCCTAGCCAGTCTCCAGATCTCAACCCCATCAAAAATCTTTGGAGGGAGTTGAAAGTCCGTGTTGCCCAGCGACAGCCCCAAAACATTACTGCTCTAGAGGCCAAAATACCAGCAACAGTGTGTGAAAACCTTGTGAAGACTTACAGAAAATGTTTGACCTCTGTCATTGCCAACAAAGGGTATATAACAAAGTATTGAGATGAAATTTTGTTATTGACCAAATATTTATTTTCCACCATAATTTGCAAATAATTTCTTTAAAAATCCTACAATGTGATTTTCTGGATTTTTTTTTTTTTTCTCATTTTGTCTCTCATAGTTGAGGTATACCTATGATGAAAATTACAGGCCTCTCACATCTTTTTAAGTGGGAGAACTTGCACAATTGGTGGCTGACTAAATACTTTTTTTCCCCACTGTATATATTCAGACTTATAACTCTATATTCAGATTTACTTCTATATATTCAGATTCAATTCTATATATTCAGATTTACATTTATATATTCAGATTTATAAGAATATATTCAGATTTACTTCTATATATTCAGACTTATAACTATATATTCAGATTTACTTCTATATATTCAGACTTATAACTATATATTCAGATTTACTTCTATATATTCAGATTTACTTCTATATATTCAGATTTTTATATAATTATTTCCTGATTGGCACCTCATAGTATATAACATATTGATAAGTGACAGAAAATGTAACCCATGCAAAAAATACAGTGCCAAAACAAAATAAAAACCTTGAGTAACCAAACAAAGTGAAACCAGGCTTAAGCCTAGACCTAGACTAAAATGAATGTCCGTACAGACACTTTGACTGACATATCGGTAAAATATGTTATTACTATTGTCTTTGTCTCAAGATGCACACATGCAATCTTTTTACCAAAGGCACATTTATAAAAGCTACTTAAATGTCCTAATTGAACGATGGCCTAATCCTGGCTTGGTTTAAACCTTGTATGTGAAACCAGGCTGTAAAATATCAAAATAGGTGATAAAGTAAGTACATTGCAAAGCCCATTAAAAAAAAAAAAAAAAAAAAAAAAAAAAAAAAAAAAAAAACATTATACCAAGGTTTTATATAACTTATTCGTTAATCCAACAATCGATTAACTAACATTACAAAAAGACAACTTTTTACCGTGTACACTTTCTCCTCCATGACGTTCGTTTACTTCTCATTTTTTCGCCCACTTCCGATCTGAGACTGTGACTCCACCCACTTCCGATCTGAGACTGTAACTCCACCCACTTCCAGCATGAGACTGCTGCCCTGGCGCTGCTGCCGTGTGACTGCTGTGAAGTAATGGTTCTGCGGTTCTGCAATCAGTCACTATTGGATTTAACTGCTTGTTAACAGGACAATACATGGATTTATAGGTGAGTGCGTCAACATTTCCGTCTGTGTCTGGGGGTTTATCACATTAGTGAGCGGACTGGAAAACTGCCGCGCACAAAAGAGTCCATTTCTGTCCGTGTCAAGAAATTAAAAACGCCAGGGAACATACACGAAAACTGCCGGAAACGTGCCGTTTACGGGTTTGTGCGCTGATGTGAGTAGTCCGGAAACGCACCTTTTCATATGTGACACATGTAGAACATAGGACATTCAATACCGGACAAAGAAACAGTGAACTGACTACAATTTAAATAGGAGGGCAAATGAGGATAATTGACAAGACACACCTGAACATAATGACACAATCAAAGGGAGACAGGAACTAGGTCACACAGGGAACACGTGAGGGAAGAAAACAACCTAATAGTCAAAATATAGCAAATATGCATTGGGATTAGCATTTATAGACATTCTAATCTCTATAGGAATTAGACAATACCTGTCAGGACCCACTCATAATTAGTGAATCTCCAATAACTAAGCCACATTCATTAGGTTTCTCACTGGGTGCATCACTGGGTGGGAGAACCTGTTTGAAGTTCTACTAGAAATACTTAGAGGGCAGGTGAATGTTTACAAGGTATTAATTCCATGAAGGATTAACAGATGGTAGTGAGCTACAATGATTCCTGTCTAGTTGTATGGACATATTCATGTCTTGTTCTTTGGCGTAGGCCCCGCCCTTATTCCAGTTCCTAGGGATGCAGTTTCAGCTGGTCCTGCCTGACGATGACGTTACGGGTGGAACCTACCCTCAACAGCTGAACAGAGATTAACCTGGTGGTGGTGGGGATGGAGGGAAACGTCAGCGTCATCAACTGCGAACGTAAACAAGAAAGATCAGTACTTACTCAAAATGTCAAGCAATGATTGGGCAGATGTAATAATTATGAATGAAGGACATGGCATTAAATTATTTCTGAAAGATTCTATGCCAAAACTATGAGTTCTGGTAGACACGGGAGAGCTGTGTTTTGTCCCGTGACTTTGCCCCCTCATAGTCACCAAATAGCCCTGATGCAGGGGCTATGCAAATGTAATTATTTTCGATTAAGTTTAACGTTTTTCCTGTTTAACACAGACTACTGACTTGAATTTATCACATGTGAATCCCTTGCCACTGACAGAGAAGGCTACACTAAACATGTGGCAAGCAGTTCAAGTGACAAAACAGAAGAAGAAGCCATGATTTACTGTGATTGGTTGTTGATTCTGCCTTACCACAGATGTTTGATGAACTCAAAAGATTGAGTGAGAGAGAGAGAGAGAGAGAAAAGATATGGCAAAGCACAAATGACAAGTTAACAGTTTAATAAAATGCTAACATGCTGTGCTAACAGTTAAGATTGAAAAGCTAGTGATGTCATATAAATTTGATAGAAATATGGGATAATATCATATACATTGATAATTAAGTTATATTTAGCAATTTAAACAACAAAGAGTGATAGTAAGATGGAGATAAAAATAAAATAAAAAAAATAAAAAGATACACGGAGCTACAATCACAAACCACTTAGCAGTAAGGCAGACAGGAACTGGAATACAGATGATGTCTTTATGTCTTCCGGCTTCAGACCTTTTCTGCTTCTTTGGCTGTAGGAATACTGATTCTCCTGTTTTCACCATTCGTAAAGTCAATATGCCACTTTGTGCTTCATCAAATCACCGTAGCAGTGAATGATGAGGTATCATACCGACCACAAGTGCAGTATGGAGTACCTCAAGGCTCAGTACTAGGACCGTTGCTTTTCACGCTTTACATGTTACCCTTGGGAGATAACACCAGGAAACACGGTGTTAGCTTTCACTGTTATACTGATGATATTCAACTCGATATTTTTCGCGGTCCGATGAAGCATACCAATTTGAAAAACTAACGGAATACATAATTGATACAAAAAGCTGGAACACCAGCTGGAACAACAATTGATGGCTGCTCTGTCAGTTCTTCGTCATCAGTTAGGAACCTAGGTGTGCTATTTGATCGAAGTCTTTACTTCGAAAGCCACATTTCTAGCATTTGTATAACTGCATTTTTCCATCTCAAAAATATATCTAAATTTCGACCTATGCTCTCAGTATCAAATGCAGAAATGTTAATTCATGCATTCATGACCTCAAGATTAGACTATTGTAATGCTTTATTGGGTGCAGTGGCGGTTCTACATTGAATTACTCCGCCCCCATAGCCCCACATAGTGTATATGAGTGCTGTAAATATGGGCCCTACATGGGTTTGTCCATGGGTTCCATGTGGGGCCATCTGAATTAGCCCATATGAATCTCATTTGGGGCCTGACTGGGGCCCATGTGGGCCCCATACGGGCTGTAAATATGGGCCCTACATGGGTTGTTCATGGGTTCCATGTGGGCCCCATCTGAATTAGCCCATATGAATCTCATATGGGGCCTGACTAGGGCCCATGTGGGCCCCATACGTGCTATAAAAATGGTCCCTACATGGGTTTGTCCATGGGTTCCATGTGGGCCCCATCTGAATTAGCCCATATGAATCTCATATAGGGCCTGACTGGGGCCCATGTGGGCCCAATACGGGCAACACATACAAGACCCATATTGGTCCCACTTATGAAGCACAAGTGGGATATACTAGGGCCCAGTATGGGTACTCGGCTGGCCTCACATAGTCAAGTCAAGTCAAGTCACCTTTATTTATATAGCGCTTTTAACAATACAGATTGTGTCAAAGCACTTAACAGTATCAAATTGGAGGATAGAGTGTCAGTAATGTATAATAATAAGATTAAACACTCAATTTTCAGTTAAAGGCATTTCATTATTGAATTCAGAGATGTCATTGTCTAGCTCAGTTTAGTTTAAATAGTATATATGAAATCAAATTGACGATAATCGTTAGAAATTAAGTGTCCCCAACTGAGCAAGCCAGAGGCGACAGCGGCAAGGAACGAAAACTCCCTCTGTGACAGAATGGAGAAAAAAAACCTTGGGAGAAACCAGGCTCAGTCGGGGGGCCAGTTCTCCTCTGGCCAGGATATTATTATTTATTTTTTTAGTTATTGTATTAATTAAATTTTAAATGTATAAATGTATTATATTTCTATTTTTATATTGTTGCAATTTCTAACAATAATAGTATTATGTAGTTCGGTATTTTATTATATTATAGTTATTTTGTTTAATTTTAAGTTTTATTGTATTTAAGTCGAGGTCTTCACTGGGGATATGTCCCCGGGGCTCATCCAGGTGTCCGGCCTCCGCCGACGGTCAGGGTCGCAGACATCATCTCCCGGCGCCATCTGATCCGGACACGGACTGAGAAACAGAATAATAAAGAAACAGACAAATATTAGCATAGATGCCATTCTTCTTACGATGTAACGAGTACATCGTGTGTTATGAGGAGTGTTCCCGGTTCCGGTTAATCTAATTAATGCAGCCTAACAATCCTTTAACGGATTTGAATAATAGAAGTGTATTAGTGTGTTATGTGTAAGCCAGGTTAAAGAAATGTGTCTTTAATCTAGATTTAAACTGACACAGTGTGTCTGCCTCCCGAACAGTGTTAGGTAGATTGTTCCAGAGTTTGGGCGCTAAATAGGAAAAGGATCTGCCGCCCGCAGTCGATTTTGATATTCTAGGTATTATCAAATGGCCAAAGTTTTGAGAACGCAGCAGACGTGGAGGACTATAATGTGATAAGAGCTCGCTCAAGTACTGAGGAGCTAAGCCATTCAGGGCTTTATAAGTAATTAACAAGATTTTAAAATCTATCCGATGTTTGATAGGGAGCCAGTGCAGTGTTGACAGAACCGGGCTAATATGGTCATACTTCCTGGTTCTAGTAAGGACTCTAGCTGCTGCATTTTGGACCAACTGTAGTTTATTGATCAAGCGTGCAGAACAACCACCCAGTAAAGCATTACAATAGTCTAACCTTGAGGTCATAAACGCATGAATTAGCATTTCTGCATTTGACGTTGAGAGCAAAGGTCGCAATTTAGATATGTTTTTGAGATGGAAAAACGCAGTTTTACAGATACTAGAAACATGGCTTTCAAATGAAAGATTGCTATCAAACAGCACACCTAGGTTCCTAACTGATGAAGAAGAATTGACAGAGCAGCCGTCACGTGTTAGATAGTGTTCTAGGTTATTACATGTGGGGTTTTTAGGTCTGATAATTAACACCTCTGTTTTTTCAGAATTTAGCAGTAAGAAGTTACTCTCATCCAGTTTTTTATATCGACTATGCATTCCGTTAGTTTCTCAATTTGGTGTGTTTCACCGGGCCGTGAAGAAATATAGAGCTGAGTATCATCAGCATAACAGTGAAAGCTAACACCATGTCTCCTGATAATATCTCCCAAGGGTAACATGTAAAGCGTGAAAAGTAACGGCCCTAGTACTGAGCCTTGAGGTACTCCATACTGCACTTGTGATCGATATGATACCTCTTCATTTACTGCTACGAACTGATGGCGGTCAGATAAGTACGATTTGAACCATGCTAAGGCACTTCCACTAATGCCAACTAAGTTTTCTAGTCTATTCAAAAGAATGTTGTGGTCGATAGTGTCGAACGCAGCGCTAAGATCCAGTAGAACTAATAAAGAGATACAACCATGATCAGATGATAGAAGCAGGTCATTTGTAACTCTAATGAGAGCAGTCTCAGTACTATGATACGGTCTAAATCCTGACTGGAATTCCTCACAGATACCATTTTTCTCTAAGAAGGAATATAATTGTGAGGATACTACCTTTTCTAGTATCTTTGACAGAAAAGGGAGATTTGAGATCGGTCTGTAATTAACTAGATCTTTGGGGTCAAGTTGTGGTTTTTTAATGAGAGGCTTAATAACAGCCAATTTGAAGGTTTTGGGGACATATCCTAATGACATTGATGAATTAATAATAGCCAAAAGAGGATCTATGACTTCTGGAAGCAGCTCTTTTAGTAGTTTAGATGGAATAGGGTCTAACATACATGTTGTTGGTTTAGATGATTTAACAAGTTTATACAATTCTTCCTCTCCTATAATAGAGAATGAGTGGAATTGTTCCTCAGGGGATCTATAGTGCACTATCTGATGCGATACTGTAGCTGACGGCTGCATGGTTACAATTTTATCTCTAATAGTATCGATCTTGGAAGTAAAGTAGTTCATAAAGTCATTACAGCTGTGCTCTTGAGAAATGCCAACACCTGTTGATGCTTTATTTTTCGTTAAATTAGTGACTGTATTGAATAAATACCGGGGGTTATGTTTGCTTTCTTCTAGAAGAGACGAAAAGTAATCAGATCTAGCCGTTTTTAATGCTTTTCTGTAGGATAGGGTACTTTCCCGCCAAGCTATACGAAATACCTCTAGTTTTGTTTTCCTCCAGCTGCGCTCCATTTTCCGGGCTGCTCTCTTTAGGGTGCGAGTGTGCTCATTATACCATGGAGTCAAACTGTTTTCTTTGATCTTCCTTAAGCGTAAAGGAGCAACTGTATCTAAAGTGCTAGAAAAGAGAGAGTCCATAGTTTCTGTTACATCATCAAGTTTTTCTGCGCTGTTGGATATGCTGAGGAATTGAGATAAATCAGGAAGATTACTTACAAAGCAGTCTTTTGTGGTAGAAGTGATGATTCTACCATACTTGTAACAAGGAGTAGAATTTACAGTTTTAGCTATATGGAGTTTACACAAGACTAGATAATGATCTGAGATATCATCGCTTTGCTGCAGAATTTCAACACCACTAACATCAATTCCATGTGACAGTATTAAATCTAGAGTATGATTTCGACAATGAGTAGGTCCTGAAACATGTTGTCTAACCCCAATAGAGTTCAGAATGTCTATGAATGCTGATCCTAATGCATCTTTTTCATTATCGACATGGATATTAAAATCACCAACAATTAAGACTTTATCTGCAGCCAGTACTAACTCAGATAGAAAATCAGAAAATTCTTTAATAAAGTCTGTGTGGTGCCCTGGTGGCCTGTACACAGTAGCCAATACAAACATCACAGGGGATTTATCACTAACACATGTTTCTCTAGATAATGTTATACGCAGCACCATAACTTCAAACGAGTTATACTTAAAGCCTGCCCTCTGAGAAATACTGAGAATATTGCTATAAATTGTAGCAACACCTCCCCCTTTACCTTTTGGACGTGGCTCATTTTTATAGCAGTAATCTTGGGGGGTAGACTCATTTAAAGTAATGTATTCATCTGGTTTTAGCCATGTTTCTGTCAAACAAAGCACATCTAGCTTATGGTCAGTGATCATATCATTTACAAATAGTGCTTTTGTAGAAAGGGACCTGATATTCAGTAAGCCAAGTTTTATCAGTTGTTTCTCTGTATTGTAAACATTTTTTATTTGTTGAACATTCATTAAATTGTTACTATTACTTTGGTTTGGACGTTTTCTGTATTTTCTAGTTTGGGGAACAGACACAGTCTCTATAGTGTGATATCTAGGTGAAGGAGTCTCTATGTGCTGAGAATTAACTGCCTTCTGTGACGTGAGGCGGCTAGCAGACGGTCGGTTTAGCTGACACTATGTATACTGTCTATACATAGTGTATATGAGTGTTTTGATTAGGTTTTTTTGAGGCATCTCACCTGGACAGTATAATTATAAATAATTATTTACTATACTGATAAAAGCAACATCAGTATTTCAGTTAGGTAAATGTCATTTTTCTGCATGAACATTCCACTGTTTATTAATCTACAAACTCGCAAAACATGAAAGTGTGCAATTTGAAAAATCCTACATTCAAATGTTGTACAGGTTCAATATAATACTTTATTATCATTTTCTGACACATTTTTTATAATTTTCAGGTTTTTGTAAAATGTTGAACATCAACATTAACATTTTGATAAACCAACAGGGTCATACCATCTCAATGTAACTAATCTTACATAACATAAAAATTAACAGTTAAAAGCTTAATTCACTCAAAAATGAAAATTCTTTCGTCATGTCACTTCCAAACCCATAAGAAATTAATTAATTTTCAGAACACAAATGAAGATCTTTTTTTTTTTCTTTTTTTTTTTTTTATCTGAGCGATTTCTGTTGCTCTATTGAAAGTGTACTTCCCCAAAACTCTGATGCTTCAAAACATTCATAAAGAGATTTTAAAATAAATCCATATGAATCGAGGGGTTTAATACAAGTCTTCTGAAGAGACATGATCACATTACATGATAAGCAGATTTGTATTCAGCTTTTATTTATATATAAACACTGATCAGTGAATCTATAAAGAAGTTCAACGGTACTTGCACGAGAATAAACTTCATTGGTTCTCATTTACAGCAAGCAGGCTTGACTTTTCGTTTATTAAAACTGAATGCTGTAATCATTGTCCGCTGATCAGTGTTTATATGTGCACAAAAGCATAAATTATATCTGTTCATATAAAGTGACTGTCTCTTCAGAAGACTTAGATTAAACAGCTCAATTTTAAAATTGATTTTTTTGTATGACCTTTTTAAGAACATTTAAAGAAGTTTTTGATCCAAGATGGCGGCACGGTCAGACGTAGCGGCTACTCCGGGTCCCAAAGACGGTGTTTTTATGTCTTTTAATGTCGTCTGTTCGTCTCCAAATAGTGTCAATTTACCGCTAATTCATAAGGAAATCACTCCAAAACTCATCTATGTTTGCCAAAGTGTTTTGGATGTCGGCAACGCATACAAACACCAACTCTCACCGGCGGCTACTGAGAAGCTACGAGGCCTTTGTTTACTGCTGAAGCCAGACCTCGAAACCGCGGCCTCGCCTACTGATGCTACCCGCACAAGGCAGCGTCGCAAGCGGTGTGAGAGAGGACGGAAGCGCGGTAAGTGCGGAGGTATATGAGCTAGGCTGAGGGCTAACCCCACAAGACCGGCTCTTCCAACACTCATGCTCTCAAACGTTCGCTCTCTGGAAAACAAACTGGACTTAATTCAACTCAGTCGATCCACACAGCATGAAGCAAAGGGATATTTGTGTGTTTGTTTTCACTGAAACATGGCTAAAGGACAACATCCCAGACTCCGCCATTCAGCTGCACGGGCTAACCTGCTACCAAGCAGACAGAGACTCATCACTGTCTGGTAAGACTCGCGGGAATGGCTTGTGTGTGTATGTCAACAAAGAATGGTGTAACAATGCTGCAGTAGTATCAAAACACTGTTCGTCGCTGGTGGAGTTTATGGTTGTGAAGTGTCGAACGTTCTATCTGCCGCGGGAGTTCACAGCCATTGTTATTGTTGCAGTTGCCATTCCCCCGTGTGCAAACGCTAAGGATGCGCTTCGTGAACTGTACAGCGCCATCAGCGAACAACAAACAAATAACCCTGATGGCTTTTTCATCATAGCCGGTGACTTCAACCACGCAAACTTAAAGACAGTTTTGCCAAAGTTCTACCAACATGTGAACTTTGCAACAAGGGGAAACAACACACTGGACTTTGTTTATACAACAGAGAAAAACGCATACAAAGCTGAACCCCGCCCCCACCTCGGGTACTCGGACCACATCTCTGTTATGCTAATCCCAGCATACAGACCACTTCTCAAACTTGCCAAACCGGTTCAAAAACAGATCGCAGTATGGCCAGACAATGCCACCTCAGCACTGCAGGACTACTTCCAGGACACAGACTGGAACATGTTTAAAGAGGCAGCAACCACACAGACCTGCAGAAGTACACTGAAACTGTGACTGCTTACATCAAAAAGTGCATGGATGATGTGACAGTCACCAAGACCATCACCACACGTGCCAACCAGAAGCCATGGATGACAGCAGAGGTTCGTGGGCTGCTAAAGATCAGAGATGAAGCATTCAGATCAGGAGATAAAGTAGCCCTCAAAACAGCAAGAGCCAATCTGTCTCATGGCATCAAGAAGGCAAAACATCAGTATGCTAAAAAAATCAACAACAACTTCAGCGACAGTAAAGACACTCGGACCCTGTGGCAAGCCATTCAGACCATCACTGACTACAAGGCCCCGCCACAGGCCAGTGACGATGACACATTCCTACCAGAGGCACTCAACCACTTCTACTCACGATTTGAGATACAGAATGACACACCTGCACAGAAACTACCCACATCTCCAAACGACCAGGTACTCTGTCTCTCCCCAGCCGATGTAAGGAAGACCCTATCCAGGATTAACCCACGAAAGGCTGCGGGCCCCGACAACATACCTTGACGTGTACTGAGAGACTGTGCTGCACAGCTGACGGATGTCCTAACAGACATCTTCAACACCTCGCTGAGCCAGGCAGTCGTTCCCAACGTGTCTCAAATCCACCTCCATAATCCCAGTACCAAAGAAGTCACATGTGTCCTGTCTGAATGACTATCATCCCATAGCACTGACCCCAATCATGATGAAGTGCTTTGAGAGGTTAGTCATGCATCACATCAAGTCCAGTCTCCCAAACACGCTGGACCCATTCCAGTTTGCATATCGTCCAAACCATTCCACAGGCGATGCAATATCCACCACTCTCCACCTAGCTCTTACTCACCTGGAACAGAAAGACTCCTATGTAAGAATGCTGTTCATTGACTTCAGCTCAGCATTCAACACAATAATCCCACAACAGCTCATCCACAAACTAAACCTGCTGGGCCTTAACACCTCCCTCTGTAATTGGATCCTGGACTTTTTAACTGCAAGACCTCAGTCAGTCCATGTCGGCCGCAACACCTCCAGCACTACCACACTGAGCACAGGTGCCCTACAAGGCTGTGTGCTCAGCCCGCTGCTCTTCACACTGCTGACCCACGACTGCGCTGCCAAGTCCAGCTCCAACCACATCATCAAGTTTGCTGATGACACACCTGTGGTAGGCCTCATCAGCAACAACGATGAAACGCACTACAGAGAGGAAGTGGCACAGCTGGCTGAATGGTGTGGTGCTAACAACCTGTCCCTCAATGTGAGTAAGACAAAAGAGGTTGTTATGGACTTCAGGAGAAACTCTGTTGACCATCCCCACTGACCATCGACGGCTCAACTGTGGAGAGAGTCAGCAGCATTAAATTCCGGGGGGTGCACATCACAGAGGATCTCACCTGGACCACCAATGTCACGTCACTCAACAAGAAGGGACAACAGCGCCTCCACTTTCTCCGCCGGCTGAAAAGGGCAAGTCTCCCTCCACCCATCCTCACCACTTTCTACAGGGGCACCACTGAGAGCGTGCTGACCACCTGCATCACTGTCTGGTATAGGAACTGCAGTGCTGCTGACCGCAAGACCCTACAACGGACAGTGAACACCGATGAACAACGGATCATCGGTGCCCCTCCATCCTGGACATTTTCCTTGCACGATGCTCCAGCCAGGCCTCCAGCATCGTGAAGGATCCCACCCACCCCTCCCACAACCTCTTCCAGCTCCTGCCATCAGGTATGAAAGGGAACTCAGACGCTCAGAAGGGAGCGGCATGCTCATAGGTGACCCTCTATGGTGAGGGGAGCAATGCTAGCTCGACCAATAAACATAGCTCTGGAGAGTGGAGAACCTAACTCTCAGCATGAGAGGGAACTCAGACGCTCAGAAGGGAGCGGCATGCTCATAGGTGACCCTCAATAGTGAGGGGAGCAATGCCAACTCGACCAACAAGGAGAGCATATGGTCACAGAGCACTGGAGAGCGGAGAACCTAACTCTCAGCATGAGAGGGAACTCAGACGCTCAGAAGGGAGTGGCATGCTCATAGGTGACCCTCTATGGTGAGGGGAGCAATGCTAGCTCGACCAACAAACATAGCTCTGGAGAGCGGAGAACCTAACTCTCAGCATGAGAGGGAACTCAGACACTCAAAAGGGAGCGGCATGCTCATAGGTGACCCTCTATAGTGAGGGGAGCAATGCTAGCTCGACCAATAAACATAGCTCTGGAGAGCAGAGAACCTAACTCTCAGCATGAGAGGGAACTCAGATGCTCAGAAGGGAGCGGCATGCTCATCGGTGACCCTCAATAGTGAGGGGAGCAACGCCAGCTCGACCAACAAGGAGAGCATATGGTCACAGAGCACTGGAGAGCGGAGAACTTAACGCTTAGCACGAGAGGGAACTCAGACGCTCAGAAGGGAGCGGCATGCTCATAGGTGACCCTCTATGGTGAGGGGAGCAACGCCAGCTCGACCAACAAGGAGAGCATATGGTCACAGAGCACTGGAGAGCGGAGTACTTAACGCTCAGCACGAGAGGGAACTCAGACGCTCAGAAGGGAGCGGCATGCTCACAGGTGACCCTCTATGGAGAGGGGAGCAATGCTAGCTCTACCAACAAGGAGAGCAACCTAACAGGGAGGCATAGAGAGGCCAAACAACCTGAGGCTGCTGAATGACAGCTCTGGAGAGCGGAGAACTCATCTTTCAGAATGAGAGGGAACTCAGACGCTCAGAAGGGAGCGGCATGCTCATAGGTGACCCTCTATGGAGAGGTGAGCAAAGCTAGCTCGACCAAAAAGGAGAGCAAACTATCACAGAGCTCTGGGGAGCAGAGAACTCAATTCTCAGATTGAGAGGGAACTCAGACGCTCAGAAGGGAGCAGCATGCTCATAGGTGACCCTCTATGGAGAGAGGAGCAATGCTAGCTCTACCAACAAGGAGAGCAACCTAACAAGGAGGCAAAAGAGGCCTAACAACCTGAGGCTGCTCAATGACATGGAGAGCGGAGAACTCAACTCTCAGAATGAGAGGAAACTCAGACGCTCAGAAGGGAGCGGCATGCTCATAGGTGACCCTCTATGGAGAGGGGAGCAATGCTAGCTCTACCAACAAGGAGAGCAACCTAACAGGGAGGCAAAAGAGACCTAACAACCTGAGGCTGCTGCTCAACAGAACTCCAGGAAGTGCAGGACCCGGTGATAGGAGTCCTCAGACACTCGACTGGGAGCGGCAAGCTCAAAGGTAACCCTCTAAGGTGAGGGGAGCATTGCCAGGCCTGACCAACAGGGACCCAATAACCAAACATATCTCTATCGCTCCTCAGAGCCAAAGCACTCAGGGAGGGTTTCCGCAAAAAAGACCTCTCACTCGTACCTCCGGGAAAGCAGTGTACTCAAGCCCACTCCACAGAGGGGCGATTCACTGATTCGCCGTAAGTAATGGTTAAGTGGATGACTCAAATCTCAGGAAGCCTCTCAAGGCAAGACATGAGTAGTACGTTCTGGCTGGGGCAGCTTTTCGAAGCAAACACTCAGCCAGGACGTCAGGGAGCACATCACGAAGCATTACACTCCGAAAAAGGCTCAGCCTGAATGGAGGACTGCGAGTCCTGGGGTTGCAGCGCTATACTGGGGACCTGAAGGCCAAAGAGGCTCCCACAGAAGCCTAGCGACTTGGCTGCATGATCCAGCAAGCATGAAGCTGAAGAAGTAGGCTATCATCCAGGCTGGATCCAGTACCAACGGGTGAGACCATCACCACAATCAGTCGACAGATCGAGAGGTTCTGACTAGAGTCAAAGCCTACAAAAAAAACAGGCCCACATAGCGCTGCGGAGAAATTAAATGGATCGTACTCACCAACCACAGCTCCCGTGCAGGTCCAACATGAGACTGTAATGCAAGTGCAGGAGGGTGGTGGCTTCAGCAAGCATTGAGGAGGCTCGCAAGCCAACACTTGAGTACGGAGAGTCATACAACCCCTGTAGAAAGAAGGGCTCCTGGAGTGCAGTATAATGTGGTTAGAACATGTTATAAAATACCTTAGGAAATTACTGATAGGGAAGATTTCCCGTCAGGTCCTTTCCACGTTCTGCCCATGAATAGCGGGCAATGGGCAGATAATTCTCACCGCACCTGCAACGCGCAGCATGTATTCAAGTCCCACGGGAGCTAAACGCGCTCCGCCCACACGCTAGATTACCTCGGAAATTAAGCGAGAACGGAGCTGCCGCCGCGAATGCGTCGCTATTCCCACGAGAGGCAAACACACTCATGCAGACACAGGTATACAACAGGTATACACAGGTAAAAGTGAAGCACTCACCTCCCCTCTCAGTAGTCCCGCGAATGCATCACGATGAGCACAAGCAGTCTCCTCGTGAGTGGAGTATGTTGAATTCATGTCTATTTCTCACGAGAAATTAGCAACAAATGCAAAGAGTACATTCAACTCCCTCGAAAGCCAAACACGCTTGCTCTTCACCACACACACAACACGCGGGCCACGTGAAACTGCGGGTATCAGAGCATGCTTATCCCTCACAAGAAACAAGCAATGGATGCAACGACTGCATTCAACTCCCTCAGGACTGAACACGCTTGCTCTTCACCACACACACACACAACCCGCGAGCCGTGTGAAACTGTGCGTATCAGAGCAAAGCCTCTGGCGAGAGAACACGCATTCCTAGTTGTGCTTAGCTTCTGCTAGCATAAACAAACGGTCAGTGAAGACGAAAAAGAGAATGACGTATTTTCCCGGCGCCCCTTTATACTGTGGCGGCGCCAGGTAATGACGTCATAGGCTGTCGCCGGCCAATGTTATTGTCGTGTTTAGATATATGCTTCAGACACCGGTCACGCTGATGGCATTCTCCCATAGCGACCCCTAGAGGACGCAGTTCGAAGTTACCTAGAAAGGGAACTTAACTTATGTTAGAAAGCAAGTTCCGAATTATGTCATTCAAAATTCATTATCGGCTGGAAATGTATTTTTCCCTCAGGGGAAAAAATGGCGGCTACAGCCACAAAATACAGCAGGAAAGCATAAAATAAACAAAATTTGGCTATACGACTTGATAAATGTCAGGCAAAAACAACATTACACGTCAGAGTCAACAAAAATGACCTCAATTTTAAACCTCAGAGACATTTACGTTATTAACTGTTACGCCCCCCCAAAAAAAACAGATAGTTTAAAGGTCATTTAAACTGTAAAAACAAAGTTTCCGATGCTTGAAAACACATATTAACAAAGACGTTTAGAAAATCTGCATTTACCTGCATATTTTCACTCCGCATCCACATCTTTGATTTGCTGAAAGGATTGAGGTGTCCCGTCTCCCGCTTCACACCGGCGCCACCGCTCCACTGCGCTTGGAGGAAACTGTATCCTTGCGCCGGGCGGGAATTCCTCTACTTTTAACATTTTAAATATTTTACATTTTAAATGTCCGCTTATTTTCAACAAAGATCTATGATATTATGATATTAAATTATGTGGATAAATTCTAAACAAAACGCTGAATTCATCAGGACTACTTTGTCAAGTGGAAGGTGTTGCCAGAGACGAGATAATGTTGAGCGTGTAGCTCTCATGTGAGACCCATTTAAATTCTGGAATTTGTGATTGTCCCTGCTAAAATGTGTAGGCTACAGTAAAAGAAAACAAATACATTTTGATAAATGCATAAGCAGGCTAACATTGTAATATTGATAATTCAAACAAAATCAAACATCACAACAGAAAATAATGCATTTTCATTTAAAAAGTAGTTATACTGATCAGATCCATAAAATTTATATTATTTGTTAAAAAGTGATTATTAGCCAAAAAATTAAAGGTATAAGGATGTATTTTAAGTGTGAAATAATTTTGCCCACATAGATCCCATAAAGGTCCCATATTTTCAAACATATATGGGACCCACATTGTGAAACACACATGGGACCCACATAAATTGCCCATTTTCAGCCTATGCCCACATAGATCCCATGAAGGTCCCATATGTTCAAACCTATATGGAACCCACACTGTGAAACACACATGGGACCCACATAAATTGCCCATTTTCATCCTATGCCCACATAGATCCCATGAAGGTCCCATATGTTCAAACCTATATAGGACCCACATTGCGAAAAACTCATGGGACCCACATAAATTGCCCATTTTCAGCCCATGCCCACATGGAACCCATGCTGCCCGGGTATAACCCATATGGGGCCCACATATCAATGTTGGCTGGGGAGAACGTAGTTGCAAACCTTTATCTTTTGCTCTTTTCTCCTCTTCTTCTTTTCTTTTTTTCCTAATTGGGCACCTGACGATTTTGACCTTTTTCTCTCCATCGCTGTGTTTATTTGGCACTCGACAATCAACAGATTTCCCATCCCCCAACACTGTCACTCACGACCAGAAGTCAAGACTAAACCAATTTACCTCCTCATAATCGTTTTGTATTATCTATTTTTATTAGCCATTTCACACAATTCAGAAAAAAACAAAAATGTGCAAATTATAGGCCTGTGTTTTAATATTATGAATGAAATGTGCGTTATTTGGAAGAAAGTCAAGGTGTGACTGACTTTAGCCCACTAAGTGCATTGAATGGTTTAGCACTTGAGTGACCTCTTATCGCATTATAGTCTTTCATGTCTGCTATGTTCTCAAAATTCTGGCCATTTGATAATACTTAGAATATCAAAATCAACTGCGGGCGACAGATCCTTTTCCTATTTAGTGCCCAAACTCTGGAATAATCTACCTAGCATTGTTCAGGAGGCATACACACTCTGTCAGTTTAAATCTAGATTAAAGACCCATCTCTCAGCACTCTCTCTGCCTTCGATACCATGACTGAGGTGCCCTTGAGCAAGGCACTGAACCCCCAATTGCTCCCCGGGCGCTGGAGCAATGGCTGCCCACTGCTCCGGGTGTGTGTTCATGGTGTGTGTGTGCGTTTGTTCACTATTCACTGCTGTGTGTGTGCACTTGGATGGGTTAAATGCAGAGCACCAATTTCGAGTATGGGTCACCATACTTGACAATACGTCACGACTTTCACTTTCACTTTCACTCTTTAACCTGGATTACACACAACACACTAACACTTCTATTTTTCAAATCCATTAAAGTATTGTTAGGCTGCATTAATTAGGTCAACCAGAACCGGGAACACTTCCCATAAAACCCTATGTACCTGTTACATCGTAAGATGAATGGCATCTACGCTAATATTAGTCTGTTTCATTCTTATTTCAAGGTCACCATAGCCACCCAGATCCATTCTGTATCCAGATCAGATGGTCACTGCAGTCACCCAGATCCAGTCCGTATCCAGTCCAGATGGTGGATCAGCACCTAGAGATGACCTCAACAGCCCTGAATGTCAGAGGAGACCACGACAACTAGATGAGCCCCAGAAACTGATCCCCTGCAAAGACCTTGTCACCTAGACGGCCATCGGCACAAGACCACGGGAACTAGATGAGTCCTCTGCACAATCTGACTTTGTTGCAGCCTGAAATTAAACTGCTGGTTTTGTCTGGCAAGAGGAGAATGATGGAGTTTTGGTTCCTTCAACACACTGTTTTCTTCAAGTATGAGACAAATTCAAATTCTGCTGCCAAGCAGCTCTATATAGATAAAAGTGTCATCAGTGAGTTCAAGTCAGGTTAGTATTGATTCAGTTCAGCTCAATACCTGTGTAAAGTTAATCAATTATGAAATAAGTTCAATTAAGCTATAAGCATTTGTACAGAAGACAATAGTATTGTTATGCAGTTCAGCTCCAGTCAGTTCAATGTTGATTCAGTTCAGTTCAATAACGGTGTTGATTTTTTTTTTTTTTAATAGAAAACAATACAGTCTTCATCTCATGTGAGTGTACACCATTCAGATGACTCTTCACAAACACAATTTATTTCTTCATTTGTAAAACTTTAAAGCTGCATTCCATAACTTTTTTTGGTATAAAATTATACAAAAACCATTATTGAGCAAGTACATAACCAATCAGTTTTCAAAACTATCTCCTTACCTTAGTCTGATTCACAATGGTAAGCTTGTAATAATGTTTCTAATTTTAGTGGTTCGGGTCGGATTGCCACCGATCGTCTTTGCGTCATTATGTCATGTCTATATACATAAAGGAGTTAAAAAAAAAAAAAAAGAGTCCCGGGTAGTAGGCTATATAGCGTGTCTGGATGTGGCAAGTGGCAGATCATTTATAGCCTCTTCTTACAGCAGCTAGAATAATTAAACTTGTCATTGTAGAATGAGTTCTAAGGAACATTAAATTGCTTTTTGAGGTAAAAAGAACAACTTCTTTGGAAGACATTCGAATGGTATGACAATTAGAGATTAGACTGTACAGAAATTGAAATCTGCTAATAAACAATAAATACACATAGTCACACAATGTTGATGTTGTTAACATTAACAATTTGAGAACAAAGTATAACAATAATTTGCACAGTTTGACGTGATCTGAGCTAACTTTGCGATCGTTAGATTTAATCACCATTAAGTGTGATTTATTGTAAAACTTTCACAAATAACTGTAATTGCGTGTTTAAAATGGAGATGGCGACAAAGAGACAAAACTTACAGACTGCAGCTTTAAATGACCACCAAACTACTATGCACCTTTAAAGAAATTTTTAAAAAGAAAACCTTAAGTAGTTTTAGATCTGATTTTAAATTCACAAAAAATCACCCCCTTTGTTTGCCCATACCACATTTGATATTTATCTAATGCAATAACATTCAGACATTTTTAAGTTTTAATATACTGTACTTCAGAGTCTAACCTCAGTTTCAGGTTCATACCACAAAGTGCACATGTGATTATGAGCACATTTTATATATTTATATGTGTGAATACCAGTTTATGAGGGTTTGGGAGATTTTAGATGCTGCACAACAGTACATCTGATTTACATCTGGGTTCAACAACCCATTCTGAAACAAACCAAACAACAAAAGCAAGAGCACATAATCATTGCCATAATCATTATCAGTACCTCTTCAGTTGTAACAGAAATACTATATGGCTAATTATGAATAATGAGGAAAGAGTGCACTGTGAGGGGACAAAAGTTCATTTGGACAGGCTTGTGGCTCATGTCAGTTATGTGAATGGAATCACTGGCAGCAGTTCAGCAGCAGATAGGACAGTCTTATGGTTTATGGTGAGGATGCATGTGTTGTGTACCACTTTAGTACTCTTTGTTTTACTATGTAAAGGCAGCAGAAATTTTAATTCATGTGTAAAACAGATCCCTGATCATATAAAATGGAAAATTATCTTGTCAGCACAACTTTAGATCCTTTTTGCAGGAGAACTTTAGCGTTCTTTATAAATGCTCCAAAACAAGGTCCCGTACAGAGGATCCTGTGTGAGTATGACTTTATTTACAGGTGGGCATGAGGCCAGAAGAACCATTCCAGCCCTCAAGTTCTCACCTTATCTAACCTCAGCTTAGGCAGGGAGTCTGCAGCAGTGCCTGTCCTCCTGCAGTCTCACATGCTAAAAGAATCACCATCAATTCCCTATCTCTATTTCAGCAGGACCTTTCCCTACCCGAGCCCCAAAGGCCCATACAGAACTGGCTGATAGCAGCTAAGAAAATCTGAAGTGGAGCGGTGAGGGATTTTAAAAATACATACATGGCTCCCAATTAGAACCCAACTTTCTGCCATTTACTCAGAATCACACTTAAACAATTCTTTAAACATATAGGTTGTGTCTAAGGTGTGCTAATATAACCATTCATCTTTAACCTAATGTGTACGTTGACTTTTGACCCCAAACCTTTGATGAACATATTAGAACTTTTCAGTGGCAGCTTAACCTGCACTCAGTTTTATCTACTTCCCATGTAGATAAATGTTCATGGCAATGTTTAGTATGGTGTGTGTTTATGTCGGGTGTTTGGTCTCTCCATTTCTTTCCCTATGGTGAGTCAAGGTTTTGGGGCTCTGCCCAGCACAATATTACAGTGATGAATAATGGTTGACAAGGGGATTACAGCGAAATGGACGTAGCTCACAGGAAATGGACTTAAAAGTTCATTCCCAGCCAAGAGTATGCTCTCTTCACCATTTCTTCCAAAAGTTGTTTAAAAGAAACTACTCTTGTGTGCATTGTGTATTTACTGTACAGTTAATAAAGACTGAAGTTAAGCATCTTATCTCTCATCCATTTTGTTTACAGCATATGAAAAATGAGGGTAGAATGTGATATAATAAGTATATTTCTTGATGATTGTGTAAAATATCAGGAATATGCATCTAAAAAGTGTGATAACTCACCTTTTGACATTGGTTATAGTGATTCACATTCCCTTCTCAACACTTCATGAGACACCTAAAAGCATGATAAAGAAAGTTTCATTAAAAAAAATGACTAAATAAATAATTACTGGCATTGTAAGTTAATGAAGATTTTCTTGGTAACGAATGATTAACTAATGATTAATGTGACTCCCTCATGTCTGAAAGCAGGGAGTGATCAGATTTTTTAATAATAATCCTAAACCTATAACAATTTCATTTTTTTCCCCACTCATATTTCCGGAATGTTCTTTTCTTTGTGATAGCAAATCCATAGGTGGTTCTATGTAATGTCGGTGTCACGGTGCACACACGAGGGATGAACGAGGAGACGAAGGTAAACTCAAAATAAAGTCTTTAATGAATCCAAACAAGACAGGGCAAGACAAGGCAAGGCTAGGACACACAGGAACTAATGAGTAGACCAGAAGAAAATGAACAGAACAGGCAAGAACTAAATACACATCATAATTAACTAACACACCTGAAAGAAATCAAATACAATCAAACTTGACGAGGACAGGAACAGGAAGGACCAAATAAGGACATGGAGGGAAACACATGACACACACGACATACATGACTGTGATATTACTCCCCCCTCCCGGAAGGCGCGACCCACGCCGTAACAGTACCACCGGGGAGGGGAGGTGGGTGCTCTGGAGCCCCCCCAGGACAGACACAGACAGGATGACAGGACGGGGGCCTCCAGGACGAAACAGACAGGAACGGGTGGCATGGGAGATCAGGGATCTCAGGAGGCCATGGCGAAGCTGAGAGCTCTGGAGGCCATGGCGGTGCTGGGAGCTCTGGAGGCCATGCCAGGTGGTCTTAGTGGCCACTACAGCCGGGACCCCTTGTATACCCCCCCCCCCCCCCCCCCCCCCCCCATCCTGCAAACTTAACTCTTCTAGCCCCCTCAGGTCCAAAAATGGTCCAGACAGTCCTTTGAGACTGGGACTAAAAAAAGGGGTCTGTATTACTAGGAACCAGTTTCCCATTATAAAAGTCATTTATCATATTGTTTTCTTCCTCTGTAAGTTTCTGTTTAAAAATGTCCAAAACTTTTTCCACTTGCCATACCGACCGCACACCTAGATGTGAGACCAAGGACTGAGCATTATTTAAAGCAGGACCAGCAACATCCAAAAGATAATGCAGTTTTAATGTCTTAGTGTGAACTAAACAATGAAACAGTCCAGGTGTAACTCCACAGGTAACATCAAAACGAGCTCCATGTACAAGAGGTTCTTCCAAAAGCCAGTACAACGAAGAAGTCGCCTCCAACCTCCGTTTTTCAAGTAAGTCCCAAACTTTGAAAAGTCCCTTACAGAATTTAGAAAGTCCACTGCACTACAGCTTGCTGGAGTCCATCAAAAACAAAGCAGAGTTCAAACCCAGCAGCTTGATTAAAAATAACATCCGCCACCTTTCTCCAGACTAGATCCTTAGGTCCTGTGAGGTACCTTTGAATGAAAAGAAGTCGACAGGCCGCCACCTGAATAAGTCCTTGTCCTCCTTCGTCTCTGGGTAGAAAAATTATGCTCTGAGGTACCCAATGAAAAGTACTCCAAAAAAAAAAAAAAAAAAAAAAATCCACTAGTATAGCTTGAATTTTACTCAAAAGTCCATTTGGAGGATCAATGTAGGCCAAACGATGCCACAAAACTGAAGCCACCAGATTATTGATTATTATAACCCTCCTTCTAAAAGACATTTTTGGCAAAAGGCATTTCCATTTTTGTAGCCACCCTTTTTCTAGAACACCTTCCCAATTTTTACTTAACATTAAATCATTGCCAACATATACTCCTAAATATTTTAGCCCATCCCTTTTCCAGGACAAACCACCTGGTAGTTCAGGAAGACCATGAGACCATTTACCACCTGCTATAGCTTCACTTTTTGACCAATTAACCTTGGC
The DNA here is from genome assembly GCA_039654775.1 of Spinibarbus caldwelli. Classification (NCBI taxonomy): domain Eukaryota; kingdom Metazoa; phylum Chordata; class Actinopteri; order Cypriniformes; family Cyprinidae; genus Spinibarbus; species Spinibarbus caldwelli. The sequence goes on from CM077221.1 coordinate 32,507,772, forward strand.
AGAGGAAATTATACCAAAATTTTCAAGAATTTCCTTAAGAAGATTAACGTCACTTTGCCCTTTAACCAGAACAATAATATCATCTGCATATGCAGACAGCTTAAAATTTGCTCCAGAGCACGGTATGGTCCAGCCTTCAATGCTTTCTCTGATCTTAACCAATAAAGGTTCAATGGCAAGAGCATACAACATTCCAGAAAGAGCACAACCTTGTCTAATACCTCTAAAGATTTTGAAAGGAGCACTCAGACCACCATTTATTTTCAGTACACTCTCAACATCCTGGTACAAAACCCTAATCATGGCAATAAAACTAGAGCTGAGACCAAACTCCTCACAAAGAGATAGCGGTGCTCAACTCGGTCAAATGCCTTTTCCTGGTCCAAAGAAATGAGACCAGTGTCTATATCCAATAACCTAGAGACCTCCAGGATATCCTGAATTAGATAAACATTATCAAAAATGGACCTGTTAGGCATACAATAAGTTTGATCCCAATGAATAACCTGCCCAACCACCTCCCTAACCTAATGGCCAAAGCTTTAGAGAGGAGCTTTAAATCTGAGCACAAGAGTGAGACAGGGCGCCAGTTCTTTATTTCTTTTAAGTCACCTTTTTTGGGTAACAGAGTAATAACTGCCCTCCTGCAGCTCAAAGGTAACAGCCCTCCGGCCAGACTATCATTGAGCACAGACAATAGATCTCCCCCCAGCAAAAGGGGAGAGAGAGAAAGAGAGAGAGAGAGAGAGAGATAGATACACTTCCATAGTGTATCTATAGTAGTCTTGATGGCAGGTGGATTTTAGACTATTTCAAACTTAATTTTAAACAAAATTACATTTAAAATTCTTCTCTCAGCAACACATTTCATATATTTCATGCCATCTTTACAATGAACAACATTTCTCAAGTTTTACACAACGTGGCTCTCACCTCATTTCCCATTCCTTTCCTCTATGTTAGTAAAATTCATTCCGCTCCTTGTCAGGTCACACAATATGTTTACTGTACTGCAGCGGCCCTCCACTCCTCCACCGTAGATGGCTAACAAGGCATAAGCATATCGAGATCACATTGGCATGAGAACATCAATCTACCTCATTTAACACAGTAGAATCCATCACACAGTTTTACTTATGAAAGCACTGTTTAACATGTCAGTGTTTAGAGTTTATTGAGATACTAGTTGCCTATAAAAACAGTTTTCCTTATGCACTCTGTAAAAAAAAAAAAAAAAAAAAAAAAAAAAAGGATACAATGTGTTCAAGTTCATACAAGTTCGCAACTTCCTAAACACACACAACAGAGTCTCTAGGGACTCTCATTCACACACACACAAGTGTTTATATGTACTGCTTCTTACTGGATTATTAACATGTGTATATGTTCATGGAAGCCTCTCCTGCTCTTAAGTTTGAAGCTTTTAACTTAAGTTACCTGATCAGACAATAAAATGATGATTGTTTTATCACAGAGATAAGTAATAATTTGCAATTGGATTCAAATGAACACAAACAAAGTCTCTGGATATTGCATGAAAAATAATTATAAATTGTTAATCTCCTTAATAATAAGGCGATTAACAACTGTTTTTAAAGATTATCGTGAATGGGACAAAAGTTTATATGCTTTGCTACATTAACATACAGTGTATGTACACTTTTCAGTAAGGTTCTATATGTTAATACTAGTAGAATGCAATAGTTTTACAGCATTTTATAATGTAGGTTATTGTTAGGCCAATTTTAATGTAGGCTAATTTCTACATTAAAAATAAAGTAACAGCATTTTTTACAAAATGTTAAAAGTGAATATCAAAATAGAATACTACATAATAATGTAATAACAGATTGTATAAATCAACAATTTTTTGTATTATGAACAAACATGGAATAACAATATGTATAAATTAACATTAGCCTATAGTAAACTAATATATGCTGTGAAAATCAAGTTTATCAAATTAGTTCATCATGCTCAATGCATTAACTAATGTTGATTAAAACTTATTACAAAGTGTAACCACTGAGTTTGTGTGGTAGGATTCCAAGTAAATAAATCACCATTAAAATGGGGCCTAGTGGAAGTGTGCAGTGTTATCGGCAGCAGTTCAGCGTATCAAAACTAATACAGTAAAGCTGGCACCCCAGGTGTATTAGCGTGGTGGTACAATCTAAATGGAGACAATCCTAGAGGTTTATTTTAAGTCTTAGGTTAAGTTATTCTTCTCATTTTCTTTTCATAGCTAAGTGTAAGAAAAATGACATATTATAGTTTCTCTACAGAAACATAAATTTTGACAGTTAGGAAACAATAAATACAGCACAAAACAATATATTGTAAAACACAAAAGAATGTATACAAATATCCCAGTGTCTACTGCTGTTAAGGACCGTTTAAAGAGACTGTAATGTCAAGGCCATGAGCAGCATGTATGAATGCGTCGGTCAGTCTGTTTGGATGTTATTGGTTATTTTTTGAGAAAGTACATAAGTATCCAAAATCATTTGATATCTGCAGTGTTTAAATCTCCTGGATGAAAAAAAAAAATTGTTGCAATAATATTAACAGATATGTGAATGAAAAACTACCCAAATGCACTTTAAAACTTATGTTTAGCTCCATTCATTTGTGTTATTAATTAACTAATGTTGATTAAAACTTATCATAAAGTGTTACCATTGGGTTTGTGTTGTATATTCCTCCACAAATTTAATGGCCAAATCACTTAACTAATAAAACAAAACAAAAAAGAACAGAACAAAACAAAAAGAAGAATACTAGCACAAATTTGCATGCTTTATTACTTTAGATATCAGCATTAAATATTTGTGGCACATTCATAAATTCTGTCCCTTTTTATAACTCTTTCTGCATTCTCAAAGCATTAAAGCCCTTTCAGTTTCAAACATTTGGAGGCCACCTGTGAAACTAATCTTTTTTTTTTTTTTTTCCTGGCAGGTTGATTGTTGAGAGCACATTAAATCTCAAAACAAAGTTTAGAAAAATAAAATAAAATAAATAAATGAGCTTCATCATATCAAACTAACTAAACTTTCTGTTTTCTTACAAAATATGCCCACTATGCTATTTAACAATCAGGTTTTATGTCTGAAGCTTCAACAGCAATATTTAAATGGGACAGCTGTGGAGAGTGGTGCTAGCTTGATTTATTTATGCATCTGTAGGAGCAAGGTTACTGGGTTATTGGAATGACTCAATATTACATTCCTAGACCCAAAATCTCCATCCCCAGCATGGCATAAATAGGTTTAGACTATGAGAGCTGCCAGGCACCCCCTTGGCTTTTGTCTTTTAATTAGCCTGCACTAGTTTAATTATTTTATTTATTTATTTTAGCCATTTAGCAGACGCTCTTATCCAAAGCGACTAACAAATGAGGACAACAGAAGCAATCAATTGTAGTATTAAAACAACTGAAACAGACCCAAAACTAAAAGCTAATGCATACAACAAAATTTCAAAACTTAACATTTAAATGAAAAAAAAAAGCTAAAAAGAATTCAAAATATTAAAGAACAAAAGGTATAAGAGTATAATAATGATTCTAACATAACACTAAGCCAAACACCAAAAAACAACTACATATGTGTATGTACAATCACACACACACATACATATATATACATATATACACATTTATAAATTCAAAATATATATTAATATTATTTCATTTCCATTTAGTTTGTTGAAGTACTAAAATAACTCAAATGAAATAAAACTAAAACTTAATAAAAAACCTATACAGACATAAAAAAAACCTAATAAAATGACAAGCATTATTCCAACTTTAACTAAAATTAAAATAGATAACAAATACAAATCAAACTACATTAGTTTATCAGTACTCCTAAAAAAATAACACTGAGCCAAACACACATGCAAGTAGTAGGAAAGAGGAGAAATAAAAAGCGATACTTATATCCTTTGCCGGTGGAGTCGACCCAGATAGCACACATACGTCTGCAAGATGTCTGTTAAAGATCTCTTGATCTGGAAAGCATCTGCTGTCAATAAACGTCTGACAGACGTCTTTCAGATGTCAGTTTTACATACATTCTAAATCATAAACATCTTAAAGACATTTAAAAGACGTCTATTTGACATCTAAAAGGAAACATCCTATAGACGTATTGCAGATGAGCAAACACTCTAAAAATGCAGACGTCAAATAGACGTCTCCGAGATGTATGTGTGCTATCAGGGGATGGTCTTTACCCTCTTCGGTCTTCACACGACAAGGGCTTCACACGAGGACTGCCGCGGTAAACTAAGTTGTTTTTATACCCGTCTAGCAAGCGCACGAGTCGACACTGACAAGGCACGCGATACAGTACAAGACCAAGCGCAATTTCAGCACGTCTCCACACAGTAAACAAAACAAGCGTTTCCTAGCAACGATAACTGCGCTAAACACTAATGAGACAAGTAAATACTCTTACGAGCTGCTTTTAACTTCCGCTGATAAGACTGCTTAATTCAAAGAGTATTTCGTTACACTGTCTTCTGCTGGCGCTTGAACACACTTTCCTTTTATCACAACAAATGGCCAAACAAGTGTACGAGTTGACACTGACAAGGCAAGCGGTACGAGACCAAACGCGATTACTAGTAAAAATAAACTAGTTCTGTTCTTAGCGCCAATGTGGTTCAATTGATAAGGTGCCCTGAATTATTGATTCAGGCACACACACACACCCCCGTGTCCACAGTGTGGGATTACAAATTTAAGAATCTGTCTTAGATCTACTGATCCTATGTACTGACATACAATCACCTGAAAAACTAAGGTGTATTTAGTACATTGTATTTAGCATTTATAGTAAAGATGATGACATCAGATGAACGATTCTGTAAAACAAAGTTTGTAGCTAGAGGTTCCTGCCAGTTCTTGTTCTCTTATTGTATTGTTAAGTCAAATGAGTCAGATTACTGAGACTTTCAGGTTTTGTTTGTAATGGCTCTTGGTGCCTCTACCTTGGTATATGAGTTATGCTGATTGGATTAGGACTGGTGAAATGGGGCAGGTTCCTATTCCTGAATACTTCATTTGCATGCTTTGTTTAAGGTCTTCACCCAGGTGTTTTGTCTCCATTTCTAAGCACTGCTCCTAAATGTATATAAACTACAATATATCACTGCCTTAGTTAGACTTTTGATGACTGCAGTGCCACGCAGCGCGTTCTCAATAAAGAACTCTGCTGAAGATACCCAACAGCAATAGTTAGTATTAGCATTACAGTCTAGTTATAATGGTTTAGGTAATCGGCATCTATTTTATTTTCAAGAGATAGTTTGAGAAAATCTATTTGCCTACAGTGCACCTTAAAGGGAGTAAAAGAAATAGAGCATAGTACAAAAAGAAAGAATAAAGAGATGAAACAAGCTACAACTATCGAGTATAAAGTTATTTTTTATTTTTATTTTTATTTTTTTTTTGGGCTGACCGATGGACTGAATCCTTCAAAATCAGTCTGCATGTGAGCAAATCTGAAGCATCTTCCTTCTATGGTCCATTTCTGCCCACTGTAGATAAGGTCTGGCAGCCTCCCAGCAGCCCACTCAGTGTCTCCATTAGCCAGCACTGTTGAAACGGTGTGATTAAAATGGGCTACACTGGCACACCCAAATGGGCCATTGTTCCATATGCATTCCACCTGCGCCACCAAAACCCACGCCAAGCGCATAGGCACAACAATTTCTGATTGTGAGTTTCTATAGCAACTCTCGAAGCTGGGTGGGGGGTGGGACATATAAAACGCAACATGGGAGTATTTTTCGCTCTTCTCGCTCTCTTTTTCTAATAGCCAGGCGTGGCACAGGATGCCAAGTAAATAAATCACCATTAATATTAATTTGCATATGGGGCCTGGTGGAAGTGTGCAGTGTCATTGGCTGCAGGTGAGAAAAGCTCAGCGTATTAAAACTATTGCAGTAAAGCTGGCACCCCAGGTATATATTAGTGTGGTGGTAGGATCTAAATGGAGACAATCTTTGAGGTCTATTTTATGATTATTTATCTCAATACAGGCTAAGTGTAAGAAAAGGGACAAATTATAGTTTTTCACAGAAGGAAAAAATAAATACAGCACTAAACAATACATTGTAAAACACTAGGGAATGTACTGTATACAAATTTCCCAGTGTTTACTACCATTAAGGGCAGTTTAAAAGAGATTGCAAAGATTGTAAGGTCAAGGCTGTGGACAGCATGCACGCATCAGTCAGTCTGTTTGGATGTTATTGGTTATTGTAGAGCCGGACAGCTTGAGGGAAGAAACTACTTTGGTTGTTTAGCCCGAAGTTTTGTTGTATTAATATTAACAGATATGTGAATCAAAAACTACCCATATGCAGTTTAAAACTCACATTTAGCTCCATTCATCTCTGCTTTTCAGCTTAGTGTGTATGAATGCTGTGCAGTGGTTTGTAACTGGAGGGCAGTGTGTTGGGGCTGTGTTCAACCTGCCTGCAGAATTTAATAAGAACATGGCGACCATCCAGTGAAAGTGAGCAAAGGGATTGGCTGAACACCTGGATGAAGGGAGGCAGGGGGGAGGTTCTTACATGATTCAGCTGGAATAAGACTCCCCTCACCTGCATCCAAGTGGAGAAAAGCCATTAATGCTGCCTCAGGCTGAGAGAAACTGGGAAAATTTCCCAGTCATTTTATTCCTTTCATTTTTTTCAAGGCATAAAATTTGTTTTAGGGAATTAAGTCTCATGTTTCCTATGCCTCCCTATCCAGGTTTTACTTGCTGTACTGACAGCATGGGTAGCCCAGAGGCAAAATTTACACCTAACAGGTTCCTCAGAGAATCAGCACTGTTTATTGTTCACAGCACAGTCACAATGCTGACAGAGATCATTCTCACGTACACTTTTGTTTGGTTTCTCAATGCCCCAATTCATATTTACACCACATCCTTGTCACAAGCCTCCTTGAGGCGATATGTGGGCAGTCCTCATGTGACATAGGATGATGTCTTTATGGAACGATATATGTGAGGCAGTGCTTGCCAAATCACCTCAATTACTCTGTGGGCTGCCATTGCACACTCGATTGGTTGGGCATGGAGTCAAGCTATTATTGCACATGTGGTGGGACAATTAATCTTTTTCGTTGCTGAGGAGAACTGCTAATTCTGATGAGACCCGATAAAAGTGGGGGTCTATTATTGAAAACTGGGTGATTTTGCCATTATTTTGTTAAGAGGGTTTTGTGTTGTAGTAATTTTGATGTTGCAGTGCTTCATTGTGCATTCAAGTGTAGTAATAATAAAATGGAATCCATTCACATGAGGACAGTTGTTCATGGGTTTTTTTTTTTTTTTTTTTACAAAGGTGATGTGTGTCATTATTTTGATTTCAGAATACTTTTTCATAAAACATCATATTATATGTAGACAACTATAAGCATTAAAAGTAAACCATTTAAACACACATACTGGTGAAATGTATACATTATAAGTTACTTTGTTTGATGTATATTTAATATCAATAACATACTACCATACTTCAGATTACACAATAATTCATTCTGGTCCTCAAATCTGATTGACCAATCAAATTACTGTCATCGAACAATTAATTAAACACAATTGACTCACACACTCGTAAAGACAGATAATCAAACAATTCATTCAAAAACACTGATTCATTTTGAAATTGATCTATCTGACTTTGTTTGGAACTATTTACCTTCACGGAGCAAAAATAAACAAAGCAACCAACAGTATTATATCTAAAATGTAAGTGACCTAAAGTTACCCTCTCCTTAAAATTTTCTCTGCACAAAATCTCATCTCAGCATTTGTGATGAATAGCTATGCTGTTTTTAATTTTGTGTTTTCATCTGAATATCATAACATTTGTGAAATTTTGTTCATTGAAGTTTTGTGATTAATTGATCTGATTTTGTGTCTCTGGAAAATGATGATCAAAGTTTTTTTTCTGTTTGTTAATGAGGGGTTTGTGTATACATGATTTGCGGGGTAAAAGTTATACTTATTATTTTTAAGTAAAAAGATAAAATAAGGGGTAGGATGCAACTTTCTTTCCTTGGGGTAAGATGCTTATTTAATATTTCCATGAATTAGATATACATTTCTGATATATTCACTTTCTTTAAAACTTGTGAAATCATTATATTTGCATTCATAGTGTTGCTATTATGACATGTCTTCAATAAAATGTGGGCAATTAAATATGTACAGCAGGTAAAATAAGTCTTGAACACATCACCATTTTCCTGAGTAAAGGTGTATATCTGTAAAGGTGCTGTTGACATGAAATTTTCACCAGATATCGGTAACAACCCAAGTAATCCATACATACAAAGAAAACAAAACAAATAAGTTCAGAAATCAAGTTATGTGTAATAAAATGGAATGACACAGGGAAAAATTATTGAACACATGAGAAAGGGAGGTGCAAAAAGGCATGGAAAGCCAATCAGTAATTAGAAAGCTATCCTGCCCCCTGTCAGTGGAAATTATTATTAGCTGGATCAGTCACAGTCACTGGTCCAGACAATAATACCAAACACACAGCCAAGGAAACTGTCAACTGGTTTCAAAGAAAGAAAATAAAGCTGCTAGAATGGCCCAGCCAATCACCTGACTTGAATCCAATAGAAAATCTATGGAAAGAACTAAAGATCAGAGTTCATAGAAAAGGCCAATAGAACCTTCAGCATTTGAAGACTGTTTGGGTTTGCGTGGAAGAATGGGCCAAAAAAAAACAAAAAAAATTACATTTGAGAAATGCATGCAACTAGTTTCTCCATACAGGAGGCATTTTGAAACTATCATTACCAACAAAGGCTTTTGTACGAAGTATTAAATAAATTTCAGTAAGTGTGTTCAATACTTTTTCCCCTGTGTCATTCCATTTTATTACACAACTTAATTTCTGAACTTATTTTTGTTTTCTTTGTATTGTTAAGTCCCCTAGCGATATCAAGGGGTATAGGGAATAACATTAATTGCTGAGGTCTGGTCTCGACCCGATACCTGCGTAAGCAATGAAAACCAAAGCGCTAAAGACAACAAACCAGTGTTTATTTACAATGTTTACAGTGGGAAAATTCTTGTCCCTAAACCGTTCACAATAATATTTACATAAAGAATACTAAAGAAAGGAATCAGCCCAAATAGTTAGGGGAAAAGAAGAAGGGAACTGGGCGGCAGTCAAACAAAAGAAATAATCAAAACATAACCCTCTAACTCAGTTATCAATTCCAAACTTAACTAAAGAAAAACAAAAAGAAAAGAAAATCTTCAGTATCCAAAGATACTCTAAACTAAGCTACTCTCACTAGCAAAAACAAAAATACAGCAGGTGAGGCACACCCCTTACCTAGTGTATTTAACAATCATTCACTACGGGATGTAAAATGTAGATCACGTGATATTCTTACCTTTCCTCTCCCCTTCATATACATACAAATGGTTTACCAAATGAAGTTTACATAAATGAAGATAAGATGGAGCTTAATGTACAAAACACACGTGAATATATAGAACTATAGCTTAACCCACAGTATACAAAGTTAAAATTAGCTAAACAACAATCTCAAAACAACTAGCAACAGACACAAGCAAGACATCTGCCGCATTGTCTCAGCGTCTTCCTTTTATAGATCCAGCTGGTCACTAATTAGGATGAGATAAATGACGTCATCTCCTCCAACGATGATTGGCAGGGAGCAGGACCAATGGTGTAACGCTAAGAAAGTGAAAGTAAAGACTAACAAAAAAGAGACGAGAAAAGACAACAAACAACAACACAAAACGGCGCCAGCCGTAACACTCTCCCACTTAAGAGTAAACATATTATAAAAAAAAAAACATACAAAATATGTTTACATTCCTAACCTTTCCTAGACACGCGACAGGGCATCGCTACCACGTTCTCCTGTCCTCTTTTGTGCCGAATCTCCAAATCCTAATTTTGTACCACCAGAGCCCACCGCATAAGCCGTTGATTCCGATTATACATACGGGATAAAAACGTGAGAGGATTATGATCAGTAAAGACAACAATAGGTAGATTAGTAGAGCCATCGTAAATTTCGAAGTGCTGCAATGCAAGGAGAAGTGATAGAACCTCCTTCTCAATAGTGGAATAATTGAGTTGATGTTTGTTAAATTTCCAAGAAAAATAACAAACCGGATGCTCAACCCCAGTCACATCCTCCTGTAACAAAACAGCTCCAGCCCCTACCACACTGGCATCGACTTCCAATTTGAAAGGGCGTAATAAATCTGGGGCAGCCAGGATGGGTACACTACACAAAAGCACCTTCACACTATCAAAAGCATGTTGGCATTCTTTGGTCCATACAAATGAATTTGAAGGACTCAAATTAGTGAGAGGGCATGCAACCGTAGAAAAGTTCAGACAAAAACTATGATAGTAGCCTGCCATTCCAAGAAACCTGCGCAAATCACGCCGGGTTTGTGGAACAGAAAACTCAGTGATGGCAGCGATCTTAGCCTCCACATGACGAACCTGACCCTGTCCCACCTCCTTACCTAAATAGGTGATGGTGGCTTGCACAAATTCACATTTCGCCAAATTAAGAGTTAAAGATGCAGCTGCCAAACATTCGAAGACGAGTTTTAATAAAGCAAGATGTTCTGCCCAGTCAAAAGAATATACAACTAAATCATCAAGGTAGGCATTACAATTTGGAACACCAGCTAATACAATGTTCACTAGCCTCTGAAAAGTCGCGGGCGCATTTCGCATCCCGAAAGCCATAATAGAATACTGGAGAAAATGATCTGGAGTAACGAAGGCTGAAATTTTGGAGGCACGAGAAGTAAGTGGGACTTGCCAGTAGTCTAACTTGCTAACAAATCAGGCTGATTCCAGAGTGTCTATACAATCTTCCATCCTAGGTAAAGGATACGAATCAGGAATGGTAACACTATTAACCTTTCTATAATCTGTACAAAATCGATAGGTTCCGTCAGGTTTAGGTACCAATAGACAAGGGCTACTCCATGGACTACAACTGGGTACAGCCAATTCATTTTCCACCAAGTAATCAAATTCTGCACGCATAACAGATCGTTTCATCATGTTAACACGATACGCGTGCTGTTTAATAGGCGCCGAGTTATAAACCTTGATATCATGTTTTAAAACAGTCGTCTGCATAGGCACATCATGAAATAATTGAGGAAAACCTTTAACCAACTGCATGATGTCCTGTTTTTGAGATGAAGACAAATGAACAAGATGCTGTGACAAATTCTGTAACATCACAGAATTTAACAACCTCGCCCCCTGCTGCCCTGCATTACGCAGCATAACTCCGTTCTCATCAACATCAGTGTCACCGCAAGAGGGACTCACCCATTCACAAATAGCGGTAGTAACCACAGGAGCATCTTTCTGCTCCACAGCGCCTGGAAGGTTTTTCCTCGAATGAAAAGACTTCAACATATTAACATGACATACCCGAGTCTGACACTTCCGATCAGGTGTATCAATAATATAATCGGTCTCGCTTATTCGTTTCACAACTTTATAAGGACCAGCAAAATGAGCAGCTAAAGCTGATCCGGGTACAGGCAGAAAAGCAAGCACCTCATCACCAACCTGAAAACAACGGGAAACAGTTTTCAAATCATTCAAATCTAGCACATTCTGCTTGGTTGTCATTTTTGTCTCAAAGATAGCATCTTTTAGTACTTTCAAAGGGCCTCTGACTGTATGCCCAAAAACCAGATCAGCTGGGCTAAAACCCAGGGACTCTTGCACTGTTTCTCGAGCAGCAAATAAAACGAGCGGAACTCCCTCATCCCAGTCTCTTTCTCTGTCCATACAATACTTCCTCAACATTGACTTTAAAGTCTGATGAAACCGCTCCAGTGCTCCCTGACTCTCAGGATGATAAGCACTGGACGGTCGATGAACTATGGACAGTGATTTCAACACATGAGTGAACAGTTTAGACAAAAAATTAGCGCCTTGATCCATCTGAACGATTTTAGGGAGCCCAAATGTAGAAAAAAAAATTTGATAAGATGTTTAACGATAACAGAAGCTGTTATTTTACGGAGGGGAATGGCCTCTGGGAAACGTGTAGCTATGCACATAATAGTCAGCAAAAACTGGTTGCCAGCTTTCGTTTTTGGTAACGGTCCGACACAAACAATAATTACGTGCTTGAAAGGTTCCCCAATAGCATGAATAGGTACAAGAGGTGCAGGTGGAATTACCTGATTCGGGTTACCTGTTTGTTGACACACCTGACACGTCCGGCAATATTCAGCCACATCTTTTTTTTAACCCCTGCCAAAAGAAATGTCGCAAAATGAGATTGTACATCTTTGTAATTCCCAAATGTCCAGCTAATTGATTATCATGGGCTAATCGCAACACTTGGGGACGATACACAACAGGAATCACAATCTGAAACACAGAACTCCAATCTTCCTCAGCAGCATCATTAGAACACCACTTGCGCATAAGGAGACCATCATCAATAAAATAGGCCACCTTTTCTCCTTCACCACCTCCTGTCTTACAGCAGATTGAAACATGTACGGAGCAATGGATCAGACTGCTGGGCATCACTCATTTGCTTTCTATTCACTACTATCGATGAATTCTCAGGAGTAAACATGATAACCTTTACCTCATTAGATATTGGGTTCAGTGACGTCTTTAGAGTGTCAGAGACTCCCGATGGACTAAGAGATTGCTCACCTGTAAAAACAGGAACAATAAAAGAATCGGACAAATCAATTTCATCATCAAACTTACGCGCCTGTGCTCGCATAACCGCGCAAGCAGAGAATACCTTGGGGAAGCGTTCACCCAGATCTTAAGAGCCACAAGACACCTCTGGCACATCTAACACCTCCAGTACAGGCATAACGTTTGCTCCAGCCAGATCATTCCCCAAAATAAAGTCAACCCCTGGAACAGGCAAGCTAGAGCGCATCCATACCTTAACATACCCACTAACTAAATCACATTTTATATGCACTCTGTGTAAGGGAACTGGAACAATACTCATTTCAATGCCTTGCACTAATACATTAGCTCCACAGTACGATTGATCACAGAAAGGCAATACATCAGAAATAACAAAGGACTGGGCAGTTCCCGTATGTCGCAATATTTGTATCTCTTTCTGATCTTCAGGGTTGCCAGTAAGTGAAATTAAACCCTTCATTAAGAAAGCTCCAAAACTGCAGTCAACTATCCCCTTAGTCTGCAACGAACCAACACTATCAACGCTTGCACTCACACAGCCAGCACCTTTTGGGGTTTGCTGCTGTTTTCTTTTTAAAATTAAACAATCAACGATTACATGACCAACTTTATGGCAGTAAAACCACTCGCGATTGACTTTAGTCTGTTTTAGGTTACTCTTACCTCGTGTGAGTGAGGGTTGAGACGAGGGCAGTAAAGTGGATGGAACGTGCATACTGGTGAAAACACACTCTTGTGCGTTAGCACAAATTCATCAGCTAACACCGTGGCATGTGACAGAGATGCGACTTTCTGGTCATTCAAATAAACCACTACGCGTTCAGGTAAACAAGATTTAAACTCTTCCAACAAAATCAATTCCTTCAAAGAGTTATAATCGACTGCCTTAGTAGCCACACACCACTTATCAAACAAAATGCTTTTCTCACGAGCAAATTCCACAAATGCCTGTTGGCTACTTCTTTTGTGATTCCTAAATTTTTGCCTGTAGGCTTCAGGTACTAACTCATATGCTCTAAGGATGGCGGCCTTAACAGTCTCATATTTCATTCCCTCTTCCAATTATAGTGTAGAGAAAATTTCCTGACCCTTCCCCACAAGTCTACACTGAAGCAACAAGGAACACACATCCTTTGGCCACTGAAGAGATGTTGCTACCCTTTCAAAAACACTAAAATAGGAATCGACTTCCGTTTCCCTAAAATGTGGCACTAAAGCGATATGTTTACTAATGTCAAAGCTGACAGCAGGAGGTTCGGGTGGGGGAGAAACATTCTGGAGATTACCAGGATTTGACTGCGCAGGTGAACTGGCGGCCACTTTCATAGCCTCCAGCTCCAATTGCCGCAGCTTAACCTCTTTCTCCACTTCTATCTCCAGCCGGCAGATTTCCAACTGCAAATCACACTCAGCCTGGTGTGCCTGGATTTTATCTTGCGCCTCTAATTGTAAGCGGGCCAATCGCACCTTAAGCCGTGCCCCTTCTGGACTCCCAGGAGAGATGGGTGAGCATGGATCAAACAGCGGCAAGCCAGCCTTGGTTCCGGCCTCCGCCTCGACCTCGGCAATAGCGCCAGCCGCAATCCCTATCTGCTTCTTTCCCACATGAGGCAGCTGCACACCAGCACCCAAAGTAGCAGTGTCTCCCTCACTCTCAACCCCTGTGTCTAAAAACAATTTGGTCTCCACCAAATAATTTAGCACATCACTTTTAATTTCACTTTTAAGTGCCTGTTTCTTAATATGGACCTGGAAGTGATTCGCTATAGCAATTAGGTCATCCTTCCTACACTTTTCCTACGTACTAGGATTACGAAGAAATGTCTGCAAATTAAAAGAAGCCATGCCCACTAAGTATATTAACAACAGTGGGAAGTCGTGGCCTAATGGTTAGAGAGTTGGGCTTGTAACCTGAAGGTTGCCGGTTTGATTCTCACACCGGCAGGAATTGAAGGTGGGGATTGTGAATGCACAGCACTCTCTCTGCCTTCGATACCATGACTGAGGTGCCCTTGAGCAAGGCACCGAACCCCCAATTGCTCCCCGGGCGCTGGAGCAATGGCTGCCCACTGCTCCGGGTGTGTGTTCACGGTGTGTGTGTGCGCGTTTGTTCACTATTCACTGCTGTGTGTGTGCACTTGGATGGGTTAAATGCAGAGCACCAATTTCGAGTATGGGTCACCATACTTGACAATACGTCACGACTTTCACTTTCACTTTCAATACATACACCCTAGCACACTGCATCAATTCTATCTTTAATCAGATAGGCTAAATTAATACCGCACCAGCTTACATACCAGGCATCAACACGAAATCAAACATCAACATTTCGGGAAAGTAATAAAGATCCCGGACGAGCCCCCATTTAATGTTACGTCCCCTGGAAATATCAAGGGGTATAGGGAATAACATTAATTGCTGAGGTCTGGTCTCGACCCGATACCTGCGTAAGCAATGAAAACCAAAGCGCTAAAGGCAACAAACCAGTGTTTATTTACAATGTTTACAGTGGGAAAACTCTTGTCCCTAAACCGTTCACAATAATATTTACATAAATAATACTAAAGAAAGGAATCAGCCCAAATAGTTAGGGGAAAAGAAGAAGGGAACTGGGCGGCAGTCAAACAAAAGAAATAATCAAAAAATAACCCTCTAACTCAGTTATTAATTCTAAACTTAACTAAACAGAAACAAAAAGAAAAGAAAATCTTCAGTATCCAAAGATTCCCTAAACTAAGCTACTCTCACTAGCAAAAACAAAAATACAGCAGGTGAGGCACGCCCCTTACCTATAGTGTATTTAACAATTATTCACTACGGGATGTAAAATGTAGATCACGTGATATTCTTACCTTTCCTCTCCTTCTCTCCCCTTCATATACATAAAAATGGTTTACCAAATGAAGTTTACATAAATGAAGATAAGATGGAGCTTAATGTACAAAACACATACGAATATATAGAGCTATAGCTTAACCCCCAGTATACAAAGTTAGCATTAGCTAAACAACACAATCTCAAAACAACTAGCAACAGACACAAGCAAGACATCTGCCGCATTGTCTCAGCGTCTTCCTTTTATAGATCCAGCTGGTCACTAATTAGGACGGGATAGATGACGTCATCTCCTCCAACGATGATTGGCAGGGAGCAGGACCAATGGCGTAGCGCTAAGAAAGTGAAAGTAAAGACGAACAAAAGAGAGACGAGAAGAGACAACAAACAACAACACAAAACGGCGCCAGCCGTAACAGTATGTATAGATTACTTGGGCTGTTACCGACATCTGGTGAAAATTTCATGTCAACAGCACCTTATATCAGCACCCAGAAATATATTTACTGAGAAAAATAGTGACGTGTTCAATACTTATTTCACTCGCTGTAAATATTCAGATATACATAGAAACATTTATATAACTGTTTTTACAACCAGTGATTTGACGGAGGTTTGCTTTTTTGAATTAATTTTTCTCATTCATTGTGACAAACTTTCAGCTTTTCACTACCCACAGCCAGAGTTGCTTTTCTATTTGAACAGATACAATGTGAGACCGACCACCAGTGTTTCACTTAGTTATGTTATTTACCACAAAATCTGTCCCAAAAGCTTTAAAATAGCAATATTTGTTTGACCAGATGTGATTTCCTGTTTGTTGCTGCTGCATGGTTTGAGTTTGTTTGTTACTGAAGGGTGACAAAAGCATCAGAGCAGCTGCTGCATGTGGGGGTGAATAATGTTGTGGCAGATGTAGATCCTGAAGAGGGACTTCAGGAACCTGATCTAGATAATGTTGTAGCCAATGAAGAAATGAAAAGTACAGTAGATTTTTTGTTCTGAATGAATGGTGTAATAAACAGAAACTGCACTTTTTCAAGAATTGGAATCTTTTTGGAGCGATCTAGGCTTTTCTGTGCTAATGGCCTGGACCCTGGAGCAGACCTCCTGTCAGACAACATCTCCAGGAGACTATGCACCATAGTCAAATCAATGAATTGTCAAAAATAATAAGATAATTTAATTATTAACTGATATAGATATGAGTTAAATCATATGGAGCTGAACATGGAATTATATCACATGCAGGGGTGTAAAATACTTAAATATTATTAAATTATTATTATATTATATTAAATATTACTTTGGGGGATTTGTGCTTTACTGAAGTAAAGTTTAAATGAACTATTTGCCCTTTTACTTTACTGCATTTCTGAAGAAAAAAAAAACACTATTCTTTAGTCCTTAAAATTTTATTTTAACTTAAAAGTACTCGTAAAATTTTTGCCGTTTATTTTCTTCCATCTTACGCACATTAAATATGGTAAATGGAAACTCAAGCATGTACTTGATGTGTGAGAACCGATGATTTTTGCTTTTGCACATCAAAATTTCTGGCTTCAAAAGTTCCCCATCATATCTGAGGAAGCATATTGAGGTAGCAAAGTTGCTTTTTTCCTAACAACACGTGTATTAATTATTATTATTATTATTATTATTTCTGTATTGATATATATACTGATAGAACAGGGGAAATGTGATCCCTCTTTTTAGAACCAGTGAAAAGTCTTGCTGCAGCATTTTGAACAGCTTGCAATCGTGACAATGAAGATTGAGGAAGACCAGAATAAAGAGAGTTACAATAATCCAATTGAGATGTAACAAGTGCATGAATCACGAGTGTGCATCCTCATCCTCCTGAGTTTTATCCTCATTTAACTGCAGAAAATTATTAGACATCCATGTCTTAATATCATGTACACATTTCAATAATACATCAAATGAAACAGCAGTATCAAGCCTTACTGGTAGATAAAACTGAGAATCATCCGCACAACAAGGATATGAAATACTGTATTTTTGAAAAATGTGGGCCAAGGGAAGCATATAAAGAGAAAACGTCTCTAGGTTACGTATGTAACCCTAGTTCCTCGAGAGAACAAGACGCTGCATCCGAAAACGCTATGGGAACGCCTTCAGTGTGACCGGCTCTGAATACAAGTGTAATCTGTCCAAAGGATGGGCGAGACGTCACGGGCGAGGTGACGTAATGACCAGCTGGTATAAAATCACGTGCGGTGAAACCAGCATCAGCTTCTAGGAGTGAAGCAAGCGCGGGCAGGGATGCTGGAAGTGTGGCCTCGAGACGCAGCATCTCGTTCCTTCGAGGAACTAGGGTTACATATGTAACCTAGAGACGTTCCTCTTCAGGAACTCGAGCTGCGTCCGAAAACGCTATGGGAACGAGATGCCCACGCCGCCAGGCTTCCAAGTCCCTGCCCAGTGTGTATCCCTGCGGAGCACATCAAGGGCGAGAGGACGGAAGAGCCTGGAGTGGCCTGCATGTCAAGGCCATAAAACCTGACAAAGGTCAGGGGCGTAGACCATCCCGCAGCATTGCAGATGTCCTGTAATGGGACACCTGCGAGAAAGGCCTTAGTGGCCGCCACACTTCGTGTGGAGTGAGCTCTGACTCCCATCGGCGAGGGGAGATCAGAGGACTCATAGGCCATGATAATGGCCTCCACAATCCACCGACTGAGGGTCTGCTTGGAAGCAGAAAGACCTCTCTTAGGGGGACCATAGCAAATCAGCAGTTGGTCCACCCTTCTCCACAGGGCAGTTCTGTGGACGTATGCATCCAGTGCTCGCACTGGACACATACTGGCTCCCTGAAGGGAGGAGGACTGAAGGCCTGCAGTACGACAGGCTGTGGCATGACAGAAGGAACTTTGGGGACGTACCCTGCACGAGGGTACAAAAAGGCTTTGGTCATACCAGGCGCAAAGTCCAAATGAGTAGGGGCCACTGAGAGGGCCTGCAGATCCCCAACTCTCTTAAGAGAAGAAATCGCCAGAAGAAAAACAGTCTTCAGAGTGAGATGGCGATCAGAGATCTCCTCAATAGGCTCGAAAGGAGGCCTACAGAGAGCATCCAACACCACAGCCAGGTCCCATGGAGGAACACGGGACCATACTGGAGGCCTTAGCCTCAGAGCACCGCAGAGGAAACGTGTAACCAGGGGGTGTCTGCCCACTGACTGTCCACCAAGAGAGGTGTGGTAGGCCGAAATCGCCGCCGCATAAACCTTCAAGGTGGAGTGGGTTAACCCTGTGGAGAGTCGAGCCTGCATGAACTCCAGCACTGTACCAACCGGGCAGTTGACTGGGTCGAGCTGGCAGTCTCCGCACCATGAAGTGAAAAGTTTCCACTTCTAGGCGTACAGTTTCCTTGTTGAGGGAGCTCTGGATTGGAGGATGGTCTCAACAACCTCGGTTGAGAGTTCGGAAGCTATGAGCTGTGCCCCTTCAGGGGCCATACCCACAGCTTCCACAACTCCGGGCGGGGGTGCACAAGGGTGCCCCCTGCCTGTGAGAGGAGATCCCCCCTGACGGGAATCTCCCATGGAGAGCCGTTGAGCAGAGAAATCAGGTCCGAGAACCATACTCGGCCCGGCCAGAACGGGGCTACTAACAGCAGCCGGACCCCGTCCCGGCGCACTCTCTCCAGAACTCCGGGGAGCAGAGCAATCAGGGAAAAGGCGTACAGACGAAGCCTCAGCCAAGTCTGTACCATGGCATCCAGCCCCAGTGGAGCTGGATGAGTCAGAGAGTACCAGAGGGGACATTGCGATGTCTCCCAAGTCGCAAATAGGTCCACTTGAGCCTGGCCAAACACTCTCCAAATCTGCTTCACCACCTCTGGGTGAAGCATCCATTCCCCGGGCCTCGGCCCCTGTCTCGACAGGATGTCTGCTCCCACATTGAGATGCCCAGGGATGTACACTGCTCTCAGCGAGAGGAGTTTGCCCTGGGACCACACAAGGATCTGGTGCGCCAGCCTGTACAGGGGGCGCGACCGCAGACCTCCTTGGTGGTTGATGTAAGAGACCACTGCCGTGTTGTCGGCGCACACCAACACATGGTGATCTCTTAGGTCTGGGAGAAAGTGTTTCAGAGCCTGAAACACAGCCAGCATCTCCAGCCAATTGATGTGCCACGTGAGATGGCGACCACTCCACAGACCACGGGCAGGGTGGCCACTCATGACCGCTCCCCAGCCAGTGAGGGATGCGTCCGTCGCTAGCGATACGCAGCGACACGGAGCTCCCAGCACTAGGCCCTGAGACAAGAACCAAGGTTGTCTCCACATGTCTAAGGCACGTAGGCACCGCCGCGTGACCTTGATCATGCGAAGTGGGTTCCCTCTCGGGGAGAACCCCTTTGTCTTGAGCCACCACTGTAGGGGTCTCATGTACAGCAGGCCAATAGGTATCACGTTGGACGCAGCTGCCATCAGACCCAGCAGTCTCTGAAACTGCTTGAAAGTGAGTGACTGGCCTTCTTTCACTCTCCTGACTACCGTGAGGATCGACTCGATCTGAGCAGGCGACATATACGTGCCTGCATCGTGGTCGAATCCCACATCACACCAAGATAAGTGGTCCTCTGTAATGGAGAAAGCACACTCTTCTTGGCGTTCAGTCTTAACCCCAACGCTTTCATGTGAGCGAGAACAACATCTCGATGTTGAGCCGCCATCTGCTCTGAATGAATGAGAATCAACCAAATATTGGATGTAATTGAGTATGCGGTTGCCTTGTAGCCGCAACGGAGCTAACGCGGCATCCACACACTTTGTAAAAGTGCGGGGTGAGAGTGCTAGGCCGAAGGGAAGAACCCGATACTGGTAAGCTTCACCCCCAATCGCAAACCTCAGGAACTTCCTGTGATTAGGAAGGATGGAGACATGGAAGTATGCGTCTTTTAGATCAATTGTAACAAACCTGTTTGAGCGTGAGCATCTTGAACCTCAGTCTTCTGACTGAGCGGTTCAACTGACGCAGATCTAAAATGGGACGCAACCCTCCATCCTTCTTTGGAACTATAAAGTACCGGCTGTAGAACCCGGACTCTCTCTCGTGAGGAGGGACCACCTCGATGGCTTCCTTTCTTAAGAGAGTAATTACTTCTCGTTCCATTACCAGAGCCTGCTCGGGACCCACCAGAGTGGGATTCACCCCGTTGAATCGAGGCGGAGGAGAACCGAACTGGATTCTGTAACCTCTCTCTACAGTGTGCAGGACCCACTGAGACACATTTGGCAGTAGTTTCCACGCTGCAAAATAGTCTACTAAGGGAACCAGTCTCTCGAGACTGGCCTCTGGTGTAATCAGAGCGGCTAGTTCGGTGTCCTGGAACAGCACACCGGCAGGAGACGATCGAACTAGTTGCTCTAGAGATCCCCGAAGGGGTGGCGAGCATCTCAGCTCCGCTACGTTTCCGGGTGGAGAGAACTGAGATATGTGCTCGCTGGAGATCGCTGCGCCCTGGAACACCGTACATGGCAGGGTTAGCAGAACGATCTCCTGAGGGCACTGAGGAGAGACGGGCACCGTGTAATGCGGTGAACGCCGCTCTTCCCCAGCGGGAGCTACCCTCATAAGCCCTGGGCCATAAGCATCAGGGCCTCTTGGCCGAAGACCTCTTTGCCTGAAGGACGGTCCGTAGATCTGGCTTAGGCTTCGAGGCCCCCGACCGAGAGCCTTTCTTACCGCCCCGGCTCCGCCGAGGGGGAGCACGGGCGGCGACACTCTCTTTCTGCGCCTCTCTATGTGAGGAACCAGCACGCGGCAGGGGCTGCTCTCGCCCAGCAGCCCCCTGAGCTAGAGAGCGGCGAGGGAGAAACCGTTGGAACGCCGCAGCCTGCTTCCTGGCCTCCTGGTGCCTGTCAACGACGGAACCAACAGCGTCGCCGAACAGGCCAGAAGGTGAAAGCGGGGCGTCCAGGAGGAAGACCCTGTCACGGTCTTTGATATCTGACAGGGTCAACCAGAGATGCCTCTCCGCTGCCACCAGGGCTGCCATAGACCGCCCAATAGCACGGGCGGTCTCCTTGGTGGCGCAGAGAGACAAATCAGCGGTTTTGCGGAGCTCGCTGTTATCGTCCGCATTGATTCCCTCACCCTCATCTAGGTCTTTGAGCAGGTCAGCCTGGCACGCCTGCAGCACCGCCATGGTGTGCAGACACGAACCAGCCTGACCTACTGCCGCGTACTCCTTGCCCACCAGCACTGACGATGTGCGCAGCGGCTTGGTGGGCAAGGTCGGAGCCTTCAGAGACGACGCAGCATCAGGGGACAGATAGCTCGCGAGCGTCTGTTCCACCCAAGGCATCGCTCTGTAACCCCGCTCACTCGTCCCCGCCACGTTACCGTAGTAATCAGACGAGGGGACGAAGAGGCGGGCCAAGAATGGTTTTCCCCACGACCTCGACACCTCGGCGTGGAGGTCGGGAAAAAACGGCAGTCTCCGATGTGGAGGTGGAGTCTTAAACCGCAGAAAGCGTTCGTCCAACTTGCTTCTCTGCGGTTCAACACGACACTCGGCCAGCCAATCGATGTTTAATCTGGCCACAGCACGAGTGACCACCTCCACAAGCTCCTCATATTGGGGCGAAAGAGAGGGCGAAACATACTCAGCACTCTCCACGTCAACCTCCTCGGAGGAAGACAGGAGAAGTGCCGAGCCCGCTGCCCGAGGAGAAGTAACCACATGGCGGGTTTCCGATCTCGGGGAGCGGTCACCGGATCTAATGGGTGAGGATGGAGATAGAGACTCGCTTGTCTCTGATCCCTCCATCAGATCCCGCTGCGAACCTCACGAGCGCCACCGCCATTCCGCCTCAGCGGAAGCGGGGCCATCGCCGCGGGGAACGCTGATGAAAGAACCCTCCTGGGAAAAAAGGGCCTTTCGGGAGCGAAGCGTACACAGCGGGAGACACTCGCAGTGCTGGCAGTCGGCTCACTCGAGAGCCGACTCTGAGTGCCTCGCTCCCAAACAAACCACACACAAGCTGTGTGTATCACCTGCAGACAAATAGCGTTTGCAGGGAGGAACACACAGCTTGTATTGTGATCTGCTCTCGCCCTTCACATGCTTAGCCTTATACTGGCTCTTTGACATGATTAATTTCAAAGGACAGACAACACCAAATAAGACACACAGTTTAGACAAAGAGCGCTAGCTGAATGACAGAAAGCTGATGCCGGTTTCAACGCACGTGCTTTTATACCAGCTGGTCATTACGTCACCTCGCCCGTGACGTCTCGCCCATCCTTTGGACAGATTACACTTGTATTCAGAGCCGGTCATGCTGAAGGCGTTCCCATAGCGTTTTCGGACGCAGCTCGAGTTCCTGAAGAGGAACAGTAAAGGTCCCAAAATGGATCCCTGGGGCACTCCACACAAGACAGGTGAAAACATTTCCTAAATTTACAGAAAAAGTCCTATTCTTGAGATACGAGGCAAACCACTTTAATGCAGTGCCTCGAGTACCTACCATACATTCAAGTCGATCAAGAAGAATGCTGTGGTCAATGGTGTCAAATGCTGCGCTCAGGTCCAACAATACCAACACAACACAAGCACCTGAATCTAGAGAAAGCAGCATGTCATTTGTAACTCTCAATTGAGCTGACTCAGTACTGTGTAATGATCTAAAACAAGACTGAAACTTATCTAAAACACTAAAAGAATCCAAAAAAGACTGACGTTGTAAAAACACTGCTTTCTCCAAAATCTTGCTGATAAAAGGTAACTTAGAAATTGGCCGATAGTTACAGCACATTGCTGGGTCAAGCTGAGGTTTTTTCAGCAGAGAAGGGGGGATGTTGGTGTCCCCCTCTGTACAGATCACATTCCGGTAGAATCCCCCTCGGTAGAAATCATGATCGCGTTCCTGGTAGAGCCCTGCAAAGGCCTCAAATTTAGGCCCTAGCCCGGCCCTGGCCAGAGATGATCAGGCCCTAGCCCAGCACGTGTCCGACAGCTTAACAGAATTACCAGCCTGAGTCCGACCCGAGCCTGTCTTTTTTCCCCCTTCTCCCAAATCAGATTATACTGTTTCAGCTATTAAAATAGTTCAGTTTTGTATGTAATGGCAAAGTGATTATATTTCATTTCGTTTTTTTTTTTTTATTAATTTAGAAAAACGTTTAGAGCATTTTTTTGTTCGTTAAATAAGTTTTTTTCTTTCTTAAAGTAATGACCAAGCGGCCAGCGGCAGACCAGCAGGCTGATCATAGCTATGTTTGATCAATTTAGCCTTCTCAAATCATCACGACTTGCCTAAAATAAAATATATAGATATACTAAAACATTTCAAGGATATAACAATCTTTAAACGTTAAACCTAGATAAATGTGCGCTGCATCCTAGTTTGTGCAGAGAGTGGAAGTTAAAGCGCAGGACATGGGGGCACCAGCGCAATCAATTGCATTTTTATCCATGGAAACACGCCGTAATTTTTGCTCATAAAGGTAAGAGTAATACATCATTCGGAACTGTAAAGGGTCTACTTTTATTTGTGTGCACTCACAATATCAACAAAACTTTTTTTATAAAATATATAAAATAATTTTATAAAATAAAAAAAACGATGTGCCGTCTCGTCTTGAACAGGAGCGCTTCACATAAATGAACCGCAAGTAAGCGAATACATGCCTCACAGACATGATAAATACATCTATAGAAAGCTTTACGAAAATAAATATAACGAAATAAATCAAATCGAAAACAAAAACTCTTTCATTATAATCCGTGAAGATGCACTTCTCTCTAAAGGCGCGTTTAATGAGGAGACGGCGAGTCAGGATCATCATCTTCATCTTTGCGACACTGACACAGAAAACACTAGTTTATTAGTAAATAATTCAAATATCTCCTTTACTATTTCACCCCGACACATTCATGGTAATTTCTTTTGCTAGGGCTTTGCAGCAAGCTTCAGCCTATTGCATGTATTTGAACGCAGAACTCTTCAGCTGTGCTGAAGGCACACTCTCTGCTGCTGTGGGACTCTAAACACCATCGAGCCGCTCTTGACAGTTGCAGCACGGTCTTGTCTTGTTTCCACCAGCACGGCAATTTTTTAATCACTAATTGATGGATGTCTAAAATATAAAAATAAGCCTAAAACAGGCCCGAGGTCCGGCCCGCGTCTGAACTATGACGTGAAATTTGGCCTGATCGAAATGCAGGGCTCTAGCGTTCCCCTCTGTACAAATCAAGGGGGGGGGGCCTTAGAATCGTCCTGACAAGAATAATGTTCAGAAAACAAATTTGCAGTGTTAGAATTAATAACTCCAGACAAATGTGAATGCTGAGCGAAAGTAGGTGATGGAGAAAAGCATTCAAATTCAAACAAAACTGGATAATGATCTGACACACATGCTTCAATAACCTCCATGTTTGAGATCAAAAGGCCACGGGACAACACCAAGTCAAGTGTATGACCCAAATTATGAGTTGGGCCACATACATATTGTTCAATATTTAGTGACTCTAAAAGGGTTACAAATTCCTTGACAAAATGGTTTTGAAGGACAACAAAAATTAATATTAAAATCCCCAATGATTAGTAATCTATCAGCCTGAATCACCAGATCAGACAGAAAATCAGAAAATTTACAAATAAAATCCTTATTCCATTTAGGGGGTCTGTAAACCAAAGCACATAGTACAGTCACCTTTCATGTCACCTTTATTTATATAGCGCTTTTAACAATACAGATTGTGTCAAAGCACTTAACAGTATTAAATTGAAGGATAGAGTGTCAGTAGTGTATAATGATAAGATTAAACACTCAATTTTCAATTAAAGGCCTTTCATTATTGAATTCAGAGATGTCATTGTCTAGCTCAGTTTAGTTTAAATAGTATCTGTGCAATCAAATCGACTATAATCAACTAGAAATTAAGTGTCCCCTTTACATCAACAGGCCCCTTTACATCAACCTTCAATAGCTGGTCTTCAAAACTGGAGAAAGTATCAGTGGGCACAGTCTTACATTTAAAACAGCTTCTAAAAATTGTTGCAACTCACCACCATGTCCAGAGGCGCAACAAGGGGCATCAAGTCACCATGTTTTAACCAAGTCTCAGTAATAAATAAGAAGTCTAATGAATGCGATGTAAATAAGTCATTTAGAATAAAAGATTTATTCGATATTGGCCTAGCATTCACTAAGGCCATCTTAGCAGTAGTAGTACAGGCTGACCGCTGAGAGCTGAGAGGTGCGTGTTTGAGCAAAGTGATATTTCCAAAATTGATGCTCCGACTCTTACCATTTGATCCAATGGAAGAGCGGTGATATGACGACCAAATGACTGGGATATAATTAGTGCTGGGCGGTATACCAGTTCATACCGAATACCGGTGTTTATTTTTCTTATGATATGAATTTTTAAAATACCGCTATACCGGTGTCATTTAAATAACGTTCAGAACGCGACACTGTTTTAGAGGGGTCTCTTTTCACTATTGCATTGTGGAGAGGACACAGCTTTATGTGTTACTAAGTGTGAAAGTTCTGAAACTGTAGAAGGTGATGACAAAGAAGAACTCATCCACAATATCCAACGCCCGCTGCCATCAGCTCCTGCATCTCACGCACACGAACGTGACTTTAGCACTATATTTATCAACTTTGAGACCCTTTTAGCGGCTTTTTTCGATAGAATATACAAACTGACAAACCTAGCGACTTTTTTGGATAAACCTAAGCTATGGTTCAGTTGGAAGATGTCATCAGTGCTCGTCAGTAAATGAGTACAAAACAGCGTTTCCAAGCACCTGCCGCTGACTGACTGTTTAGAATTATAAATATGAGCATAGTTCGTCTGTTAATATTATGCACATTTTTTTTTTTTTTTTTTTTTTTTTTTACTCAGACGCAGGCAGTGCGCTGCAAGAGACAAAAAAGTAATATAGCCAAAACCACCGCATAGCCGGCTCTTTAGTGTAACGTTAGATGCATGTTGATTTTATCAGACAATGTCGCGATTATAAATGAGAGTGACTCCTGGTTAACGTATTAATGGGTCGTGTTTAGTCACTATTTAGTGTGGAATTTTTCTACAATATTCGCTCATCATGACAGTAAAATAGGGCATTCTAAGTCAATGTACTGCAGTTTTTCCTCTTTCAATCAGTAGAAAATGTGGTTAACACCCGGTTTCAATTTTGAAAAATACCGTGATATAAATTTTTGGTCATACCGCCCAGCACTAGATATAATCATTATCCTGCGATGGAGTCACAGACCTCACAAGGAAATCACAGCGAGATCTGCGATGGATATACCTGGGGCTAAAGATATACTGAAGTATATTTGATTGTACTAAAGTGGAATAAGTGCAAGTATACTTTAAGTACACTTTAAATATCTTGCATTTAAAGACTATATTACTCAAAGATCATACAACCCTCATCAATAGTGACATTAAAGCACATTTTAGGCTTAATATTAAGAAATTTGCATTGTGCACAAGTACTCCAAATAAAGTTTAATTATAATTTTTATACCAGTAAGTCTAAAACAAAATGTTAGTAAATATGTTAATCAATTTAAAATATACTTAGTTATGAATTAAATTTATTTACATATATTACTTTTTTACTATTCAAAATAACTGCACGTTTGCTTGTGTGGTGCTTAATTATACTTAAGATTAGCCTTGGGCATTTTGGCATTTGACATCAGTAAACTCTCTTGGAAAGAGTAGAAACACTATAATGCTAAGCAAACTTTCAGTCTACGTTTATTACGTGCAGAACTTTAACATCTACAAGGTCTGGAAATAGTGCAGGTATTTATTAAAAATAAAACTGTTCTGGTGTTGACCCTTTCATACTTTATAGTATTTATTCAATCACTAAGACTCAAAAAAGACACTAAATCACCCCATCTACAACACATCATAACCCACTATGGCATCAAGCAGTCAAAACCTCCTGGCAAAACATAACCATCAGCTTCAAAGACTCAACTTCCTCTTAGAATATGTATAGCGCAAATAAAAGATAAAGCCTTTAGCAATCCTTGTTCATATCATCATAGCCTTTGATTCAATCTGTGAGCCAACTTTGTTATATGGGACACAAGTCACCTAGTCTTCTGGCTCCGCCTCAGCGGAAGTAACCTTTTAGGAGCTGCTTGAAAATGCAGAGCTGCTGACCTGCGGTGGAATTAGTGCATCCCTGTGGCCTCGGACAGCTTGTCCTCGCCTGGGTGCTGCTGCACAAAAGCTCTACAGTGGGGAACAGTGCTGCTAATCTACCCAGAGCTCCAGCACAGGGGCTTTCAGCCACAGACTCAAGGGTACAGCCACACGCCAGGGGTCTCTTTTGGCCCCTGATCAGAGAGGCAAGGGGTCAGCAGGGGCCACGCTGTCCTGTGTACCTTTGCCCTTGCACCAGATGTTGTTTTGCCCTTCAGGGAATGGGGTAGCTCTGGAAATGAGCACCAAAACAGCAGAACCAGGGCAAGAGAGGAGGTGGAGGATTGAAACATTCTGCTGGGGAGCAAATGACATTTTAGAAAGTGCTTGATAGAGACTTACTGAAGGACAGTCCCTACTTCTGCTGTGACTGCAACAGGTTAACAAAAGGAAGCACAGGCAGAGATTAGAAGCCCTGCTGGTACACCCAGGGGAAAGGGTGAGGGATTAAATCACAACAGAATTTTTGCAGCTACTTTCCTGATGTTTTAGTCTGTAAATTTAAATGTAGATTCTGTCGTAGTAGTAGTAGTAGTAGTAGTAGTAGTAATAATAGTAATACATTACATTAATAATGTGCTTTTCTAGTACCCAAAGCGCTACAAACATTTACAAATAAAACAAAGAAATACAAAAAATTCTGTAGCAGTACAAAACAATAAATCAATACAAAACATTACAGTACAGCTAAACAATACAATAAAATACTAATCATCTCAATCTATGTAGGCAATTTAAATTTTTTTTTTTTTTTAACAACTTCTTAAAATCTCTGTCTAATGTCGGAATATTTCTAGCAGTAAGAGGAAATTCATTCCATAACCTAGGTGCAACAACAGAGAAAGCTCTCTCATCAATAGATCAATGAGAAGGCTGCTACAGATGTAAGGGAAACAGGTCAATTTAGCTCAAAGGGAATCATTTATGATTTTATAGGGAATTTGGACAGAGTCACTGATTTACGGATTTGGATCTGGTGGAAGGAATAGAGACGGGCCAGTCCCTATCTTCTTCCTCACCCACCTGATCCGGCACTCCCTCCCTGGGATCGGAAAGCCCCCTCCGCGGTTTCTTCGCCCCGGGCTGAGGGCTCAACGCTTCGCCTTTCTTCCTCCGAGGAGGTTGATGTGGTGAGCGTCGAGGAGGTGCCTCAATCACCCTAGTATGAGGAGCTTTTGGAGGTGGTGACTCGTGCGGTAGCCAAGCTGAACATCAAGTGGCCCGCCGAGAAACAAGCCAAACCACAGAAGAGCAAGGCCCGTAAACAAGCGGAGCCGTTCCAGCGGTTCCTCCCTCGCCGGTCTCTGGGGGGCTGCTGGGTGGGAGCAGCCCCATCCACATACCAGCTCCTCACACAGGGAAGCTCAGAAATAGAGCAGGGGGCTTCTAAGCAAAAACAAGGTCTTCGAGCTGTCCTCGAAGCTAAGAAGTCCTCGGCCAAGAAGTCCTGACGCTACGGCCTCAGGACTTCTGAGGGCGGCCCCTACTGGGGTGGAGTGGGTTACACTACATTACATGGTGCCCGTCTCTCCTCAGTGCCCTCAGGAGATCGTTCTGCCAACCCTGCCAGAGTTCCAGGGCGCAGCGGTCTCCAGCGAGCGCTGCTTTCAGTTCTGTCCACCCGGAAACGTAGCGGAGCTGAGAGGCTCGCCACCTCTTCGGAGGTCTCTAGGACAGTTAGACCAGTCGTTCCCTGCCGATGCGCTGCTTCAGGGCACCGATCTAGCTGCTCCATTTACACCAGAGGTCAGTCTCGAGAGACTGATTCCCTTATTAGACTATTTAGCAGCGTGGAAACTACTGCCAAATGTGTCTCAGTGGGTCCTGCACATGGTAGAAAAAGGCTATCGTATTCAGTTCGGCTCTCCACCGCCGCGCTTCAGCGGGGTCATTCCTACTCTGGTCAGCCCTGAGCAGGCTCTGGTAATGGAACAGGAAGTGAACACCCTGTTGAGGAAGGAGGCCATCGAGGTGGTCCCTCCTCACGAGAAAGAATCCGGGTTCTACAGCCGGTACGTCATAGTTCCAAAGAAGGATGGGGGGTTGCATCCAATTTTAGATCTGCGTCACTTGAACTGCTCAGTCATGCGACTGAAGTTCAAGATGCTCACCATCAAGTCAAGTCAAGTCACCTTTATTTATATAGCGCTTTTAACAATACAGATTGTGTCAAAGCACTTAACAGTATCAAATTGGAGGATAGAGTGTCAGTAATGTATAATAATAAGATTAAACACTCAATTTTCAGTTAAAGGCATTTCATTATTGAATTCAGAGATGTCATTGTCTAGCTCAGTTTAGTTTAAATAGTATCTATGAAATAAAATTGACGTTAATCATAAAAAATTAAGTGTCCCCAACTGAGCAAGCCAGAGGCGACAGCGGCAAGGAACCAAAACTCCCTCTGTGACAGAATGGAGAAAAAAACCTTGGGAGAAACCAGGCTCAGTCGGGGGGCCAGTTCTCCTCTGGCCAGGATATTATTATTTATTTTTTTACTTATTGTTTTAATTAAATTTTAAATGTATAAATGTATTATATTTCTATTTTTATATTGTTGCAATTTCTAACAATAATAGTATTATGTAGTTAGGTATTTTATTTTATTATATTTATAGTTATTTTGTTTAATTTTAAGTTTTATTGTATTTAAGTCGAGGCCTTCACTGGGGATATGTCCCCGGGGCTCATCCAGGTGTCCGGCCTCCGCTGACGATCAGGGTATGCATCAAACAAGTCGTGTCTCAGATTAGGTCCGAGGACTGGTTTGTCTCGATAGATCTAAAAGACGCATACTTCCATATCTCCATCCTTCCCACTGATACCTTTTGGCCTGCTGTACATGAGACCCCTACAGTGGTGGCTCAAGACCAAGGGGTTCTCCCCGAGGGGAAACCCGCTTCGCACGATCAAGGTCACGAGGAAATGTATTCGTGCCTTAGATATATGGAAAGAAACTTGGTTCTTGTCTCAGGGCCTGGTGTTGGGAGCTGCTTGTTGTCGTGTGACGCTAGCGACGGATGCGTCCCTCACCGGTTGGGGAGCGGTCATGAGTGGCCACCCTGCCCGCGGTCTGTGGAGCGGCCACCAGTCTCACATGGCACATCAACTGCCTGGAGATGCTGGCGGTGTTTCGAGCGCTCAAGCACTTTCTCCCAGACCTAAGAGATTGTCATGTGTTGGTGCGCACCGACAACACAGCGGTGGTCTCTTATATCAACCACCAGGGAGGTCTGCGGGCGCACCAGATCCTTGTGTGGTCCAAGGGCAAATTCCTCTCGCTGAGAGCAGTGCACATTCCTGGGCATCTGAATATGGGAGCAGACATCCTGTCGAGACAGGGGCCGAGGCCCAGGGAATGGATGCTTCACCCCGAGGTGGTGAAGCAGATATGGAGAGTTTTTGGCCAGGCTCAAGTGGACCTCTTTGCAACTCAAGAGACATCGCAATGTCCCCTCTGGTTCTCTCTGACTCACCCAGCTCCTCTGGGACTGGATGCAATGGTGCAGACTTGGCCGAGGCTTCGTCTGTATGCTTTTCCCCCGATCGCTCTGCTCCCGGGAGTTCTGGAGAGAGTGTGCCAGGACGGGATCAGGAGACCTGATTTCTCTCCTGATCTCCTCTCACAGGCGGGCGGTACAATCTTTCACCCTCACCTGGAGTTGTGGAAACTGTGTGTGTGGCCCCTCTCAACCGAAGTTGTTGAGACCATCCTCCAATCCAGAGCTCCCTCAATGAGGAAACTGTACGCCCTGAAGGGGAAACTTTTCACTTCATGGTGCGGAGACCGCCAGCTCGACCCAGCTAACTGCCCGATTGGTACAGTTCTGGAGTTCCTGCAGGCCGATTCTCTGCAGGGTGTGGCCTACCACGCCTCTCTCGGTGTTCAGTCAGTGGGTAGACACCCCTTAGTTACACGTTTCCTCCGCAGTGTGCTGAGGCTGAAGCCTCCAGTACGGTCCCGTGTTCCCCCGAGGGATTTGGCTGTAGTGTTAGAAGCTCTCTGTAAGGCTCCATTTGAGCCCATTGAAGAGATATATGATAGTTTTCTCATGATTAAGACTGCCTTCCTTTTAGCTCTGACTTCTCTGAGGAGAGTCGGAGATCTGCAGGCCCTGTCAGTGGCCCCTTCTCATCTCGACTTTGCGCCCGGCATGGCCAAAGCGTTTCTATACCCCCGAGCGGGTTATGTGCCGAAGGTTCCCTCTGTTATGCCACAGCCTATCATACTGCAGGCCTTCTGTCCTTCTCCCTTTCGGGAGCCTGACCAGCAGAAGCTTAACCCTCTGGGGTCTGAGGTGATTTTGGGGCCCTTGAGATGTTTTGACATGCCCTGATATTTGTGCTTATTTCAGATACTTATAACATTCTATTGACCAACATGTACTTTTTTTTTTTGTATTCAGCACAAACTGTGCTACAATAATATGTGACCCTGATGGATGTACATGTTTGCATTTTTTAGAAAAAAAATATTATGCGTGGTTAGTAAATTTTGGGAAAAAAATGTAGCTGAAATAAGGCCATAAAACCCACACTAAATAGTTCTGAATAAGATTTTTGAGTAATCACTCTTGTAGGCTAAAATATTTACTTCAGAATTATGTGAAAATCATTCTGTTTACTCATTCACAGAAAACAATATATTGATTTACATTTTTAAAGACATGTTTTGTGATTGAAAGCCAATATGCCAGGGAGTGGCAATGGCCCTGAATATTAAGTGATTCTCCACTGAGAGACAAAGGGCCTGCCCCTAATGGCCCCTAATGGCCCATCAGTGTGACTGTGACGTTGAGGCAGGTAAGAGAGAATGTGAGGAGATTGGAAAAAAATGTTTTTTTTTTTTAATTATTTGTATTTTATTTACAACACAGTATAATCAAAACATACATAATGAAGGTCAAAGACACATTGTGCACACTGATCTAACCACAGAGATGTGAACAGACTTTGAGTCATTCCTGCAACAGATTCTGTCCAACAAGTGAAACAAGCAAATCATACCTGATATTTACGTGTTATTTAAGTGTTTCTGCTTCTTTCCATGGATTTAAGAAGAAAAAACATAATCAGTAGTCAAGGAGCTTGTTTTACCATCGTGGCCTAATGGCAATCGTGGCATAATGGATAGAGAGTCGGACTTGTAACCCGAAGGTCGTGGGTTCGAGTCTCGGGTCTGGCAGGGATTGTAGGTGGGGGGAGTGAATAACCAGCACTCTCTCCACCCTCAATACCATGACTGAGGTGAGACCCTTGAGCAAGGCACCGAACCCCCAACTGCTCCCCGGGCGCCGCAACATTGGCTGCCCACTGCTCCAGGTGTATGTTCACTACTGTGTGTGTGCGCACTTGGATGGGTTAAATGGAGAGCACAAATTCCGAGTATGGGTCACTATACTTGGCCACACACCACTTCCCCCTTTCCCTTTCAGAGGAAAATAGTTTGAAGAGACATCAGGATTCATCTGTGGTGCAGGTATCTGATTCAATAAAACACAAACAACCAAAAAATAAATAAATAAAAAAAACATTTGTGAGCATGTTAATATCAGGGGCATCTGTAGGTTTTATAGCCATAGACTTACGCATGCTTTGTACTATCATTAAAAAAAGACATTTTATATCTGAGAAACTAATTATTATTGTTTAGCATGTTATTAAAATCTATTTTTGAACAGAATAGGCTATTAATAATAAACATGTCCTAAACATACTTAGCCTTGTAGCATTGATCATGTTACAGTATACACTCATATTACTTTTATTGTTTTATATAGAGCATGAAAACATCATCGCGCCATAAGAAATTTAAATAAAATGAGTTGCCTATCATATTCAAAATGTTTTACTCGATTTCAAACATTGTAGTCAGGAATTATAGTTTGGGAAAAACCCAACTATGATTTTGTAGTCATATAGCCTAGTATGTATGATTTTATAGTAGCCTATGATATGAGTCTGTAGCCATAGACTCACGCATGCTTTGTACTATAAAAGGATGTACTTTGTTCTATAAAAGGGCATTTTATATCTGAAAAACTAATTATTTTTGTTTAGCACGCTATTAAAATCTATTTGTGAACAGAGTGTTAATAATAATCTTGGTCTAAACATTGTTAGATGCATAGCATTCATCATATTGTAGTTTGGGAACAACCCAACTCGTAAATCTGTTCAAGTTTATGTCACAATAACACGTTAACTAATGCAAAAAAAGAAACATTACTTACTCATCAGATTGATCTCCTCTACTGGATGAAATCTTGTTCTTCTTTTGAGGGAAATCCAGCCTTCTTCTTGCAGAAACGAACAGTAGCCACGATGAATGATCTCCTCTCGCTTTGTTTATGTTGGGCGTTTACATGCGCACGTGTCTCACGTGGATATTTACATATGAACGGCGCGAGCCACGAGGGGGCGGGATCGCATTAAAGATAATGAGTTAGACGGGAAAGACTGAACATCGTGTTGGTTTCATACCGATTACTTTATCACAGAATATTTGTTTTTGATAAGACATACATCATTTAAAAGTAGACACTTCAAGCTTTCTATAGATATAACTCCCATGTCTCTGTGTTGAGATTTCGCCGAGTTACAGTTCATTTTAGTGACGCGTTTCTAAAAGCAGCTCGCGGACACGGAGAAGACAGAGAGCGCACCCTGTTTGTTTTCTTTATTTTCCAAAACCACAACATTTTGTTTTTATTGTGAGTGTACCCGAAAAAAAATAGACACTTCAAAGTTTCAATTGATGTATAACACTTATCTGTATGACCAAAATCGACGGAGTATTTTTTAGTGTCTTTCACACTGATAAGAAAAAAAAAAGCTTGTCTCGCCGGCGAGACGGCCGACTTCAGGGGGTTAATTTTATGTGTCCAGTTTGAGCGCTGGACACGTACATCCACAGAGCTGCCATGTGGAGAAGGGCAGACCAACTGCTTGTGTGCTATGGTCCCCCCAAGAGGGGTCTTCCTGCTGCTAAGCAGACCCTCAGTCGGTGGATAGTGGATGCCATTTCTATGGCCTATGAGTCCTCTGGTCTCCCCTCGCCGATGGGAGTCAAGGCTCACTCCACTAGAGGTATGGCGGCCTCCAAGGCCTTTCTGGCAGGTGTGCATTTGTAGGACATCTGCAGCACTGCAGGGTGGTCCACGGCCCTAACGTTCGTGAGGTTCTATGGCCTCTGTCCTCTTGTCCTAGCAACACACTAGGCAGGGACTTATCATTCTGGCGGCGTGGGCATCTCATTCCCATAGCATTTCCGGACGCAGCTCAAGTTCCTGAAGAGGAACGTCCCAGGTTACGTATGTAACCATGGTTCCCCGAAGGGAACGAGATGCTGCGTCTCGAATCCATACTTCCGGCATCCCTGCGAGCACTTGCTTCACTCCTAGAAGCTGACGCCGGCTCCACCGCACATGCTTTTAAGCTTTCTGGTTGTTACGTCAGCCCACCCCTGACGTCTCGCCCGTCCATTGGACTGATTACACATGTGATTCAGAGTGCGGTCACGCTGAAGGTGTTTTCCCATAGCATTTCCGGACGCAGCGTCTCGTTCCCTTTGGGGAACCATGGTTACATACGTAACCTGGGACGTTTCCTTGTTGGAGATTGGCTGGAAGTTCAGTAGTCATTGAAGTGATGTCTTGGGAAGCCAATGGCTGGGCATTGGCTGGAGATGCGGAGTTGTGGGCTGGTTGAAGTTTTGATGCAAGCGCAGTAGGAGTTGGACTCGGAGACATGGTTTTGTGGCAAAACTTAACTCAGAGCACGAAACTCTCAATGGAAAGAAAAGAAACTAAAGTAAAAGACAGAAGTATGATGAGATTAAATGGCGTTTCTCCTCATGGTTTTGGAGGAGCAGCTGGCATGTAAACCAGAGCACACTCAAAGAACGCTAAAAAGCAGCGTCAAAACACGGTGGCAAAAAGGCAAGAAAAAGCATAATTTGATGGTGTCCTGAGTATTTAAACTCGGCTTTTGAACACATCCCAAATGGTGTCTTGACCAATTAGATACTGTTTTTTTTTTGTTTTTTTTCGGGGTGTTGCTATGTTTCCTCTCCCGATACATAAATCAACACGTTATCTTATCTGTCACATGGTCCGAATTTTACCACTCTTGCAGAGTATAATTTTGGACATGATTATATGATATATTTGACAAAGAAATGATTGGAAGAAATGTTTAACTCATTAATTTTCAAACTCACACATACCCAATATGAATATAATCCTATAAGCTATTCAATAGTTATTCAAAATACGTACACAATGAGTGATTAGAACATGACAGTCAAATGTGTGGGTTACATACATTATATAGAGTTATGCATAGGAATGATTAGTTGCTCATAAGTCCTTTTAAGCTGATTTTGGTGCATCTACATATGCATGAAAAGACAGTTTCTGTGCCATTCTGTTAAGTAAGAATGTGCTCCGTGAAGACTACAGAGGTTAGAAGGTCTCTTAAGGAATTTCATTCTGGTTCTTGTCCTGGGTGGGGTGAAACCATCCAACAAAGTCTCTACTAATGATTTTCCTCATGTGATGGTCATGATGTGCTGTGTCTTTGACCATCAATCTTGGTTACTTGCCCCAAATTTGACAATCTCCTTCCTGAGTTGGGATTATCAATAAGTGTTCTTTTGTTTTAATGTTGCAAGCTGTTCAAACTGTGGAGTTGGTTGGTTAGGCTTACTTCAGACTCGTGGCGCTAGGATCTGTTTTACGAACATCCTTGTTGTCTTGGGCCTCTTTGTGGAATTTGGTTCTTTGAGTTGTTCAACACCAATCTGATCAAATCTTAAATTGTCTGATTCACTCTGATACCCTAAACAGAGTAAAAACATCATCAACAGAATGAAGAGAACGAGAAGGAAGGTAAAGGGTAAAAGTCACAGATTAATTAAGTCTAAGGTATAATTGATGGTTATCTTGTTTTTCTTCTTTAGCCAAATTTTATTCTTAAAATAGGTGAGACAGATGTGCTCAGCTGTGTTTGAACATACAGGTTTCTCAGTACCTCTCTAAACACATCCAGACCCAGGAATATGATTTCTTCTCCTTTTGATTGATGAGTTTTTGTTATTGTCTTTCGCAAGTGTCAGACCTACATCACTCTCTAGTTTGCAAAAAAAAAAAAAAACAGATTTGTAGGTCTTTTACATAACAAAAACTCAGCCACTTGATAACTTGGCTATTATAACTTGCCCATTTTGGGAGTTTGGGAATATCAAGTATGCTTTATGCATTGCATTAGAATGACAAGTGAAAAGTTGGGTCAGTGCCTCATACTTCATGATTTTCTCTTGCCAGTACTTCAGTGAAATCCCATGTTAAACATCTGTTAAGGAGCAGTTGGGGCTAACACACTCAGAGGACACCTGGCTCTTGTGTATGTTGATTGGCAATCACTCCATGCATTGTCCTTAGCAGTACAAACACTCAGCAATAAGAGGACAAACCATTAGCAACATGCTAATGGAGAGTGCCATTTACACTAATAAGACTGTGACTGTGAGTATTAGTGTACTACATATTTGTGACTCATTTAACTCTGGAAATATATTTCCCTGCAACTCATATCAATGCATTACCATTCCTGTCAAACACTTGATTTAGGTTGCTCATTATGTGCTGGGGAGATTAAGGCAGAATGATGAGCTGTGGTGGACTCAGTTCAGTGGCTTGGTTCTACCCAGGCAGGAACCCCATATCAAAGCTCTTCTTACAAACCGGAGGTGCCCAGACAGCGGCCTTGGCCCTTGTCTGTGGAGGGTCACTTATACTGTACACATGCAGAGGGAATATGGGATGAAAGAATACCACTGACTGTGAAATTGCCTGATTTCTGTTAGTTTTCAAAGGGGAAGCAGCTGTGTACAATTCTGGGTATTAATCACAGGGACAGGGACAGGGACTAGAGTGCATTTTTGAGCACAATTGTGTTTCAGTGCATCTGTTATGTTAAAAACTGCAGGAACTGGAATTTTATATTGACTCTAAGGAGTTGCTTTTTACCAAACACATCTGAAAAGGTTAGTTAATCACATCAAATCACAAAACTTAAAAGGAAATGGCTGATAAATGGCAGAGGTCTGAGAAACCCCAGTCTGGGTTTCTCACTGGCTTTGCCATTGAGTGTGAGCCTCAGCTGGGTTTGATCTCTATCAGTTTGTGGTATTATGAGGGCATTGTTGGTGCATTTGAATCCTAATCCTACCCTTCACTCTCTCTGATAAAGCGCTATACTTTAGGGAAGACTTAATTCTTTGTGTAGGGTTTATTATCCCACTTCCAGCTTAAGCTTGAGAGAGCTCATGATGTGAATTTCCAGAAGAAGCCAAGGACTAGCAGTATCAATAATCATATTTATTTCGGCAACTTGCAGTGGTGATTAGATGCTGCTTACTGATGAACTGACCAAATTCTAACATGACACAACAGACAACATCATGCAGAATGGAGGATCTGTGTGCATCTCTATTCTGTTCATGGTGGGGCTTCTTTTACCCTGTATGGAACGCTCTCAGAGTAGATGAGGGAATTTTGAAGCTCAATCTAGCCCTGGATCAGAAAGCCCATCTCTTTCCCAGAGCAGCAGGGGACAGGCAAACACACGACACAAATGCCACCATGGCTGCAGGAGCCGAATCATCTCTGGAGGCAAAACTGGCTCATCTAAGCACAGTGGAGTGGCAAGGCTTTAATACATATTATTCACAAAGAGCATGATTGATAATGCAAATGTGTCCAGCTGCTAGGGTTGGCAGGAGGAGCGGGTTAGCAGCGCTGCTCCCGGGGTTTCGCCTCGAATTGCAGAGCCACATTAGAGCCACGTCCCCTGACATAGGGCTGAGTGGTATATCGAATTTGTACGATATATCGATATATTTTTTTATAAGTGATACGGTATGGATCCTTATGAATCCATACCGATATATTTATATCGATATACAGAAACGAGCACATCTGAAAAAAATATTTAGCGGAGGACACAGACTCATCCGTTGCAGAGAAAGTGCATAATCCAATTTGTTATAAACATGTGACAAGCTTTATATGAAGAGCTTTAATAAACTCAAGATATAGTAGCCTATAGTTTATTGTTTCAGTTTAAAGCGGCTCTGACAGAAAGGCTGCGTGTGAGGCTGACAGAGACTCTACTCGCGCTGTTTAATGTGTTTGAGATGTGCTGTTTTCCTTAATGCATTACTTACATACTCCAAACAAACGGAGCTCAATGAAATAGGACCGCAATAATTCTGACTAAAATGTACATTTTGCAGAAATATTTTCAGTTGGACAATAAATGTGACGTATGTAGAATTTTAAACCTACAACTAAGTGTATTTGTATGATAGCATTAGCACTAACTGTAAAGTGACTGTAAAGGGGTAATCAAAATAGTATTTTTACTCAAGTAGTCTGTTTTTTTTTTTATTATTTTCATTTTTTGCTTAGTAAATTTAACTTCTGCGTTAAAAGCATTATTTTTGTTTTTAGATTGCAATGTTAGAATGTAATGTGATTTAAACCCTTTTTTTGCACATAATATATGCCTACATGGTTACATTCACTTCATTTATTTGTTTAATCCAAATACAAAAGCGTAGAAAATACAGAGATATATACTGTATACCGCAAATCAGCCAAAAAATACTGAGATATGAATTTTTGCTCATATCGCCCAGCCCTACCCTACCCTGACACCGAAGTGGCATGTGGAAAGACCTAACTCTACTGTAGATGCTTTTTCCCAGAAGCTTGTTTGTGTCCTTACTTACAATCAGTGATCCATACCCTCAAAAAAATGATTCTTTGCACAATTTTTTATTAAGAATTTGCATCTATTTGACTTTATTTAAATAATCGTTTTGTGTTTGTTTGTTTATTTATCTACTCTGATTACTTAGAATCAATATAAATCTGTTAACTGTCAAAACTATTAGATTTAATCAGTTAAAAATTATGAATACGGTTTAAATACTGCTGGCTCTGAAACAAGTCAGGTCCAAATAGTTAAATTGCATGAGATTTGTTTGTTTACATACAAATGGAATCGTTTACCGTCCTCCAGTTGGTAGGTGGCTGTACTGCACAATGACGTGTCTAAAGCGGCTATGGTAATGCACGTGCAAATTCAAAAATAGCAGCGCCAGAAGAAGCGTTCTCCTGAATCTCCTCACTAGGGGTGTGTGATACTGCAAATTTTGGTATTGATCCGATACCAAATAAATACAGGGCCAGTATCGCCAATACGGATACCGATACTTTTTCCTTTAATAACATGCATTTAAATGACCAATTACACTTTGAAAATTAACAATAACTTATGTTGATATGACTAAAATATTACATTCACCTTAAAGCTATGTGGATATTATTTGCCTTTCTGAAAGGAGTTTGCAAGCAGAGGAGCCCAGAATATGAAAGCAATGCGTAAAGTTTTGTGTTAAGCATTTTCCTCCCATAGCCTAGAAAAGAGTTATAAAGAGAGAGAGAGAGAGCGAGAGAGAGAGAGAGAAAAAAAAAGAAAAAAAAAAGTCATTCTGACAGTCATTACTGTCATTCTGTTGTACTGTGTAAGCTTCTGTCACGAAAAGAAATTCCTCGTATGTGTAAACATACCTGACAATAAAAGTTCATTCTGATTCTGATTTTATCATTTATTGCACTGTTATTTTTCTTCATGATTTCCCTACTGTGCCTAATGAAGTGGAAGTCTCGCACATTCAGTCTATGAAAAAAAGCTTACTTCCACATTGAAAAAGGTGAATAAGTTTGGTGCTGTTGCCACAGTAGCGAACATATACCATTCCATCTCTCGCTGTAGCCAATAATATCCGCTTGCACTTGGAGCCGCTGAGTCAGAATCAGAATCAGAATCAGAATGAGCTTTATTGGCCAGGTATGCTTACACATACGAGGAATTTGTTTTTGTGACAGAAGCTCTACAGTGCAACAGAAAGACAGCAACAGGACAGGGCACAGATAATAAAAGAATAATTTACAAATAGGCAATGTACAAATAGCAAAAAACACAATATATAGACAATTATGGTGTACAGGTCTAATATGTGCAAATCTGAAATGAAAAAAATAAGTATGTGTGTTGAATAAATAATTTATAATAGTGCTGTGTGTTCCACTTTTAATGTCAAGTGTTCATGAGATGGATTGCCTGAGGGAAGAAACTGTTCCTGTGTCTGGTCGTTCTGGTGCTCAGAGCTCTGTAGCGTCGACCAGACGGTAACAGTTCAAAGAGGGAGTGTGCTGGATGTGAGGGGTCCAGAGTGATTTTGCCAGCCCTTTTGCTCACTCTGGATGAGTACAGTTCTTGGAGAGTGGGGAGGGTTGTACCAATGATTCGCTCAGCAGTCCGGACTACCCTCTGTAGTCTTCTGAGGTCAGATTTGGTAGCTGAGCTGAACCAGACAGTTATTGAAGTGCAGAGGATGGATTCAATGATGGCGGAGTAGAACTGATTCAGCAAGTCCTGTGGCAGGTTGAACTTCCTCAGCTGGCGAAGGAAGTACAACCTCTGCTGGGCCTTTTTCACAATGGAGTCTATGTGATTGTCCCACTTCAGGTCCTGGGAGATGGTGGTGCCCAGGAATCTGAATGACTCCACTGCAGTCACAGTGCTGTTCATGATGGTGAGTGGGGGGAGTGCAGAGGGGTTCCTCCTGAAGTCCACGATCATCTCCACAGTTTTGAGCGTGTTGAGCTCCAGGTTGTTAAGACTGCACCAGACAGCCAGCTCCTTAACCTCCTGTCTGTAGGCAGACTCGTCACCGTCCTGGATGAGGCCGATCAGTGTGGTGTCGTCTGCAAACTTCAGGAGCTTGACAGAGGGGTCTTTAGATGTGCAGTCGTTAGTGTACAGGGAGAAGAGCAGTGGGGAGAGAACACAGCCCTGAGGAGCTCCAGTGCTGATCGTACGAGTGCTGGATGTGTATTTTCCCAGCCTCACTAGCTGCTGCCTGTCTGTCAGGAAGCTGGTGATCCACTGACAGACGGAGGTGGGGACGGAGAGTTGAGTTAGTTTGTTCTGAAGGGTGTCCGGGATGATGGTGTTAAAAGCGGAGCTGAAGTCTACGAACAGGATCCTCACATAAGTCCTTGGTCTGTCCAGATGCTGCAGGATGAAGTGCAGTCCCATGTTGACTGCATCATCCACAGACCTGTTTGCTCTGTAGGCAAACTGCAGGGGGTCCAGTAAGGGTCCAGTGGAGGACTTCAGATAAGCCAAAACCAGTCTTTCAAATGACTTCATGACCACAGATGTTAGAGCCACAGGTCTGTAGTCATTAAGTCCAGTAATTTTGGGTTTCTTTGGGACGGGGATGATGGTGGAGCGTTTGAAGCATGAGGGGACTTCACACAGCTCCAGAGATCTGTTGAAGATCTGTGTGAAGATGGGGGCCAGCTGGTCAGCACAGATTTTTAGGCAGGCTGGTGACACACCGTCTGGGCCTGGTGCTTTCCTTCTTTTGTTCTTCCTGAAGACCTGGCGCACCTCATCTTCGCTGATCTGAATTGCAGGTGTGGGGGAGACGGGGGTTGCTGGAGGTGTGAATGGTTGTGTGAATGGTTGTGTGGAGAGGTGTTCAGGGCGGGTGTGGGGTGTTTTTTCAAACCTGCAATAGAACTCGTTCAGACCGTCTGCCAGGTGTTGATTCTCCAGAGTGCTGGGGGATGGTGACTTGTAACTGGTGATTTCTTTCATACCTTTCCACACTGAAGCAGAATCACTGGAAGAGAATTTTTTCCTTAGCTTGCCGGAATAATTCCTCTTTGCCACTCTGATCTCCTTTTCCAGTGTGTATTTGGCCTGTTTATACAAGACTTTATCCCCCTTTCTGTAAGCATCTTCTTTGGCCTGACGGAGCTGTCTGAGTTTTGCAGTGAACCATGGTTTGTCGTTGTTGTAAGTTAGATGAGTCTTGGTAGGAATGCACATATCCTCACAGAAACTGATGTAAGATGTTACAGTCTCTGTGAGCTCATCCAGATCATTTGCGGCAGATTCAAAAACAGTCTAATCAGTAAGGTCGAAACAGGCTTGTAAATCCCACTCTGTTTCATTAGTCCATCTTTTAACAGTTCTTAATACAGGTTTTCCAGATTTGAGTTTCTGCCTGTAGGTCGGTATAAGATGATCCAAACAGTGATCAGAGAGTCCTAAAGCTGCTCGTGGAACAGAGTGATATGCGTCCTTTATCGCTGTGTAGCAGTGATCCAATATATTACTGTCTCTGGTGGGACATGTAACATACTGTCTGTATTTTGGCAGTTCACGGGAGAGATTTGCTTTATTAAAGTCCCAGAGAATGATTAAAACAGAGTCTGGGTGTTGTTGCTCAGTCTCTGTGATCATATCAGCGAGTTTCTGTAAAGCGGAGCTCACGTGCGCTTGCGGAGGAATGTAACCACTCACGAGAATGAACGAGTGAATCTCCCGCGGCGAGTAGAAAGGCTTGCAGTTAATGAAGAGCGTTTCTAGATCAGAACAGCACATCTTCTTTAACACAGTTACATCTGTACACCACCTCTCATTGATGTAAAAGCACGTCCCGCCGCCGCGTGATTTCCCCGTTGATTCTGTCTCACGATCTGCTCTGATCAGCTGAAAGCTCGGAAGATGTAACGCGCTGTCCGGAATGGCGTCGTTCAGCCAGGTTTCCGTGAAACACAGAGCAGCAGAGTTTGAAAAGTCCCTGTTTGTCCGGGAGAGCAGAAGGAGTTCGTCCGTTTTGTTGGGTAGAGAGCGGAGATTCGCCAGATGGATGCTAGGCAACGCCGTTCTAAATCCTCACTGTCTGAGCTTCACGAGCGCGCCGGCTCGCTTCCCCCGTCTGCGCGTCCTGAAGCGTTTGACCAGAGCTACGGCTCCGCCAACAACAATGTCCAGCAAAACGTCCGAATAATCAAAAACCGGTAAAAGATTCTGTGGTGTGTTCTGCCGAATGTTCAGCAGATCATCCCTGGTAAAACTGATGGTGTTTGAGAAACAAAAAACAGGAAAAACGAACAAAAACAGTACAAACACTGAAGAGCAAAGCACAGTAGCTGCCATTTGCGGCGCCATCTTGTCTGTTTATTAGTCACGTAATGGCATAACAACAAAACACTAAAGCAGGGGAGGAGCAGTAATGTTTGCATACGAAAAGAGCGGTATATAAAACACAGACATGTCTATTCTTTGTTGAATGTATTAAGCAATATATTAAGTGTAGAGGAGAGAAAATTAACCTAAAGTATCGATCTAATCAGGCTACACTGTAAAAAAAAAAAAAAAAAACTGTAAAATTTACAGTAACTTACTGACAATTTTGGTTGCCACTAAGACTGTAAATTTACAAGAGTACTGTAAATCGATAATTACAATTGTTCTGTAAAAATACAGCACACTGCTGTATATACAGTGGGTACGGAAAGTATTCAGACCCCCTTAAATATTTCACTCTTTGTTATATAGCAGCCATTTGTTAAAAAAATTTAAGTTCTTTTTTTTTTCCTCATTAATTTACACACAGCACCCCATATTGACAGAAAAACACAGAACTGTTGACATTTCTGCAGATTTATTAAAAAAGAAAAACTGAAATATCACATGGTCCTAAGTATTCAGACCCTTTGCTCAGTATTTAGTAGAAGCACCCTTTTGATCTAATATAGCCATGAGTCTTTTTGGGAAAGATGCAACAAGTTTTTCACACCTGGATTTGGGGATCCTCTGCCATTCCTCCTTGCAGATCCTCTCCAGTTCTGTCAGGT
The DNA here is from genome assembly GCA_039654775.1 of Spinibarbus caldwelli. Lineage (NCBI taxonomy): Eukaryota > Metazoa > Chordata > Actinopteri > Cypriniformes > Cyprinidae > Spinibarbus > Spinibarbus caldwelli. The sequence goes on from CM077221.1 coordinate 32,552,386, forward strand.
TGGATGGTAAACGTTGGTGGACAGCCATTTTTAGGTCTCTCCAGAGATGCTCAACTGGGTTTAAGTCAGGGCTCTGGCTGGGCCATTCAAGAACAGAGTTGTTGTGAAGCCACTCCTTCGTTATTTTAGCTGTGTACTTAGGGTCATTGTCTTGTTGGAAGGTAAACCTTCGGCCCAGTCTGAGGTCCTGAGCACTCTGGAGAAGGTTTTCGTCCAGGATATCCCTGTACTTGGCCGCATTCATCTTTCCCTCGATTGCAACAAGTCGTCCTGTCCCTGCAGCTGAAAAACACCCCCACAGCATGATGCTGCCACCACCATGCTTCACTGTTGGGACTGTATTGGAAAGGTGATGAGCAGTGCCTGGTTTTCTCCACACATACCACTTAGAATTAAGGCCAAGAAGTTCTATCTTGGTCTCATCAGACCAGAGAATCTTATTTCTCACCATCTTGGAGTCCTTCATGCGGGCTTTCATGTGTCTTGCACTGAGGAGAGGCTTCTGTCGGGCCATTCTGCCATAAAGCTCCGACTGGTGGATGGCTGCCGTGATGGTTGACTTTCTACAACTTTCTCCCATCTCCCGACTGCATCTCTGGAGCTCAGCCACAGTGATCTTTGGGTTCTTCTTTACCTCTCTCACCAAGGCTCTTCTCCCCCGATAGCTCAGTTTGGCCGGACAGCCAGCTCTAGGAAGGGTTCTGGTCGTCCCAAACGTCTTCCATTTAAGGATTATGGAGGCCACTGTGCTCTTAGGAACCTTAAGTGCAGCAGAAATTTTTTTGTAACCTTGGCCAGATCTGTGCCTTGGCACAATTCTGTCTCTGAGCTCTTCAGGCAGTTCCTTTGACCTCATGATTCTCATTTGCTCTGACATGCGCTGTAAGGTCTTATATAGACAGGTGTGTGGCTTTCCTAATCAAGTCCAATCAGTATAATCAAACACAGCTGGACTCAAATGAAGGTGTAGAACAATCTCAAGGATGATCAGAAGAAATGGACAGCACCAGAGTTAAATATATGAGTGTCACAGCAAAGGGTCTGAATACTTAGGACCATGTGATATTTCAGTTTTTCTTTTTTAATAAATCTGCAAAAATGTCAACAATTCTGTGTTTTTCTGTCAATATGGGGTGCTGTGTGTACATTAATGAGGAAAAAAAATGAACAAATGATTTTAGCAAATGGCTGCAATATAACAAAGAGTGAAAAATTTAAGGGGGTCTTAATACTTTCCGTACCCACTGTATATGCTGTAAAATTGTTTTTTTTTTTTTACAGCTATCACTGTAAAATTACTGTAGAAATGTTTATGAATGTGAGTGAAATTACAAGAGCAACTGTGAACTTGTACTACTATACATACATTGCCTGAATTACTGCAGCAATGCGGCGTGGCATGGAGTCAATCAGTCTGTGGCACTGCTCAGGTGTTATGAAAGCCCAGGTTGCTCTGAAAGTGGCCTTCAGCTCTTCTGCATTGTTGGGTCTGGCATATCACATCTTCCTCTTCACAATACCCCATAGATTTTCTATGGGGTTAAGGTCAGGCAAGTTTGCTGGCCAATTAAGAATAGGGATACCATGGTCCTTAAACCAGATACTGGTTGCTTTGGCACTGTGTGCAGGTGCCAAGTCCTGTCGGAAAATGAAATCTGCATCTCCATAAAGTTGGTCAGCAGCAGGAAGCATGAAGTGCTCTAAAACTTCCTGGTAAACGGCTGCGTTGACCTTGGACCTCAGAAAACACAGTGGACCAACACCAGCAGATGACATGGCACCCCAAACCATCAATGACTGTGGAAACTTTACACTGGACCTCAAGCAACGTGGATTGTGTGCCTCTCCTCTCTTCCTCCAGACTCTGGGACCCTGATTTCCAAAGGAAATGCAAAATTTACTTTCATCAGAGAACATAACTTTGGACCACTCAGCAGCAGTCCAGTCCTTTTTGTCTTTAGCCCAGGCGAGACGCTTCTGACTCTGTCTGTTGTTCAAGAGTGGCTTGACACAAGGAATGCGACTGCTGAAACCCATGTCTTGCATACGTCTGTGCGTAGTGGTTCTTGAAGCACTGACTCCAGCTGCAGTCCACTCTTTGTGAATCTCCCCCACATTTTTGAATGGGTTTTGTTTCACTGAATTTGGGATTTTCCTTATTTGTCAGTTATAATCATCAAAATTAAAAGAAATAAACATTTGAAATATATCAGTCTGTGTGTAATGAATGAATATAATATACAAGTTTCACTTTTTGAATGGAATTAGTGAAATAAATCAACTTTTTGATGATATTCTAATTATATGACCAGCACCTGTATAGTCTTTGCTCTAACAGCAGAATAGCAAAGATCTTTGGTGCCTGTTAGCTAACACTGGTGCTGACAAGGAGTTAGTTAAAATTAGCAGCACACCGAAAGATACTATTCATACACAATATATTTTTTTTAATCTTACCTCATTATTGTTGTGTAGAAGTAACGAGTCTTTATCCAGTGGTAAAAACGCAAGCAGTCTCCCTCGTCCTTCCCAGTTTCAGCAAAATTGGCGCACAAATTCAAAACGTCGCTTGTTGCGCTTGCTCTCTAACCGTCCTTATTTCTTCTTCTGTTGTTTTGTTGCACATTAGCAACACATTAGCGCACTGCTGCCTCCCACTGGTGAATTAATGTCATTGGTTTCATTGTGGCTGCTTGAATATTTTAAGTCAGTGGTTTTCAATCCTGGTCCTGGGGACCAACCGCTCTGCACATTTTGTATGTCTCTCTTATCTGACACGCACAGTTCAGTTCATGGAGATCTCTCCTAATGAGCTGATGATCTGAATCAGGTGTGTTAAACCAGGGTGACATATAAAATGTGCAGAGCAGTGGGTCCCGAGGACCAGGATTGAAAACCACTGTTTTAAGTAATACTCATTGCAGTTAGTTGTGTTATTCTTAAAATTAGCTTTAACTTAATAAAATAAAGTAAGTATAACAACTAAGTAAAGATAACAAATTATATCTATGTAAGGTGAACTACTAGATTTTACAGTGTGTAAATAATTCGTTAAAAGGGCAGTATTTATTACAGTTGACTAAGTATTTTTTTCTTCTAAAATAAATAAAAATATAAAAAATGTATACATGCTATCCTGTAGCCTTTACTGCATAATCATGTTCCCAGAATCCATAGGAAAATGCAATAACAGTCTACCTTTAAAAACATGCACAGTATCTTTCTGTAATTATTAGTGCTGATGATATTACACTAATATCAATGCACGGACTATCATTTCACTTAGCTATTAGCTATTAGCTATTTCACTAGCTAGCTAATGGTACTAACATTAATTGGGGCTGGGTTGAAATCTGTTTTTCGATTTTAATCGTTTCTCATTGTGACAAATCCTAAGAATCAATAGATGCTGTTTTCACTTGATGTGTGAATGTTAAAATATATCATGCTCTCTGCCAGATGTTTCTGTGAGTTTGCCTCTATGCAATCCCTCCTCCCTTCTCACTCCTTTCCTCTTCTGATCGCTCCCTCCTCCCATACGTGTTTTTCCCCATTCTCTCTCTGTCTTACTCCCTCCTCCCGTCTGTGCTTTCTCTCTCTCTTCTGTTTGACTGTATCTCTCTTATCCATACATACATCCAGGTTCAAATGTTCAACTGAGCAGGGGGTGCCTCCTAACTCGGAGGTGACTGAGTTTAGGCTGTACTATTGACATTTGGTATAAAGATGTAGTTCTCTCCGTCCAAGTGTATCCCTAATACGTCCAGAACTTCCTGGCCAGACTTCCATTTTATATAACGTATATTTCTTGGCCTGAGTACCACAGATGTGGTGTATAATTCTCATTGGATGTACCACTGCACCACCCCTAGCAATGAGACTATATAATGTATGGATGTAACAATAAACTTGGAAGAAGTTTGTGAAAAGACAATTGGCGTCTTGTTCATAATTCTTTCCATGGGCCCATGTCTTCATGACTGCAAGGACTGAGAATATTCGGACGGCATCGAAAGAGAAAGAGCTAAAACTTTCTTAACAAATGGGGGCTCGTCTTTCCGGGAATTTCTACAGACAGGTGAGAAATAATCTTTAATGAATTATTCTTACTGTCTGTTAAGAAATTGAGCACATTTTCGTGCCGTGAATTTACACTCTACCATATTTGGCAGAGTGTATTATCCTCGTATTTTAAGATATACGGGACGTAGGCTATAGTATGGGATATCGGATCGCGACCGATTGATTATCCTCACAATTTATATGTGGGAAGGAGAATAGATGTTTTGCAAAATACCCTTTTCATTACCCATTCATAAAAACAGGAATGGATGCTTAGTGAAAAGCTATCTTTGTTACCTATTCTCACATTGAGATTCTCAGTCCTTTCAAGATTGAATGATTTTCTAAATGCAATAAGAAAATTGGTATAGTGAAGTCCTTGCAAGGCACTAAAACAAATAAACTGCTAAATAACAATTCTTCTAATTGTCTGTCACTTGATCTGCATAGGATGGATGAAACAGCAGATTAGTATGTTTCAGAAAATTGTTTAGTACAAATTCAACTGGCTATTTGCCATTCTCAGTTCACTTGGATTTTGTGAAGTTTTAAATCCATCTACTCTTGCTTTGTTCTGTCTCTGCTGTGTTAGATCAAGTGCGCTGCTATTTTTGAAAGCATTGTCAGTCACCAGCAAATCTAAAATTAGGAGACAATACGGTTGATTATGTGGATGACAATGTATAGAGCAGAGATTTACAACTGTATTTAGATAACTTGGCTGAAAAGATTTTTTTTCATGAGATTTGAGTTATTTATTGGCTCCGAAAAGTTAAAGGTTATACTTTATGTGAAATGTGGGAGCCAGGAGAGAATTATGTTGATAACTTAATAAACAGTATAATGTTAAATACAGGTCTTCAAAGATATAGTTTGTATTACATCTTGTTATCTTTAGATGTATGAAGTTTGTGTCCGTTATCCCTGGGGGACAGCTTGAAATGTGATATAGTGCAGAGATTACGACTTTAGTTTGTGTTAACTGAAATAACTTGTGCATTGTGATCAATGAGAACAAGATTGAGTGACTACTTTGAACGGCCGTTTTCAGCTAATAATAATAAAAAATAAAAATAAAAAAATAAAAAAGAGAAAAGAAGAAAATGAATTTTTTTCTTGACTTTGCCACATTTGCTAGACTATTTACAAGATTTCAGTCTGAAGTTATAATACAATGCATCATGCTGAGGTATTTATAAGGCTTATAGAAGTATGATATGCTCAGATCAGACAGAATAGGTTACTGCTCTTTTCTGCATTCTGCAAAGAAGGAATTGTTTGCTCTTTTCTCGCAAAGAAGAACTTGCTTTATTAAAATGAAATAAAGAACTGCTATATATATTGTTAACTGGATGAGATTCCTTAAATTTTGGACAGTTGCACAAGATGACTGACCATAGCACAGATTGCTTATATGCAGTTGTGGTCAAAATTTACAATGCGGTTCTCTTGAGTGCTCATTTTATAGAAGAAACCAGATGACTTCTGGGACAGCTGCCAATGGGCGACGCAACATGAAGAAAGAGACATTATGGCTGTGGAGAACAGGAAAAGCTGATGGGCGATCGGCTAAACCCCCCTATAAGAGGAATCTGACACTTCAGGGGTTAGAATGGAGAAAGACTGAGAAACAATGCAGACATGAAAAATCTGCCATGAGAGGCACAGAGGAAGATAACTGCATTCCGAGTCAAAACTCCGATGCCCCACCAGATCCTCATCACCGAGTGTCAGACCAGAAGACACTGCACAAGGAGAAAGACGCTAAAACAGCCAAAACATGTTCAACTGACATGATATCAGAGACTTTCATCTCTTCCCTCGTGGGCAGGTACTGCATATACAATGATCACTACAGAGACCGCCTCGGATTTTAATTTGGCATATTAATTTGCAACTTGATAATTCACTGGTTTTATAGCAGTTCTTTGTAATCTGTTCAACTAACAACACACTGCTTTCTTTTAATAGGCACCAGTCCAACACCATAGAAAGAAGGAATGTGTTTGCCTGATTTCTCGATCAGCTAAAATTTGGACTGGATTTAGCATAGAGAGGAGATACTGTGAAATATAGAGAGTTTAGACTCTGATTTAAAGACAGAGCTTCTTGTCAAGCTGATAAACTCTCCAGGATTCCTTAAAAAATAAATAAATAAGGGAATAGAGGGGCACAAAGTGTCCAAGATCAAAATATGGATGGTAAAACAATGAAACTGGTCACTCCATCTTGGTTAATAGATATTTCCTAGGGCTGAATTTCAGTAATAATTCTAAAATTCTAAATTCGGAAAATCACAAATGCTGTCCTACCCAGAGATTGCGGTAACACGATGTTAATGTTATTGGCCATGGATCCAAGATCATGCGGAGATCTCCAATCTTTTAGAGCAGCTCATGAGCAATAGGAAGAGATAATAAAGGCGAAAAGTGCACAGTTGAATAATGAATTATATTTCAGAAATTAAAATTGGTTCTTTTAATTATGGCATGCCTAGGCCTAAAAGTTTATTTGGACAAAATATTGAAAATATTTGGGTTCATGACCGCGAGATGAAATTCAACCCCATTGTGATGGACATCGTCCAACTGTTTTAGTCCAACGTTTAGACACTGTCGCAAGGGGAATGCCGCAGTGCCTACATTGAGTAGTGTCTGTCATTATCGAAATTGTTTTATTCGAGTAGACTTGGTGGTATTCCACCCTAACAACATACATTCCCCATTCAGTTTACTGTCTTCAGAGGCAGTGACAAAAAGAGATGATGCTCTGGCCAGAGGTGGGGTGTGTGAGAGTGTGTGAAAGTGTGTGAGTGATGGTGCACCAAGGCAGACAAACTGCCATGAACAGCTGTTTTCAAATTTTCAAAGAGGGCATACAATGTAGATTATGCCTGAGAAATATTGGCTATGGATTAATTTGGCTAATTATCCTGGCCTGGGACATTTTTGTGGCAGAAAGAAAAAGTGCCACACCTGCGCAGGGTAAAACATGGGAAGGCAGAGCAAGAAGGCTTGCCCTGTCCACCCCATATTTAACTTTTTTCCTTTTCAGGATGTCATGATGGACTTCATCAAATTGATTCTGTGTCAAATGTATGAAATACATTGTGTTTGTTAACATGTTACATGTGGGCTGAGTGTTTCACAGAAAAAACTGATATTAGTGAGAAGCCTGAATAAAAAAAGTCATGTTTAAGAAACTATTTGATGAATAGTGAGACACCTTTAAACAACAAAGAAATAATTGAGATGAATTTAAATTCAGTGTATACCACTTAGACGTGGTATACAGGGGGAATATGAAAGAAATCAGATAAGATTATAAATGATATTGACTGAAATTGGAATGATATGGGTCCCAGCCCTGTCAATCTACTGGTGTTATAGGAAAAATGGACAGCCCTCAGGCCACATTCATTTTTTCCTCACAGGTCACTACAACAAGGATCGACTGGGTGAGGAGTAAACATGTGTTGTCTCTAACAAAAGCTTTTTAAGATCTCCTTTCACAGGTAGAAGTAGTTCTTCTGATATCAAGGATGGTTTACTCTGCTAATCTGGACTGACAGAGGGAGATACATGGTTTCGGTGTTACCTTAATGTCGTTGAAAGGAGAAACACCCTGAGTTCACACCAGGCGTGCCTCTAACCCTGGCAGGGGCAGAAGAGTCCCCTAGGGGGACCAACAAGGAGAATGAGCAAACTCAACTGGTGGCTTAAAAGCCCGCCGTTTGCTCCAACTGATAAAGAGCCTTCCGGAATCAAGGATAGATTGAGGAGCAACTCAGTGTTCAGTAGAACAAGGAGAATGCAAGAGAGACTGATTAAATAATCCTGATCCTGACCTCATTCTGATACAGCATGGAATGAAGATTGCGATGTGGTTTAGATTGATTGTCTGTTTGACATTACTGATAATGTTATTGTTTTAGCTGACTCGAGTTCCTGCATAGGTCTATAGTATTGAAATAGACTTTAAAAGTTAATTTGTTAGATTAACTTGATACTTACACTGGATACATTACTATCACAGGCTAAAATTAAAATGGTAGCATACATTATATGAGAGCTGTAGTAAGTCCTCGACACAGCAGAAGTCCAGGAGTCATAGGGGTTAGTTCTTAAATTGGCCCAAATCTGATTGTCCTGGTTAAGGTCTTATACCTTACGAATATCTAGTTGGTAATAAATAGGTATTCATAATCTCTTAGAAACCAAAGATGTGAACAATGTAATGTAAAGCATTGAAATTTTGCAATTTAAAATATAATATTTAGATAGGGAATTAGGTGAAGGAAATTAGAACTTGCAAGACTATTACTAAAAGTATTAGGCCATGGCTGCAAAACTGGTAATATGCCTGGCTGTACTGAAAGCCTGCTCACCTCTACATAGTTCTTTGAAGAGATGGGTGAGGAAAACTGGCTAGATAATGAAGTTATACCATACATCTGCTATGAACGTGTTAGTGACCAGCCAACCATATTGTTAAATCTGAGGCCAAGGAAAAGCTACAAGGCTTATGTGTTATCGTAGGAATATTGTGTTGCATACATCCCATACATCCCTGATACGGATGCTGCTTAATGAAGGTTTACTGAATATGTCTAGGAATGCTTAGGAATTGTAGGCAAGGGAAGTAGCGAATACTTCAGAATGATTTTTGTCTTGATTTACAAGTTGGTAAAAGATGCTCGTAAGTGCCTTGATGACTAGAACTGTTATATGTGCTGATTTTAAGTGGGATGAGAAAAATGTTGATTGAATGTTAAGAGAAGGGGAATTGGGCAGAGAGCCTTTATGGTGTTTATTATATAAACAAATGGGGGAACTGTTAAAATATATCATGCTCTCTGCCAGATGTTTCTGTGAGTTTGCCTCTATGCAATCCCTCCTCCCTTCTCACTCCTTTCCTCTTCTGATCGCTCCCTCCTCCCATACGTGTTTTTCCCCATTCTCTCTCTGTCTTACTCCCTCCTCCCGTCTGTGCTTTCTCTCTCTCTTCTGTTTGACTGTATCTCTCTTATCCATACATACATCCAGGTTCAAATGTTCAACTGAGCAGGGGGTGCCTCCTAACTCGGAGGTGACTGAGTTTAGGCTGTACTATTGACATTTGGTATAAAGATGTAGTTCTCTCCGTCCAAGTGTATCCCTAATACGTCCAGAACTTCCTGGCCAGACTTCCATTTTATATAACGTATATTTCTTGGCCTGAGTACCACAGATGTGGTGTATAATTCTCATTGGATGTACCACTGCACCACCCCTAGCAATGAGACTATATAATGTATGGATGTAACAATAAACTTGGAAGAAGTTTGTGAAAAGACAATTGGCGTCTTGTTCATAATTCTTTCCATGGGCCCATGTCTTCATGACTGCAAGGACTGAGAATATTCGGACGGCATCGAAAGAGAAAGAGCTAAAACTTTCTTAACAGTGAACAAAACTTAATGAAACACAAATCACAGTAAGATGTGTTACTTGTGATATGAAACAAAGTGTCAGATTTCAGATTCTGTCAATGGTATTACTAAAGTTAAACAGTAAACACCGTTTTGGTGTTAAATGTAACGTGAAAGATCATTTTAGCACCTCAGTACAAGCAGCAGTGCAGAACTCGCATTAACCGATCATCTCTTCCTCTTTACTTCTAGTTACCACAGCAAATAAACATGAACGATCATCAGAAGGCGTTGAAAGAAACACAACATCCTACCAGAATGAATCACATCTCAAGTAATCGCGAGTTTCAAGACGTCAAAGAAACGGCTTGTAAACAATGTCAGAAAAGCCATTGAGTGAGTATAAACTAAACTTGTTACTTAACTAGAAAATAAATAAATAAAAAGGATAAATTTGCTAAATATATGCACTAGATGACATTCATTATATATTTTTTTTCTTAACCTGTTCTTCAATATGTAATGTAATTTTGAGTAAATTACTCTTGAAAAAAAGAAAACAAGTAATGACATCCACTGTTTAAATGTTTGTATTTCAGCAAACTGGAGAAGAAAAATAATATCATTAGAAATGTATATAAAAACAGTCTTACATGCAATTTAAATGCTTCTTTACAAATCACTGTAATATACTAATGTACCAATTGACAGGGTTTAATGTTTAGTTACAGCATTAGTTGAGCGAGATTTTTAACTCAGCTTTAGCTTTATGTCTGAGTAAATCTATGTCTAATGTCGTGTTTTTCTGCATGTTTGAGAATGAAGACTAAAATCAACTGCAATTACATCCCGAGGAGCCCAAGTATCTACCTCAATGAAGACATGGAGACACTCATTAAGTGATGCTCACCTGAGAGACAAAGAGCCTGCCCCTAATGGCCCATCAGTGTGACTGTGACGTTGAGGCAGGTAAGAGAGAATGTGAGGAGATTGAAAAAAATGTTTTGTTATTTTTTTAATTATTTGTATTTTATTTACAACACAGTATAATCAAAACATACATAATGAAGGTCAAAGACACATTGTGCACACTGATCTAACCACAGAGATATGAACAGACTTTGAGTCATTCCTGCAACAGATTCTGTCCAACAAGTGAAACAAGTAAATCATACCTGATATTTACGTGTTATTTAAGTGTTTCTGCTTCTTTCCATGGAGTCAAGAAGAAAAAACATAATCAGTAGTCAAGGAGCTTTTACCATAGAATATCAGTGTAGTTGAACATCTGATGTTGGTAGAGCGCTCTCAGAGGAAAACAGTTTGAAGAGACATCAGGATTCATCTGTGGTGCAGGTATCTGATTCAATAAAACACAAACAACCAAAAAAAATAAATAAATAACATTTGTGAGCATGTTAATATCAGGGGCATCTGTAGGTTTTGTAGCCATAGACTTACGCATGCTTTGTACTATCATTAAAAAAAGACATTTTATATCTGAGAAACTAATTATTATTGTTTAGCATGTTATTAAAATCTATTTTTGAACAGACTAGGCTATTAATAATAATCATGTTCTAAACATACTTAGTCTCGTAGCATTGATCATGTTACAGTATACACTCATATTACTTTTATTGTTTTATATAGAGCATGAAAACATCATCGCGCCATAAGAAATTTAAATAAAATGAATTGCCTATCATATTCAAAATGTTTTACTCGATTTCAAACATTGTAGTCAGGAATTATAGTTTGGAAATGATTTTGTAGTCATATAGCCTAGTATGTATGATTTTATAGTAGCCTATGATATGAGTCTGTAGCCATAGACTCACGCATGCTTTGTACTATAAAGGGATGTACTTTGTTCTATAAAAGGGTATTTTATATCTGAAAAACTAATTATTTTTGTTTAGCACGCTATTAAAATCTATTTGTGAACAGAGTGTTAATAATAATCTTGGTCTAAACATTCTTAGATGCGTAGCATTCATCATATTGTAGTTTGGGAACAACACAACTCGTAAATCTGTTCAAGTTTATGTCACAATAACACGTTAACTAATGCAAAAAAGAAACATTACTTACGCATCAGATTGATCTCCTCTACTGGATGAAATCTTGTTCTTCTTTTGAGGGAAATCCAGCCTTCTTCTTGCAGAAACGAACAGTAGCCACGATGAATGATCTCCTCGCGCTTTGTTTATGTTGGGCGTTTACATGCGCACGTGTCTCACGTGGATATTTACATATGAACGGCACGAGCCGAGAAGGGGTGGGATTGCATTAAAGATAATGAGTTAGACGGGAAAGACTGAACATCGTGTTGGTTTCATACCGATTACTTTATCACAGAATATTTGTTTTCGATAAGTGTCTACTTCATTTAAAAGTAGACACTTCAAGCTTTCTATAGATATAACTCCCATGTCTCTGTGTTGAGGTTTCGCCGAGTTACAGTTCATTTTAGTGACGCGTTTCTAAAAGCAGCTCGCGGACACGGAGAAGACAGAGAGCGCACCCTGTTTGTTTTCTTTATTTTCCAAAACCACAACATTTTGTTTTTATTGTGACTGTACCCGAAAAAAATAGACACTTCAAAGTTTCACACTTCAAAGTTTCACACTTATCTGTATGACCAAAATCGACGGAGTATTTTTAGTGTCTTTCACACTGATAAGAAAAAAAATGAGCTTGTCTCGCCGGCGAGACAGCCGACCCCAGGGGGTTAAGCACCCAAGGGGGCCCAGAGGAACCAAGTATTTTGCAGGGAAGCCCCGCGGAGGCAGTAGGGCCAAACTCACAGAGGTCGACCCACACTTGAATAATCATTCCAAGATAAATCAGTACAGCCTCGGAACTCCGAGAGGGCCAAGAGCGTATGGTTTTTGTCATATGACAGAGTGCCCTGTTATGCAGAAAGGACCCGAGTCTGTAAGGTCAGGACGTCCAGATTATAAAACCTGGCAAATGTGGATGGTGAGGCCCAGCCGGCCGCCACACAGATCTCTGCAATGGACACACTGCTAGACCAGGCCCAGGAAGAGGCAACGCCTGTAGTTGCGTGGGCTCTTACACCCATGGGGCATTGAAGGCCCAAAGAAGAGTACACTAGCACAATAGCATCAAATATCCGTTTGGAAAGTCTGCTTCGTGACCGGAGAACCCTTGGTGCGGCCACCGAAGCATACAAATAGCTGATCCAACTGCCTGAACGGAGAGGAGCGGTCAACATAGACTTTCAATCCACTGATGGGGCAGAGTAAATTCAACTCTTGGTCTTGCTCCGAAAGAGGAAGTGCCGATAGAGTTATTACCTGTGCTCTGAATGGAGCAGAGAGCACTTTAGAGTCGTTGGGCCCGAATTCGAGGCAGGTGGGGCTCACAGATAGCACCTGCAGATCTCCCATACGCTTTACCGATGCTAACGCTAGTAGCAGAGCGGTCTTAAGCGTCAGGGGGCAAAGGTCAATGGACTGTAGCGGCTCAAATGGAGGGCTCTTCATGTAGGGACTGTGATGGGGTGAGGCGGGTTGAGTCTCCTAGACCCCTTCAGAAAATGAACAACTAAGTTGTTCCTGCCTACCGATTGGCCAGCTATAGGAGCGTGAGAGGCTGCTATGGCTGCTACATAGACCTTGAGCGTGGAAGGGGAACGACCCTTATCCAACAGCTCTTGCAGGAAGGCCAGTATCAGAGATATGTTGCAGAAAATTGGGCCTGCGCCACGGGCTGCACACCAGGCAGAGAAGACAGACCATTTAAGGGAATAGAGTCGTCTTGTAGACAATGCTCTAGCCTGAGAGATTGTGATTAGCACGTTCTCGGGGAGGTTCGCAAGCTCCCATCGAGAGTCCAAAGGTGCAGAGCCCACAGCTCGGGCTGGGGATGCCATATCGTTCTGTTCACCTGAGAGAGCAGGTCTCGTCTCAGGGGAATGGGCCACGGCACTGCCGAGAGCAGCCGATACAGCTCCGCAAACCAGTGCTGGTTGCTCCAGAGCAGGGCCACCAACAGAACCTTGTGTCTCTGATCCCTGACTCGTCTGATTACCCGTGGGATCAGAGCAATCGGGGGAAAAACATAAAGGAGGAGGTGGGGCCAGGCGTGGGCCAACATGTCCCTGTCCTTCGAAAATAAGTTGGGCAATGAGAGTTATCTTCTGAGGTGAAGAGGTAGACCTCTGCCCTGCCGAAAATCTCCCAAATTTTCTGAACCGTTTGAGGGTGGAGCATCCACTCTCCTGAGGGGACATTGCTCCGAGATAGCATGTCTGCTCCTTGGTTCAACCTGCCCAGTATATGCGCTGCTCTAGCGAGCGCAAGTTGAGCTGAACCCATTCCAAGAGGCGCTCCACCAGAGTGAAGAGGCACTTCAAGGAGAGACCGCCCTGGCGATTTATATAGGACACCACCGTCATACTGTCCGAACGGACTAAGACATGTTGTCCTTAGGTCTGGCAGAAGGTGCGAAGGCCCAGACACAACTGCCAGCATTTCCAGGCAGTTGATGTGAAGCCGATCTTCCTCTTTCGACCAGTGGCCAAAAGCTGGTTTGCCATCGCACAGGGCTCCCCAACCTGTGTTGGAAGCGTCTGTCGAGACCACCCTCCTCCTGCAGACCATTCCCAGAGGCACGCCCCGTTCCATCCACTGGGGGACCTTTCCAAGGGGCCAGGGCTGTTACACAGGCCTGGTCAACCTTGACACGAAGGCATCCGAGATGCCAGGCATGGAATGGAACTTGTGGTTTCAGCCAGTACTGAAGGGGCCGCATGCGTAGCAGGCCCAACTGAAGTACCGGAGACCCAGAGGTCATGAGGCCTAGCATCCTCTGAAATGCCTTGAGAGGGCGAGAGGCTCCGACTTTGAGTGAGGCCGCGAGCTGCTGAATGGCCAGCGCACGTCCCGGCATGGCTATCCCCTCATTTGGGCTGAATTTAAAACTGTTCCCAGGAACAATATCCGCTGGCTGGGGGACAGCCCGCTCTTGGCAAAATTGACCCTGAGTCCCAGGCATTCTAGGTGGCTGAGGAGGAGGGCTCTGTGAGATAGTAGCTCGTCCTCTGACTGGGCCAGAATGAGCCAGTCGTCGAGGTAATTCAGAATGCGGATTCCCATCTGTCTCAGCGGGGAAAGAGCCTCATCCATGCACTTCGCAAAAGTGCGAGGCGCTAGGGACAGTCCAAAGGGAAGGACTGTGTACTGATAAACCACTCCCTCGAAGGCGAATCTCAAGAATCATCTGTGACGGGGGCTATCTGGATGTGAAAGTATGCGTCTTTCAGGTCCAGCGAAAAGAACCAGTCCCTTGGGTATACTTGCGAGAGGAACTGTTTCAATGTAAACATCCTGAACAGCCGTCTCATGAGGGCGCGATTCAGGTGCCTGAGATCGAGGATGGGCCTTAGGCCGCCATCCTTCTTGGGGACGAGGAAGTAACAGCTGTAGAAGCCTGACTCGCTCTCGGCTGGGGGGAACCATTTTCTATGGCTCCTTTGCCAGCAAATTCATTACCTCGCCGCATAGGACACCTCGTTCTATTAACCCCATAACCCAGTCTGACACTCCGGGGATGGCCTGCAAGGCCTCGGCCCACGTAGCAAGGGGTTGGATTGTTTCGAGTGGTGGGCCACCCAGTGGGGACCCGACACTCATATAAGAATGTTTGTGTTTTATTTTTCTTGCTATAACAGCAACCAGTTGTGTGGGCACTTTTGAATGGGCCCAGTATTCACAACAGAGTTCACAACAAACACATTGCCGTTGGCACCCGGAACTGAATGGGGTGCTTGGAGGCATAACAGAGGCCGTTTGGGGGCGCTAGACTCAATGCTCTCGTAGGCTCTCTGGGGGTGGCCCAGATGCATCTATAGTCTGAAGCTGTCAGTGATAATCATTAGTGACAGCATTTCCTCTTAATCCACCTAAAAAGAGCAAAACCGCTCATTAGGAGAGGGTGTACTGATGATCATTATGTGTAAACACACCGGCAGATCAAAAGTGCTGCGCACATTCTCTCAAATCCGCTCGTAGCGGACGAGGGGAGGGGCGGGGCCGCCGTCATTGAAGGTGGCGAACCGCGAGTGCAGCAGAGTGAGACGTGCTCTTGTAGCGGTCTGACTCAGTGAGCGCAGCCTCTGCGTGGCCGTGGCCCGTGCGAGAGGCGCACTCAACTCGAAGCTGTCAGCAATATGAATCATTGGTGACAGCGTTCCGATCCACCTAAAGGATTGAGCCCCTCGACAAAGCGAGAGGCGTTTATCCTCACGTGTAAAACACGCTGGCCGATCAAAGAGCTGTGTGGGGTGTGACGCACGCGGGAGCTGTGCCGGCGTAAAAATCACTCAAGCCCGATCGCTCAAACCTGCGAATTTGCTGTTTCTTCTCCGACATAACTGGGAGAGGAGAAACGCGAGAGCAGAGACAGACTCACACTTTCATAATGAAGTAGCCACCGCAACGCACACACAATGCCAAGCTGTCAGTGACAGCATTCCATTCCGATCGCTTAGAAGGATTGCGCCGCTCGATGTAACGAGGGGCACTGAGCCTCGCGTGTAACACACACTAGCAAATCAAGTGAGGTGTGCGGGATGTGTGTCGGCGCAAAATCACTCAAGCCTGATCGCTCAACCTTGACTTCGCCGTTACTTCCTCCGAGATAACCAGGAGGGGGAGAAACATGAGAGTGTGAGAGGACCAGCGAGCGAAGAAGAAACAGACTGAGGCTTTGAATGAAAGCAGCCTGTCTGAGCGCAGCTACAGTGCCGCGCACACAATGCGAAACTGTCAGTATAGAGAGGAGACAGCGTTTCGCTCCGATCCGTCTAGGAGGATAGAGACGCTCAATTTAACAAGGGGCGCTGATTCTCACGTGTAAAACACACCAGCGGATCAAGTGCAGCGGGGAGAGCGGGCATGCGGCCTCATTACCGGCGTGTGATCGCTCAAACCCGCTGCTCAGCCCCATGGTTCTGCTGTTTCTATCTCCGAGCTTTACTGAGAGAGGAGAAACGAGAGAGTGGGGCTGCCTTCATAGAGAAGTGGAGAGGATGGGGCTCATGCTCTCAGTGAGAGCATTCCGTCTCAGTGAGCGTGCAGTCTCTGCGTGGGGGCCGCCCAGACAGGCGACACACTCACTACTCCTCTGCATACACTCACAGAGCGACATTTGCATCAATGTCGCCAGAAAATTTGCTCTTTTAAGAACTTACCTCTTAGAAATAAGCTCTTTTAGGCTCACCGGATAGCGGCAGGGAATAAGCTGGGACCTTTGCTGCTGCAACGCTGAAGGCTGCAAGAGGTTGCTGGTTCAGCTTGATCCACTGTGAGGCGTTTCTACGGCGAGCAGGCTTCGAGTCTCGTAAGTCAGCGACGATCGTCGTCGTCGTTGAAGGAGAATAATCTGAGGATCCTATGGCGGAATGCCCGATTATATAGCCAGAGGGCTCCACCCATTTTGGCGGGCTCTGGCGGGCTTTATCGTCATAGGCTCGTGCAGCTCCGCTGCAGAGCCATTGGTTCGTTTTTTATTCACTGCACGAACCAATGGCCGTGCAGTTACACTGCGTTATTGAAAGGCTTCAGTCATCTGAGAAAAAGGAGTTTTCCCCATCGCGTCTTATCAGATGCAATACGAGTAAAGTATCGATAGGGAACTGTATCTCACAAGTTTAAACTAATATGGTTTAAAATGCATGATTTCAGCATGATAATCATGTTAATCAGAACCAAAACAGATGTTTTCAGCAGGTAGGATCTGTAATAACGGAGCTCTCTTTTGGAAAAGGGGGTGGAATTATATTACATATTGTAAAAAGGGGCATAATATGTCACCTTTAAATGAGTAAATACTTGATATTTAAGGATTGACTCATTACTTGAAGTGATTAATATGTTTCTGGCATGTTGTGTTTCTGGCAACAATTCTTTTAGCCTTAATTAATGCAGTGTGTAGCCTTTTATTTCTCAAACAACCAGGTCGGAAATTGTACCCATGTCTATATTCCAAGATAACAATGTCAAGATTCATCAGGCTCAAGCTGTGAAAGAACATAGCCTGTCCAAAAAGGAGTTGCACACTCTAAATTTCATTGGACCACCTATAGCTTTCATAACATTGTGCTTTGTTGTGGCATTGTTTAAACAACATTATGCAACATCACAACATTTATTTCCATCAAGAGTTGAATTTATTTTTGGCCTGGATCTTGTTTTGACAATGGGAGAGTCTAGCCACTCTGTAAAGTCGACTCCAGCACATCCTCAAGACATTCAGTAGAGTTAAGCTCAGGACTGGTGTTCAATTCATACATGAAAATGATTCCTCATGCTCACTGAACCACTATTTCACAAATTGAGCCTGATGAATTTGTTATTGTCATGCTGGAATGTGTATATTGGTACGTCCTCCGACATGGTTGTTTAGGAAATGAAAAGCTACACACTGCATCAGTTTGGGTTAAAATAATTATTGCCAAACATACAACAAGCTGGAAACAAAAATCACTGCAATAATCATCCAATTCTAGACTCTTCAGTATTTGCTTATTTAAATCCAAATGGTGACTTTTTTATTTTTGACCAGGCAGTGTACATTTGAATGAGTCTACATATCCAAAATGTCAGAGTTTGTAAACAATATGCCCTTAAAATTTCTGAATATGACACTGTGACTGGCATTGGAATACTCACTCATACTCGTTCTCTTTGTTTATCCTCCAGGACTGTGAAAGTGCAGAGGCTGGGTCTGGAATTGCACAGACAACAGTGGGCATGTACATCTTTCGTTCAGAGGGTGCTGGTGTTGGTCCTAGAGACCAACCTACGGATGTTGTTGTGGAAGTTCTGCAGTGTCACTCTTGGGTGTTTGATGCTTTTTGGATTGATTTATGTGCTTATCGGAAGCTACGCAACGGAGCTCAAGTGCACGTTTGAAGAAAATCCTGGATACAACCAAGATGTCACCAAAGAACTCTTAAGTAATACAATTGAGATGTCATTTCTGATGTCATTTTTGAGATGTCAAATTTTTGTACTTGTCAATTTAAGTGTTAAACGTTTAAAATGTACATGTAGAATGTTACATTCGTACTTATGTACTCTTAACATGTAATTAAATATGCATGGAAAGTGTGGTGGTGCAGAGCCACTCAACCCCTGAGCCTTATGGCATTTTTTTCTGACCATTATCCTATTGTTTGAAATTATTGCATGTCACTTTTTTTTTTTAAATGTTAGTGCAACGTAAGCAGTACTGTTATCATCGATTTACCTCATGTATCTGTCTACCTAAAATTTGCACAGATCTTGAGGAAACTGATCTTATTTCTACACTCTGTTAAAAATGTTTTTAACAGTAATTTTTTTTTTTTTCTGTTAAAATTGTTTTTGCATTTATTTCTGCAGTATGGTTGATTGTGGCAAAAATGTTTGAAAATAGTGTTTAAGCTTAATGTGTATGTAAATATGAAGGCACTTTTTGTTTTTTGTTGTTGCACACAAGTGTATGAACACTGTGTAGTATATCTTGCTAGTTCATATATAGCCAAATGCTTTGAAGAATTAATAAATTGATATAATGTAGCAGGGTGGTCTTGCTGTTCTTTTTTTGTGTGTTGTAGTTAGATTTTGTTGTAGCACAGTGTGATTGGGTGGGGTAGGATTAAACATATGAAATACATTGGGTTTATTGATAAAAAATATGTAAATGAGATGCATTTTAAGTACATTGGGTGCGTCCGAAATCGCATACTACATAAGTAGGTACTACATTTGAATTTGAACGTACTTCTCGACCGTTAAAACAGTACGTTCTATATAGTATGGATGTGGGTAGTATGAATAAAATTCGGACGTACTACATCGGCCATGTTGATATTGTCACGTGACATGCGTCATCACAACAGCGCGAAAATTTAAAGAGCCCACTCTGTTGAACAAACATTGGCGATGTTTTACTTTTTTCTTTATTTGCTATTCTTACCGCTTTCGTCGGCGTTTTTGCGTCGGTTAGCTGCTCACCGATCACCCCTTCGTCGACAGCTTGTCTACCATTTACTAAATATATAGCAAGTATAATTTACCTCAGAATAAAAGCAGCCACAGCTGTAAACCTGCTGATTTTGAGTAATTTATTGTAATAAATGAATGCAAATAAAAATACACAGGAGAAACAAAAGGAAACATGAATCAATGAATAAACTTGAATGAATTAATATTTTATATAATATTTTACATAATACATATACATGATAAATAGATAAACACATGCACACACACAAATTCATATTTTATATTTATATATATATATATATATATATATATATATATATATATATATATATATATATATATATATACATACATACATACATACATACACACACGTACATACATACATATACATTTAATAACATTATAGACAATATGCACACACAGCAGCATCACACTGGGTGCTGTCACTGGCCTTCGACATCCTCAAGTCCTCTGTGCATGACATTGTGCACAGAATGAGCAGAGCAGTCTTCAGGCTGATTGTTTTCTCCACTGCCGATGACCTGGAGACAGTGGGAGCAGGTTTTGCTCAGATGGCTGGGTCTCCAACTTTGTGGTAGCTGGAACAATAGATACAGTGGAAGAAAAAATATTTTGATGTTTTGTACTTATATTTACATATTTTAAGTTTTTTGAAACCTGTCTGTGGTTACCTAACTGAAGCTGCTGAAGTTCATTTACCTGACACTATTATAAAAATGTTTTAAGAAATTTCCTTTTGGTGTTGATTTAAGCTCTATTATACTACTTTATGCTATGCTAAAAGTTACGTTGTTTTGTCTGAAGCGTTGTGCTCTTATCCACGTAGAAATTAAATAATAATAATAAATAAATAAAGAGAATACATTTTAAAGGTGACTTGGTGTATGGGTATTTCTCTAAAGTGTGGCACCAGTTCTTAAGATAACAGCTGGAAACTGCTACAAAATCAGTGAGCAAACAAGTGCTTTAAAATAGTTTCTCAGTGTCACATAATAAGCACTTTGCAACTGACAAAATATAGCTACTGCAGATACCTGGCAAATAAATGTTGTAATAAAACTTGCTAAAAAAAAAAAATAAAAAAAAAAAAAAAATCAATGAAGAGCCCAACATAAATAAATGTAAAGACAGTGTGTAGTTAAGTTTAATACTCATTTGTATAACTTACTTGCTCTATCCCTTTGATTGCAGCATTATTCTTTCCAGTGAAGAGGGCTTCATTAGCCTCTCTCTCCTGGATGAGAACACGTGTGTGTTCATCAGTCCCTGTAACATCATAACAGGATTTTAACATTTAAACTTTAGTGATAATTATTGATCAATCTATCAATGCTAGCATTACATTGACAAGCTGAAGCACTTATTAGTATTTAAATACTTAAGAGTATTTTCTCTCAAAATATCAGCACTGGTAAAAGAGAAATCACTTTAATTCTCTTAAGTTTTGTAACTTTATCTCATTAAAGTACTAAACGAATCGTCTGTTCAAAGAAAGCAGCGATAACAAGCTGATGTAAGTTACTGCATTGATGTTTGCTCAATCTGATCCGTAATAATGATTAAACATTTTAAAAGCAATTCACAAAATCGTCTCATCGGTTTACATTGTTTGAACCTTCAACAGGTAAGCCGTTTACTTGGATGATTTTAAACAAGTACAATTTAACCACAATGAACAAAGTTTTTTTCTGAGGTACTTACACTTGAAATCAGCCGCGTCGCCGCTTTCCGCCATGTTTCGGATCTGACGCCTCCCCTCCCGCGGCCTCATGGGATAGTAAAGTGTCCATCGAATGCCTTGTCACTACTCGATCCGTACTGGAAACACGATTTGTACTGCGCATGCGCGGAAATGCGTCTACTTCCTGTCTGAAGTATGACGAAACAATTTACGGCAATTTTGGGTAGTTTTAATAAAACTGTTATCATAATACTATTACTAATAAAAATGTAACGTTTTCAGGTGTTGTTGACACTACCCGATCCGTACCGGAAATAGTCGTTTAGTGATTCTCCTGATATAAACACTTTTTTTGATAAAATATATAAATTATATTATATTGATTAATCGATTAGATTTGCACAAATTAAATCAATTAAATAGTTTACATTTGCTAGACTCTATTTGGGTAATACAGGTGTATATAAGTGAGTGTTTTACATTACATTTTTTAATTTTCTAAAGATATGATTTATTTGTATGTCTGCATCTAAGAAACACAAAAAATATATATATTTTTCAAATTATTTATTCATTCCTTCCCTCCTTCCATCCCGCCCTCCATCCACTACAATTGCTGACTGAGGAACATGGCATTGACCTTCAGGCCTTGTTGATCAACACAGTATGACAAAAATGTTTCCATGTCATCTTGATACTGAAATATAAACAAAAAGTCATCCTTTGCTTCAGGGAATTCACTCTCCAGGGCCTTCCTGAGTGCATTTAGTTGATCTTCACTGTTCATCTGCAGAAAAGCAGGCTCTGTCACCTCTCCACGAAATAAGTCTCTGTGATTGTGTACCCAGTACCAAGCTGTATGAAGGTCTCTCACAATGGTAGGCTGTTGCACCTGGTGAAGAACAGTATTATAAAATATAACTATATAATGGCACAAACAAATTATCTCTTAAAATGCATACCTCAGATCTTTAGCGACCCAGGACATCATTCACTACCCTCTCCCTCCTTCATTCTTTAAAGTTAGACATCAATTTTTTTTAGTATTCCTCAATTTATTCATTATAAACAATATAACAAGAAAAAATATATATACACAAGAATGCCTGTTTTCTGATTAATTTTTTGTAAAAAGTGTATAGGGTCGCTAGAGACCGGAGGTATGTAAATGTGTAAGTGTATTTTTCCTGCTCAGCTATATTTACATATCCGATGACTAAATACGTGCAATGCATCTTTATTCCTAGAGATGCCACTGTTTGATACACAATGATGACGTGATGTGTCACTCATAAATTACAGCAAGCATAAAACAAACGAATATCATCAGCAAAAATTTAACTGGTTTGAATGGCTTTACTGCAAAGAAATTACTGTAAACAATGAAATGTAATTGTCACTGTCATTTGATGGTGGATGTGGTGAATAAGCTGCCAGTGATCAAAATATAGATTTTTAAGTCATTGAAAATGATAGTTTTGAGAATATAGCTGAGATCGTGAATATGAGCCAGATGCTGAATATACTGTGGAAGTGCGCTCTGACGATGACAGCGATGGTAAAATTATCTTCTCAAATTGAACCCTTATACATTTCAAAAGGTAACGAAATATGCTTTATTGTATTCTTCTGTAATTGTTCTTAAAACATCAAGAGAGTTTTTTGCTGTTGCAGCAGTTAAAGATCCATCCGTGCTGGATATATAGGTCCGGGTCACTAAAGACCTGAATATGTAATAATGATTGACGAAACATTCATGCATTTAAGGGTTAAACTATTTATCCAGCTTGCATGCAACTCCTTGATATATGACCACTAAAATCATTTACCTTATCAGTGTCCTCTTCAACCACAACTCTTCTGCTGGGTGACTGTTTGGTGGTGGTGGAGTTTGACACCCTAAAGACAGGCTCAAGGGTTCCCTGAAGGAGTTGGGATGCTTCTTCTGCCCGGTGTGCAAATCTCTGTCCATGCCTTTGTAAAATATGTAAATGTATATGCACTCTATTTGTATAACACCTTTCTAGTATCACTTTGCCAACAGTGACTTAATACAGCCAGGATACTGAAATTTTAACTGTAGAGTCTGTCATACCCTTCAAGACAAAACCTCTCCATCAGCTGAATGCACCACCACTGGTGAATCAATGGCACCTCCTCCTAAAAGAGTGCAAAACACAAAAATAAAAACAAAAACAAAAAATCCACATAAAAGTAGTTTGGTCTATTCTTTGTGAAAATCTAGCTTACCTCTGTGAATGTTAATGGCCATGATGTGCAGGTGCTGAGAGCATACTGTGAAATACAAATAACACTGTAAGACTTTGATTTGATTATTTAACAGCTTTGACAAATGAAACATTCTTACCATCAGCATGTAGATGCCACAGGAATTTCCTGTAGACTGTTGAGGAAAACACTGGAAAAGGAAATGTTCATCCACAGTTAGCTTTAAAAATAACTGCTGGCTTGTTTAAATATGTATACATACATATCCTAATCCTTTTAGAATAATTTCGAGCCAGAAATGATTTTAGTTTATTTTTAAAACCAACCATTGATCATTATGGTATGAGACTTTATGACTTTTGTCACACTTGAATTGGGAACATGCACACAAAAATATTAGTGGATAGCAGAGTTTCTGTGGTTGTAATTAAAAAAACAAAAACAAAAAAAAAAAAACAACAACAAAAAAAGTTACAAATCCTTCCCTTGCGGGTCAATTTGACCTGCATGGGAATGAATGAAGTTTCTGAAAAAACTTTTTTGGTCACACTTTATATTAGGTGGCTGATGTACTTACATCAAAAAATAAGTACGATGTACTTATTGTGTTCATATTGTATTGCAAAACACTATTGCTACTATTGAGGTGGGATATGGGTAAGGTTAGGGTCACGTTAAGTGGTATGGGTAGGCTTAAGGGTGGTTAAGGTGTAAGGGATGTGTCAACAGTGTAATTATAAATGTAATTACAGAAATTAATTACAGATGTAATTACATATAGGTATTTTTTAAAAATATAAGTACAATGTAAAAACATGTATGTACACAATAAGTGCATTGTACCAAATGATCAATTCAAATGTAATCACTGTCATTTTGACTTTTTTTTTTTTTTTTTTTTTTTGACTTGGTTAAATTTGAGTTTAAATTTGAGTGCTGTGGTTGAGACCAATGAGTTTATAGCATATTAATAGTTTTAAATATAAATTTTATATTTATTACATATTTATGAAATTGAATGTTAAGATTAAAATTCAGTTTGAATTAATTGTTTTGCAAAATATATATTTTTTATGATATTTTTAAAACAATTATTATTATTATTATTATTATTTTTTTAAATCTTTCGGTACTAATAGTTACCTTTGATGATGAAATTCGCCGACGCCCGTTTTACCTTCCAACGATTTGCAGAATTGTCAGGAATTTCTCCTTTTAAGAGAAATTTTTGAATCTGTATATAAAACGCAAAAGAATCCATATCGCTAGACTGTTGTAAAAACGTTGACGGTGACAGGAAGTGGAAGCATTTCGCGCATGCGCAGTACAAATCGTGTTTCCGGTACGGATCGAGTAGTGACATGCCTACTACAGAATTCGGCCGGAAGCAGTAGGTCATCCGGGTACTTCTCGCCTACTGTTTTTCGAATACTATGAATTCGGACATACTACTCGCCTCGCATACTGTTTTTCGCATACTATATAGTAGGGAAGTATGCGATTTCGGACGCAGCGATTGTGTTTATTACCTAATAATACATATACATGTTTCTTATGCATTTAAAACAAATTGGATTTATTGGTACTATTACATAAATCTTATTAGCACAGCCAGAACATGCAATGTAACTAAAAACATCTTTAAAACCATTAAATAGAAAACAAAGTCCCTGTTACCACAGACTAGTTTAATTTCAGATTGATAGTAGACCTTCTCAGGTTGTCATTCACCCAAAATCAGGCAAGTCTGATGTTGCATTACAAAATAAAAGACCTCCAAAATCTCATATCCAACCTGTTTTGCTTGGCATTTCAGATAGCTTTAAAAAGGAAAGTCCCTGTTACCACATAATAGTTTTACTTCAGATTGATAGTAGACCTTCTCAAGTTGTCACTCACTAAAAATCAGGCAAGTCTGATGTTGCATTACAAAATAAAAGTCCTCCAAAATCTCATATAAAGGGTGTTTTACTTGGCATTTCAGATAGCTCTAAAAAAGGAAAGTCCGTTACCACAGACTAGTTTCTCTTCAGATTGATAGTAGACCTTCTCAGGTTGTCACTCACCCAAAATCAGGTAAGTCTGATTTTGGGTGAGCTGCACATTTTCGAAGACTTGATTTTGTTCTGTTTGCTGTGGACATGACCTGTATTCTCCTTGTGCTTAGAGCAACTCTATCTATAATATCTGATAAGATCATGAGGTTTGCGACTATCAAAGAGACGCTCAGAGATTTCAGCATTATGGACTCAATGTATGTTTTATTAGCTTCATTTCGTAACCTTATTTGTAACTGTATCGGTACATTTTAACGTAATTTAATTATAGTATTTGCATTTATTAAAAGATTGGTGTGTGCAATTCCATACTGTGTTTTTATAAAAATATATCTGTTTTGTGAAAATGAGCATCTGTTGCATAAATCATTATCTGTCTGGTGTCTATAAGCAGCGCATACAGTATATTTTTACGAATTATTTACATTTATTAAACAAATAAAACAAAACCTTAAATTAGTCATGTATCTTTTTACAGCCCACGTTTTCATATAAAAATATGATGCGAAGATAACTGTGTAAATGTAAAATATGTTGTGAAGATTTTGATGGAACAAACTGATTCATATGCAGAATTGAGAAACGGATATTTATGAAGATCAATTTCTGTCTCACAAGACCAATGTATTTCAGTTAAAAAAAACAAAAAAAACAATGTAATACAAACATTTTTGAGAAATAAGCCATTTGTACATTTATATAATTGGTAAGGAAAAAAAGTCATTGTGTATGTATGTGAACGCATCATGAGTTTGTTAACTTTCATTTCGTGAACGGATTAGTGTATTTCATTCATTCACCGACCCAATCATAGGTAAGTTTCAAATGCCACTGTCTCAATTAACATAAACAGTATAGTAATAATATTAATGTAGACCTTAGTTGCATTTTACATGATATTATAAATCCTGTAAACATAAGTAGAAGGTAATCTTTGGACTTCTCCGGCTGTTTAGCAAAACCGGAAGTAACTATGCACACACTCGCTAAACCGGAAATCCAAGATGGCATAGATATGCAACTAGTCAATTACCTAAGTCTTTTCTCCCAATAAACTCCTGCTTATTGATAGTGGGTAAGGTAGTTGTTTGTAGTAGTTATGTTTAGGTATGGGATAGGGCTAACGGATCTAGAATATGGTCACGCAAAATTAATATGCTCTTTGTAAGTACTGATAAACAGCCAATATGTTAGTAATATTTACATTTACATTTAGTTATTTAGCAGATGCTTTTATCCAAAGCGACTTACAAATAAGGACAATGGAAGCAATCAAAATCATCAAAAGAGCAATAATATGTAAGTGCAGGGCCGCTGCTGGCCAAATGGGTGCCCTAAGCTTAATTGTATTGTTGTGCCCCCTCAGTCAAATATTATGGAAGTAAAAAACAAACAAACATAGGGATCAAATAGAACTTTAATAAAATATAAACGTAAGTAAATAAATTGTAATAAAATTATATTATTTACAAAATACAATTGTAGCTCTAGACAGTTACCTATGGCTACGATTTACAGTTGTCTGATTGATTTTATAGTCTCAAGCATTCAGAAATCACACAAAAGAAACTTAAGCAGTTTTACTACAATAAAACCATGGTTAATTTTTTTTAAGGGTTGTGATGTCCACATGTTTTTGTTTAAGTAATTATAGAGGCTGTAGCATTTCTATTGCAAAAAGGTGGCCAAAAATTAAAGATTAAGTGGATATTTGTATTAGCCTAAATGTTTGGTCAATATTAAAGGACTTGATCATCCTGTAAGTGTAACAGCAGCAACTACCAGGCATTTGGCGCCCTTTATAGGCATTTGTAATAAAATGTAATGTACATAAATTGTTTATTTTGTATTACATTATGTATTTTAACAGTGTTATTCAATGAAACCATAATTATTAATTAACCAATCATTATTGCCTCATTGTTTTTAAGTCATTTTAAAGGCTGTTGTCAGCTTAGGCCTGTTTTTATAACCACAAAAAAAAAAAAAAAAATCCTAATCCTAATATAAAACTATTATTTGAAGTATCAAACCCATGGTTAATTTGGTTACCATGGCTACAAGAACCATGATTTTTGGTTTTATTCGTAGTAAAACCATGAATAATGTTTCGCAAGGGAACATGGAAAATCAGAGAGAATATTAGATGCGTTGTTGGTAGTTAAATTATTACCGACATTAAAAAGCGTTATTAACGTCAACAGCCAAAAAAGTTTGACAGGATTATGAATGTACCTGAAAAAGTGATGCACGGGCTTCATCTTTTTTCTTATCCTTTTCTAGGCGCCAGATTGCTGATGTCTTTTCACGGGTATAGTTGTCCATAAATTATGACCATTTGCATTTAGCCGCAAACATGAGGTGCGAGCGGTCGTGGGCGCGGATGCGGGAATGGTGCGTCACGTGTGCTTAGCCTACTGTCTACTGGTTCACCTTAAAATACATTTTTTATAATGATATATATATATATATATATATATATATATATATATATATATATATATGTTAATTATATAATAAATAAAAAGAAAACAAATAAAATAGAAAAAGATTAGAGAAAGCTAGTGTTAGAGGCCCTTTTTTTTGGTTTGTTTTTTTTTAATAAAAAAAGAAAACAAATAGATAAAATAGAATTGGAATAGAGAGTGCTAGTTAGAGGGTTAAATAAAGAGGAAAGAGAGGTGTTTTTAGCTATTTCTTGAAGATGGCTAAGGACTCAGCTGCTCGGATTGAGTTGGGCAGGTCATTCCACCAGGAGGGAACAGTTAATGTAAAAGTCTGTGAAAGTGATTTTGTGCCTCTTTGGTATGGCACAACAATACGCCATTTACTTGCAGAATGCAAGCTTCTAGAGGGCACATAAGTCTGAAGTAGTGAATTTAGGTAAAGGGGTGCAGGAAATATGCATGCTAATAAGCTAATAATAGTGAATGGCGTTCCCTATTCTAAAGTGTTACCATAGTGGGATGTGAATAAAAGTGAATAATTATTTATTATTGCTCTGACACTGGATATTAACCAACCTGATCTAATGAGAAAACTTAACTATTTTAGGCACTTTCGTATGAATTCATACAATGTGATTTGTATGAAAATGTATGAATTTATGGAAACAAATAAGCATGAAGGTCCACCACTAACCCCACACCTAAACCATCAGCAGATCACATGACAGCGTACAAATGGGATCATTCAAAATCATATGAATTAGACACATTTTAGCATGCAAAAAGTTATGAATTTCCATGGAATTGTTGATATTAATGTACACTATATTGTATCAGTTCCTGTTTAGTGCATTTTTGACAGATCAGTGCTTCCACAATCAGGGTGACTGAAAGAAGATGAAAATGTAATCAATAAAGGTCACTTTAAACTTGCAAAACATCTAATGATTCACATTTTATATATATATTTAATGTAAAATGAAATATTACATGGTTTGTTTGTTATTACTTACTGTTACTGTTTGTCTGCCTTCCTGAATAAATTTGACTATTAAAAAAAAAACAAACAGCAGATGAAAAACATGACAACTGAATGGGTAAAACCATTTTTTTATAATCAAAGTATTATAGTATTCTTGAGAAATGGCAAATACATGTGCAAAATGTAAACTCACATTCTGTCCTTTTAGAGGTTTACTGTAGAACTCAATGTCCGCTTGCTGACTCACTCTTCGACACTCATTTGCAGATGCAGCTACAACAGAAATAACTAAAAATTCACTAAAGTATATGACACTTTTATTATGAGTAGACAGAGCTTAGTGATTGGTGGCTGCCTCTAGATCCGATCTCATAAATCGCAAAAAAACACTCTATAGGAGTATAGAAGGTATAGTACAGACATATAGAGGTACTATTGTATCTCAAAGTCATCCCCGTTACACAGTTTTCCAGACACAGAGACCAAAACCCTTGTGTATAAGCCAAAAGGTCTAACAGTTTCCCTGAAACTGTTGTAGAATTTTCCTTGACAAAATAAATCACTCTGAAGATGTTTTGCAGCCAGATAGACCTTTATTAACAAGTTAAAAAGTCCAAGTAATGTGTTCGAACACCACTCAAGAGTCTTGTCTCAAACACACTTATATACATCCTGAAGTTGTTCACAGAATTCCATATATGCACTGTTGGATTTTTGGACAGGTATCTTTTACCATATATGAGTTCTTGAAGGATGATCAATAGTTGTCATGTACAAGTATGCATTTCTAGGTCCTGAACAGATTCTTTCCATATATGAGTGTTTTTCAAGCTTTAAATAGTTAGCTTTAAATGAGTGTTTTTCAAGCTTTAAATAGCTCACTGCAGTCCTTAACACACACTTACTACTCACAGTTAGATTAATAATAGTAGATAATAGTGGAATAGTTTTCTCTTATGAATAGGCATAATTCTATGTATTTTATTGATTCAAAATTAATGAAAATATTCTACAACACACAAAAGCTTCAGTGCCACAGATACGGAGAAGACAACTACAGAGAAAATGTAACTGCAACAAGAAAACATTTCTTACTTTCATGGCAGGGCATTTCTTACTTGGTGTGTGATGAATGATGCTGATTTTGTCTGATGGGGAAAAAAAGATACCTGTTAGCTTATACACACTTGCATTTTGTCTAGCTCACCCAAGGTCACTTTCTTTTTCTGTTTCTCATATTTACATTGTAATCTTTACATTAAGGAATCTCGCTGATTTGTGAGATGTTTTCTCAACTGTTAGGGACTGAGTGCAAAGTCATTGTGCAAAATGAACAACACAAGCAGCTTTTTTTTTTCTGTGAAAAAAAGCCTTTTAATGCATGTGCAATCAGCACATTAAAAAAAAAAAAAACTCTTTTGTAAACACTTGGAAATGGGGCCTTTGATTTACACAAAGTTTTTTATATACATATTAATGAATCATTTATAGCATCAACAGATGCTATAAACCTACCATAGATACTTTCATCATCATCTCTGTTGCTGATGATACTTGCCCTCAGCTGCTGTATTTTCTCCTGGGGAAAACAATGTGTTAAACGTGGTTTAATATGCACTTTTTAGATTTCATGTCATGAGGAGTAAAAAAATTGTAGGTTGTGTAAGGTAAATATAATGAACTACACTGTAAAAAAAAAAAAAAAAAAAATCCGTAGTTTTTACAAAATAATTCTGGCAGCTGTGGTTGCCAGAATAATTTTGTAAAAAATACAGAAAAACTGTAAACACATTTACAGAACAAAACTGTAAAATTTACAGTATAAAACTGTAATTTACAAACAGGGAAATTTGAATGTAAACCACTAAATTCAACAACACACACTGCTATTAAAATCTGTTTTGTACCTTTAACATACTGACAACCGCCATAATAATGCAGGTGTTAGAAGAGAAAGCCACATGAAGAATCAAAGATCATCACCAGTAGCTTCACCACAAGCAGAAGTATATACTAATGTATAGAAGGTGCACAGAGTTATTCATGCAAACACAAAACACCATCATGGTAACACACATGATACTTAAATAATGTAATAAACTTTCATTAAACAACAGAAGATGTAACATAAAGCCCAAATGTACATAACTGATAACAAAAACTATTAAAAAACATGACTATTTAAACAAAATACTTTCTAATGTGGAGTGTCACGCAGGGAATTCTGGGAATATCAGTTTACAGTTTTTGACTGTAAATTATACATTGATTTGTTATTTTTACTTCTAAAAACTGTACAATTAATAGTATTTTACTGTAAAATTACAAGAAATGTCTGGTAAGATCTTTTACAGTTTTTCCCTGTATATAGTACAGGAACTCACTGTTAACATATTAACAGTTTTTTTTTCAGTAGCGTTTTTACAAAATTTTACAGTTAAAATTACATTTATTTTTTACAGTGTATTCTGTTTAAAAGCTAAGTCTTTTCAAATGTGCATAGGGATTGACTACCTCATAAACAAAAACAGTACAGTCCTGGTGCTAACTCAGAATTCTATCTGTTTTTCACTTAGAAAATAGAACTTTTTCAAATCATAAGTCAAGAATTTAGATTGAAAGTTTCTTTAATAAAGCTGCATGTATGTATGTTCTTACTATTGTAATTACAATAACTAAGTAATAGGGTTATACTTTATCTTAAGGTGTTCTTGTTAGAGTGTAATTATATATTTAAGTACTGAGTAATAATAATTAAATACATGTACTTTCTGTATGGGTAGGGTTAGGATTAGGGTTTGGTCTAGGGTTACTTGCATGTAATTATGCATAATTAATTGCTATTATAATAGCAAGTACATGTAACGTGTAACAAGGACACCTTAAAATAAAGTGTTACCAGTAACCCCAAAACTTAAACCTAAACCTAACCTACTTCACAGTTTTAGTGACAATGGCATAAATTATAAACCAAGCATGAAAAATGTCCGGAGTTTTTAAGTTATTAGATTTTTAACAAAAATTACATTTTTACCAAAGGGGGCGTTTTACCCCACCTATGGGGCGGGTGGGGTAAAATCCCCCCCTTTCTGACAAAGCAATTTGCTTTAAACATTTACAGCAAAATCAGAGTACAGGCAGTTTTAGCTTAAAATTTAAAAGAATATAATCAATAATTATGAATTACAAAATTATAATAGCCTATTTGAAACATTTTGTTTGCTGATGCTAACTGGCTAGCTAATTAGCTACCTGATGCTAACTTGAGGTAATTTTTAAATATAAAATGCAAATATTTTTATACAAACCAACTAGTTAGAATGCATTTGATGGAAAAACAAAGGATTTGATGTTCAGAACAGAATAACTACAGTAATATCCCATTGCCCCCTGGGGGCGTTTTACCCCACTGACTATGTTTGAGAAAAAAATTATGTCGTTCTGAGAATATAATTATATTTTTCTTAAATAATAGGTACTCCCTATCTATAGGCCCTACTGTTTTCATATAATTTATAACTGTGATGTTTTACAAAACAAAAAGCTTTAAAACGTGTGTCAGATAGTGTCAGATATTTAAAAAACTGTGCCATTTTACAAACATACGCTTATATATATATTATAGTATATAGTGTAGTATATAGTATATCAAGATAATTAATATGGTGAGTAAACTAAAAAATTTACAAACTAAGGGGTGTAACGATAAATCGATTAATGAATCGATTCTGTGATTTTCCTAATGCATCGCAAAATCGATTCTGAGCTTAGTTTTAACAGCAGATGGCATTGCATGCTTTAGAAACAGCTTGCTTTCAGTTCCTTACACACACACCACTCGAACTTAAAATAATCATTCATAAAGTTCAAAAAGGTTGAAGCGAATTACAAGAGTGTTCACAGTGGGTTGTGTTTACATTAATCTTGTGTCATAAACGCATAAAAGCCGAGGTGCAAGTACATTTAACCACTCAGTTGAATCAAAGTCCCTTTAAGACAAGTCATGTCACTCGGCAGCCATCTTTGAAATGCCTATCGGGCATGCAAGTGCAGCTCTTTGAATGGGGAATCATCAAATTCTTCCAAACTGTTCACTAAGCTTATGATTAAATTTCATATTTGAAATCACCAATGAAATCTTACAACAACTGTGTCATAAATGTTATTTCTTTTGCTCAAATAGCGTTATAAAAAGCTTATTTTTCAGGCTAGATCAGCCAGTGCGCATGCGCAGTCCTAGGCACACGTCTCAGAACGCTGACTGTTTCTATAGCAACCGGGACTTCTAACGGCAGCTGCAGTGACGCGCTGACTTTACAGATTAGCGATTGGCTCTTTTAATCAGAAGGCGGGGCTTCCAGCGATTGATCGGCCATGTTAAGCATTGCATTTTTCCCCATTCAAAACTATATGAGTGACACGTCTTGAGTATTCTATAGGCTGCATCCGAAAACTGAAAAATGCATCAAGGCACGTCCGAATCCAAAGTTAGCTTCACTTCCTGTCTCATGAGATACCTTCATCTGATCGATTTTTGAAGGCAGCATAGATGTATCCTTCGCTGCCTTTGATATCCCACAATCCTGTGCATTCCATTCCATGACGGGTTGAACTAAAAAATAAAGATGGCGTCTGAAAGTTGCGTTTGGTGGTTAGTTTGTGTGTAAATGTATATTTCTGATTAACTTTTTGCACTTTTGATGTTATTTCTAGTGAGAAATTAGTATTATAATAATTAAATATTCATTTAGTTATCACGAAAACTCGTTCTATTTTGTTATAGATCATTAAACTGCTATGCTGCCTCAAGCCTGTCCAAAATCAGTTTCATGAGGTGCCTTCATGCAAAAACGCTGCCTGCAAAGTCATTGCCTCATAAGGCAGCAAGGCAGCGAGGCAGCAAGTCAGCTGCCTAAGTTTTCGGATGCAGCCATAGGCTGCGTCTGAAACCGCCTACTCAATGAGTAGGTACTTAATTTCAGTAAGTACTTAACGAGTGCTAAAAGAGTATGTACTCTACAGCCAAATCTTGTTGAGTATGAATGCGATCCGCCATGTTTACGTTATCATGTGATCTATGACGTTATAACAAGCACAAAAACAATTTAAAAGATATGAGCGACAGGCTTAATTCATCTATCTGTAAATATTTTGATGTTGATGAAATTTGCTCATTTTTGGTCTTGTTGAAGAAACAGCTGAACTTATGATTGTAGTATAACCAATAAATTTTGGGTTGATTTAAGTTTTTATATTTTTAACTCTACTAATATAACCCACAGTTTAATCCTTAAAGATATTTTTTATTACGAAAAACCAAAGTTGTTATCTCTTGAATATGTTATTACTTTTATGTGCAAAATTGTTCATCCACACACAAAACTGGCTTAAATCTCCTTGTTTTCTTCTTTTTCTTGTTGAATGTCTCTCTCGTTTCATCCCTGAGGCTTATAAATAACAAAAACAAATGCAATTTTAATGCATTATTATTATATGAATTTTATGATTATTCAAAGATATTTAATCTTTTTTTCCCCTGTGTATATAATCTCATACTATGATGTACGCAAAACCATTATAGTTATGTTTTGTTTTTTGTTTTTTTTTTGGTCATTATGATTGTTCATTGTTAAAGATACTACCATCTTTCCCTGAGCTTGTATGTTCTGCAGTAATAGTAATAACTAATAAAAAGAAAATAAGAGCGACAGGCGCACAAACACCTCATAGCATCAATAAATCCACAACCCTACCTAGTACGTTTTCCTCCATGTTTGCAATGTTTGTAATATCTGCACAAAGGAGATGTCAATCAGCTGCTCGAAGATCTTGTCTTTGGAGAAGACTGTTGATTTTACACTCGAAAAATGTAAGTATTACTACTTAGAAATTAAGATTACCTCAGAAAGCATTGGTAGCCCAACACTTATGAACAATAATAATGATAAATGCTGAACAATAATTAATTATATTTTTTAGTAAAACAAACAAAATGTAATTTTCTTTTTTATATGCCATAGCTATGCATGACTACACACTAGACAAATGCAGCCAAGTTGAATATATCTCAATTTTCAGTGAAGTAATGAATTAATGCATATGTTAATGAAACGATTATATTTTATTTACTGACAACAACAGGAAACATGAATAAATGAGTAAAATATAAATAAAAGTAACCATGACAATAAATAAACAAGTCAACAGCACATGAAACAAAGCTTTATTTACATTACATTTACATTTATGCATTTAGCAGACGCTTTTATCCAAAGCGACTTACATTGAATAAAGAGTTGATTAAAAAATGTAAAAACTGTAATTTGAATGCAAACATATTGTTCTAACAATCATGTATTTACAAGTGATGAACCCAAATCCTACTGTCATCTCAACACAGCTGGTCCACTTCTGCAGCTTTATTCTGATGAAGCAGCTGACCACCGTGTCCACCTTCACCTGTCTCTGCTGTCCATCACGACCCTCGTTGCTGCAGTCAGACTGAATCTGATCATGGATGAGAAAGGGACATTGAGGCTATCGTTGCTTGAGTACACAGAGAGGACCACACAATCTTGAACAAGAGCAGGAGAATGCATGTGGGACAATCTGGCTGCTGCTGTGTCTGCTCCAAACATCTGTGTGCCTGCTCTCCATGAGAACAACTACCTGTAAAACATTTACACAGAGTTAAACATTTTACATCTCATGTTGTCAGCATTCCATTTCTTGCCAAATTTCAGTTAACTTCATGTCGTCACCACCGGTGTCTTTACTCCAGGTTACTGCAGGGGGATTGGGGTCCCTGTAATAAGAGCACTGTAAGTCACTTCAGATAAAAGTGTCTAACAAATGCATAATTGTAAATAATAAATAAATAAATAAATAAATAAATAAATAAATAAATAAATAAAATGTAAAAATTAAAATGTAAATGCTTTTTTGTGCCTTGGGCACAAAATGCTCAATAAAGCTGCTTATTTCTTAAAGTTTATTTCTTCAAGGTACTACTATAATATAAATGCTTACATATATTTCATACAATTTCTATTTGGGGCTTTAAAGGGTTATTTCACTCAAACATAAATTCAGCCATTATTTACTCGCCTCAATGCTGTTCAGTCCTTTTGTGTGTGTGTGTGTGTGTGTGTGTGTGTGTGTGTGTGTGTGTGTGTGTTTTTATTTTAATTTTTTTTCCAAACACAAAAGGTGATTTTGGTCAAGTTTGTCCTGCTGGTTTCTGGTCATACAATATCAGTCAATGGAGCCTGACTTTCAGAAGCTTCATGACATTATTTGATGATGCTTTTGAAGCTTCTGAAACTCGGGTTTCATTGACTGATGTTGTATGAACAGAAACCAGCAGAACAAACTTGAACAAAATCACATCATCAGTGTCTTTTGGTCTTTCTCTAGATGTTCTCGCTGGCTCTGGGGTCACTGAGGATGAAGAGACCACAGCAACATCTAGCCCAGATGAGGCAGTAAGGGCAGGTGGAGTGATGGAGCATCTCATCCATGGCACTGGACCATTTCCAGGATGCTGCTGTGGACTTCTCCATCCTCACTGCTCACACCAGTCTGCAGACATTTCAGATCATACAAAGATGCACAAATATAATACACAAGCAGTCATTTTTAACAGCACAATGTCATTTGATTTCTGTATTAGAAGTAACAAAATGATTTCTTACTTTTTCTTACTTTATATTTTAGTTTCAGGTTTTCCTTTCTTTCTTTTTTTCCACAAATGCCGCTGTCACCTGCTCCACCATAAAAACTCTGCATCAAATGTACAGCAATCAAGAATCAGAAAAGCACTGTAATAGCTCTGTTTGAAATTACAATAATTAAAATAAAGTACAACTTAAGATTTAAAAGATGTTTAATTAATTTCTGTAGTATACTCACTGAAAGCCTTTGATGCCAGCATTCCTTCATCAGTCACTCTGCACTGGATAAACACACGTGTGTCTCATCTGTCCCTGTAACATCCAGACAAGATTCAGTCACCTCTATGATTTATCTGCTCAATATTTACGTTAAGGTAGTTGCTGATGCGTGAACTCACTTTTTATCCAACAGAAATGTTCCTCAATTTATCGACAACACTAATGGACAAATGAAATAGATAACTTATGTTTAGTTACTCCATGTAGATTTGTTCATGTACATTGTTTACATTTATCTGAAGCAGTGTTGACAACAGTGAATTCTACATAATAGCACACATTCATCACTCACTCAGATGTCTTTTCATGTTGTGATGTGCTCATCTGCAATTCTTTTAGAATATTTTCCTGTCTCATGTTAAATAGACATTTAGTAATCGTCTTTAAGATGTATATGGTTTATGTAAATGCACTTTGGAGATGTACGTGTGCTTACTGGAGCTCTCCTGTTCGCTATACATAATAAAATGTTTTTACAACAAAATCACAAATATACTGTAATGTTACTGTCTAGCGTCTTTACACCTTAAGCATATCAACAGTTTACTATACAGTAGCTCAACAAATGTGATTTTAACACAGGGAACCGTGTTTTTGATTTATAATACTCACATTTTGTAATCACCCTCGTCGCTGTTCTTCATCACGTTCGATGATGACGTATTGATCTCCCGTGGGCTTCTGGGATAGAAAAGTATCCATCGATGAGCACTCAAGAATCTGAGCAGAAGCAATAGGACATCCGGGAACTTCTCGACTACTCTTTTATGAATACTGAGGTTTCGCACATATTCACTCAACTACTGCTTTCCCCCTACTATATAGTAGGTAAGTAGGCATATTCGGACACAGTTTAAGTAGACGCACGTCCGAATCTCGTGAGAATTAGTACATCACCCAGGTAATTCTCGCCTACTCTTTTATGAATACTGAGGTTTCGCACATACTTATTCGCTCACCTACTGCTTTCCCGCTACTATATAGTAGGTAAGTAGGCATATTCGGACACACTTTAAGTAGACGCAAGTCCGAATCTCGCGAGAATTAGTACATCACCCAGGTAATTCTCGTCTACTGTTTTATGAATACTGAGGTTTCGGACATACTTATTCGCTCGCCTACTGCTTTTCCCCTACTATATAGTAGAGAAGTAGGCAGTTTCGGGCGCAGCCATACCCTGTGTCCCAATGTTCATACTATCCATCCTAAATAGTACGTGAGATTAGAATAAGTGTGTCCTAAAGCACAGTATGTTGAAAAGAGTATGCCAAAAGTCCCCGGATGGTCTACTTTTTCAGGTCGATTTTTGAAGTGTAGATCCGTGCACACTCTAATGGCTAAAACTGCCCACAATCCATTGCGCTTTGTTGAAGGATTCGGTCCAGAACTACAAGCACGAATAAAACGCGTTAGAAAAACTACAAACGTGGCGGATGTGCGCGATCAACGGTTAGGTAGAGAGGTTTATAAAAAGTGGATTGAGTTACTAATAATCAACATTTAACCTGGTAAAAAATATTGTGTGTTATATTTCATCTGCAACAGCAATGTGAACTTTTATAAACATCCATTTGGTCGTAAACTTTTAAATGCATCATTATACAGAAAATATGAGCAGAGTTCTCCGCATGAAAGACCCGCGACTTGAAGATCAAGGAGCTACTTCTTTTCTCTCCAATACGGTAGGAAGTTAAATGAAATGAAACATGGAGGATGTTAACTGTGACAAGATAATTGACAGGCCAGTTTACAGTGACAGGGTGCGTGTAACAGGTGCGACAGAGGGTCCGTTAAAGATGCAGTTGTGTGATGTGATAGGATGTCTCAAAGCTTGCCTACTCTTCTACTACACACACAAAAGTGTGTACTTTTTCTTCACCAAAAAAGTACATACTTTAAGGGCGTAGTATAAGTAGGCATATTGGGACGCAGCATTGGTCTTTGGTTGAACGCACAAGCGGTCTTCTTCGTGAGCATTTGAGTGTGCAGTTAAAAACTAGCCTAGAGCGCCATCTGCTGTTGAAAACTAAGTTCAGAATCAATTCAAGAGAGAATCGCGATGCATTAGGAAAATCACAGAATCGATCCATTAATCGATTTATCATTACAGCTCTAGAGCCAATGGCGATTCTATTGCCAAGGGGTCCGTAGAGGGTTGACAATATTTACAATAATCTATTGAATTTAATAGTTGTCACTCACATTGTCCCACAGAAAAATTAAAATAGTTTAGATTAGTGTACAATGTTTTATAATAATAATTTATTCTATTTAGTGTCCATTTCATTCATTTAACCCATGTGGATGAAATTCATATGGGATTGCAGTCTCACAAATTAGTGTGAGATTGCAATCCCATAAAAGTGCAGATGAAGTTCTGTGGGAGATCTACTGACAGTACACAAATTCAAGAATACAGATGCAGCCAGGTAATTTCCATAATGACCAACGCAGTCTAATAAAAGCAGCACAAATTAGCGTAGGGTCACCTACAAGCAGAGCTGATGATAATCAGGTGTGGGTAATCTACTAACAACAGTTGCATATATGGGTTAAGACATTTTTGGGGGGAGTTAAATAATGGTGCAAATACAAGTCAACTGACTACCACAAACCTTAGTAAATCGCCTTAGTAAATTGCATAATTTATTTAAATACTCTCTTCCAATACATTATGCATCTGAAAGGGAAACTCATACAAATTCATATACAATTAAAGCTGCAAGCAACGATGAAAGGGCCCTCACACCCGGGCTCACCGCCACCCAGTGGCTTCAGGAAGACAGGGAATGGTGAGCAATATGTATTTAAAGAGGTAAATATAGAAAGAATATGTGAAAGTAATTTATATGTGCCAAACTTCCTGCTGCCAGCTGGTGGCGCTATGTCTATAACTGAACATTGGCATGTAGATGTCTTCAGACCAATGCTTTTATCAAACATATGAAGTTTTGTGCACATGGTATGTTTGAGTTAGTGTAAAACATGACATATCCTGTTGTCAAGAGGTGGCGCTATGATTATATCTGAATATTGGCCTGTAGATGTCTTCAGGCCAGGACACTTACCAAATATGTGAAGTTTGGTGCAGATTGGACATTGCATGTTTAAGTTAGTGTAAAACAAGTAATTTACTGTTGTGCTATGATTATAATGGAATATTGGCATTTAGATATGTTCAGGCCAGGACTCTTACAACAAGAGTTACTTCTATTCCCATGAAGAAACATCAAACTTTGTCATGCCGCCACAGACACGCCCTTAAACGAAAACTCAAGATCTTCGCAATTTAACATCACAAGGGTCTTTAGATTAGACTGACCAAATATTATGTTGATGTCATAAAATCTCTATGAGGAGTTCATTACAGAGAAAAACAAGTCACTTCCTACTACCAGCAGGTGGCACTATGATTATAACTGAATATGGGCATGTAGATCTTTTCAGGTCAGGAGTCTTATCAAACATGTGAAGTTTGGGGCAAATCAGACATTGTATGGCTGAGTTATAACAACTTCCTGTTTTATGGCGAAACATCGAAATTTGTCAGGCCACCACAGACAAACCCCGCAAAGAAAACTCTAGATCTTCACAATTTAACCTCACAAAGGGCTTTAAATTACACTGATCAAATTTGGTGTTCATCTGATTAAATTTCTAGGAGGAGTTTGTTAAAATACAACACCTGAAAATGGCAAAAATTACACAAAATTTGCTGAGAAAATTAAAATAACTGACTTCCTGTTGGGTTTCGGATTTTGCTCCAAGAGACATTTTTGTATGTATTGGTATGCTACATGTGTGTGCCAATTTTCGTACATGTATTTGAAACTATGCCTCTTGGCGCACTCCGTTGAATGTGAACAGGTGGCGCTATAGAGCCATTTTGCCATGCCCACTTCTGAAACCTATATCAGATGTAAATTTTCGCTATTTCTGGCATTTATGCAAAATTTCATGTCTTTTCGAGCATGTTTAGGCCCTCAAAAATGCGATTCATTCTGGAGAATAATAATAATAATAATAATAATAATAATAATAATAATAATAATAATAATAATAATAATAATAATAATAATAATAATAATAATAATAATAATAATAATAAACAGAGCAGATCCAAGAGGGTCCTAATTAAAGCTGCAAACAGCGATGAAAGGGCCCTTGCACCCGGGCTCACCGCCATCACGTGGCCATAGGAAAACAGCGAACAGCGGGCAATATGCTTTTAAAGTGGTAAATATAGGAGGAATAGAGCTTTCCTGTAGCTCAAATAGTAGAGCATGGCACTAGCAACGCCAAGATCATGGGTTCGATTCCCAGGGAAAGCAAGAGCTGATAAAATGTAAAAACTGTAACTTGAATGCAATGTAAGTCGCTTTGGATAAAAGCGTCTGCTAAATGCATAAATGTAATGTAATGGAATATGTCAAAGTCATTTACATATGCCAATTTCCTGCTTCCAACAGGTGGCGCTATGATTATAACTGAATATTCTCATGAAGATGTCTTCAGGCAAGAACTCTTACCAAACATGTGAAGTTTGGGGGAGATCGAACATTGCATGTTTAAGTTAATGTAAAACAAGAAATTTCCTGTTGCCAGCAGGTGGCGGTATGATTATAACTGAAATATTGGCCTTAAGATGTGTTCAGGCCAGGGCTCTTATCAAACATGTGAAGTTTGGGGCAGATTGGACATTGCATGTTTAAGTTAGTGTAAAACAAGTCATTTCCTGTTGCCAGCAGGTGGCGGTATGATTATAACTGAAATATTGGCCTTAAGATGTGTTAAGGTCAGGACTCTTAACAAACATGAAGTTTAAGGCCAGGACTCTTATCAAACATGTGAAGTTTAGGGCACATCAGACATTGCATGTTTAAGTTAGTGTGAAACAAGTCATTTCCTGTTGCCAGCAGGTGGCGCTATAATTATCACTGAATATTGGCCTTTAGATGTGTTCAGGCCAGGATCCTCTTATAAAACGTGTGAAGTTTGGGTCAGATTGTGCATTGTATGCATGAGTTACAACAACTTCCTGTTTCATAATAGCATGCTTTAGCACTTAGTAAGTGTTGCTAGCATGTTTGAGCATAGTTCTAGCATGTTTAGCACACAATGGCATATTTTACTGTGTTGCTAATAGTGCATCACCGTGTTAAACATGTCGCTTCCTGTTGCCAGTAGGTGGCACTATAACTATAACCGAATACGGGCACGTAGATGT
The DNA here is from genome assembly GCA_039654775.1 of Spinibarbus caldwelli. Taxonomy (NCBI): domain Eukaryota; kingdom Metazoa; phylum Chordata; class Actinopteri; order Cypriniformes; family Cyprinidae; genus Spinibarbus; species Spinibarbus caldwelli. The sequence continues at coordinate 32,594,479 of CM077221.1, forward strand.
GTTCAGGACAGGACTGTTATCAAACTTGTTAAATTTGGGGCAGATTGAACATTGCATGCCTGAGTTACAGCAACTTTCTGTTTCACTGCATTAATAGCATGTTTTAACACTTAGCTAAGTGTTGCAAGCATGTTTTAGTATGTTTCTAGCATGTTGCCAGCCTATTTAACACTTGCTGACACTTTTTAATATGCTCCTAGGAGCCCATAACACTGTTAAACATATCACTTCCTGTTGCCAGCAGGTGGCGCTATGACTATAACTGAATATGGGCATGGGTATGTGTTCAGGACTGAACTCCTATCAAACATGTGAAGTTTCGGTTAGATCGGACATTGCTTGCCTGAGTTACAGCAACTTCCTGTTTCATGGAGAAACATCAAACTTTGTCAGGCCGCCAGGTACACACCCCTTGATGAAAACTCAAGATCTTCGCCATTTAACATCACAAAGGCCTTATGATTACACTCAGAAAATTTGAAGACGATCCGATTAAAACTGTAGGAGGAGTTCGTCAAAGTACAAGGCCTGGAAATTGCAAAAACTCCACAAAAATCGTACAGGAAATTCAAAATAACGGACTTCCTGTTGGGTTTGGGATTTCGTACCTGGAGACTTTTTTTGTAGGTAATGGTGTGTTACACGTGTGTACCGAGTTTCGTACATGTACGTGAAACGTAGCTCGAGGGGCACTTCATTGAAATTTTATAGGTGGCGCTATCGAGCCATTTTGCCACACCCACTTCTGAAACTCATATCAGATGTAAATTTTCGCCAGTTCTGATGCCTGTGCAAAGTTTAATGAGTTTTGGAGCATGTTTAGGCCCTCAAAAATGCAATTCACTTTGGAGAAGAAGAAGAAGAAGAAGAAGAAGAAGAAGAAGAAGAAGAAGAAGAAGAAACGGAGCAATTCCAATAGGGTCCTCACACCATCGGTTCTCGGGCCCTAATAAACGGAGCAATTCCAATAGGGTCTTCACACCATCGGTGCTTGGGCCCTAATAAGAAACGGAGCAATTCCAAGAGGGTCCTCGCACTGTGGTGCTCGGGCCCTAATAAACGGGCAATTCCAATAGGGTCCTCACACCATCGGTGCTCGGGCCCTAATAATGAACAGAGCAGATCCAAGAGGGTCCTTGCACCGCGGTGCTCGGGCCCTAATAAGGTCAGCTGCAAAAATAACTGTCCAAACCTATTTGTTCTCATCATTTTCATTATTTTAATGACAAAAAAGTTATCAATTTTTATTCAAAAATGTTTACAATGTCATTTCCATCACAGAAACACAATAGAAGGTTTAATATGTGATTGAAATGACATTTGTTAAAATATTGCTATAATACACAAACTAGTGAGAATGTAAAATGTATCATATTAGTATTCTATTAACGTTCTAAAAGACCACAGGATCAAACATGTCCATTACCTGTTGGATGATATCCATTCACCTCCTGCTGAAGTTTTATCAGCTCATCCAGTCCTGGCGGCTGACTAGGCACAAAGGTGTCATAAGTGGTTGAGATGCTGTCCCTCTGCCTCGTTGTCACCATGGAGACCAGAAAGCAGTTAAAATGTCAGCTATATGATTTAACATTTTTTGTTATTTAAAGATAAGATCAGACACACAACTTCATAGTGCATATAAAACGATTCAGTTTTCAGACAGACAAATCTCACCCTGTCTTGTGGGAAGAGAATATAGTGTTTCAGCATCTCCTTGCGACTTTTTCTTCTAAAAAACTAAAAATCCACATAAATACAGCACATCATTAGAGTTCCAGTTATTGCTTCCACACCGCAGCAGTACACCACACATCTGAGAATTAGTCTGCATTTATCCTGGAGAGTCCACTAGGTGGAGGCATGTATTCAAATACATTAACAGTGTGTTTCAATATATGAGCCATGATGATACTGGATAATAAGCAGATGCTTCCAGATAAACAAGAAGCAGTCTCCCAACCCAATGAGGGTAAAATAGTCAAATGAATGAGATGCAAAGCCCACGGAGATCAGAGAAAGCAAGCAAATGGAATTTAGGGAAAGGATGCACTCAGTGATTAAATTGATTGTGCTTTAAATTATATATTTCATGTGTTCCGCGGGGTACTGTGTCAACATTTCTCACTGTTGTGGGTTAGATTTAACTCTAACCTTCTGTTAGAGAACTTCCTTTTTTGGTCATCATTTAAGACATTCCTTATAACATTGCACCATAATGTCTCAGCATTTGATCTGACAAAGATTTCAAAACTAGCTGCAATCATGTGGAATTTTATGTGGCAATTCTGCATTCTTGGGAATCCTCTTTCATTCTGTCTTTGTCCCCTGAGAAAATCAATTATGCTGTAATTTTCTGTTATCATTGGTTTTGTTACACTTTTTGTTACACATGGGTTTTGTGAAGTCCAAGTTGCTGTAGTTTGAGTCCAAAGGCACAACACACACTAGCCCCTCCAGAGGCTTTCAGCCTCCTTGAGTAGGCGAAGAAATCTGATCAGTGCTTAGGCGAAAGACCCTCTGTAGGAATGAATGGAAAAACCTTGCTTTCTCTCCCTTTGTATTTTCATGTTGTTAAATAAGAGAGATGGAAAACATCTGTAATCCGCAATGCTGGCCCTTCTTGGCCCCTTAAGCTGCTCTGATTGGTTGCAGATGGTGTCATAGTAGTCTAACTGGTGTGTGTGTGTGTGTGTGTGTGTATGCATGTACATATGTTTCAGTGAGCAGAGAAGTTATAAAACTCCATGTGACTAAGCTCAAGCTTAACCCTGATCTATTTCTGTTCTATAATAACGATATCTTTGATGTATTAATTAATTTTTGGTCAAGTGAAAGTGAATGACAGACATGTATCATATGCAGCTGTCATAGAGCAGCAGATCCTGACCTCCATCACCGCTCTGATGTAAAGATCAGCTCATTATGACATACAGTATTCCCAGCAGAGAGACTCACTGATGATGCACTCTTCACAACCTCCTCTGAACTCAACACACACACACACACAGTCCACACACTCCAACTGCTTACTGCAGTGCTGCCACACAGCATAATGACAGGAGAAATATGGCTCTAAAACAGTATCGGTTCCTACACCCTAAAGACTTGTGGCCCTTCAACACACTGTGAACAGAGTAAATGATGTTTCAACCAGTCATGAAATGAGTTTACACATTTTCTCAATCGTTTCAGCTCGATTTATTTATTTATTTATTTTTCTCCTCAAAACAATAAAGTGAAATCACTTTACAACAGTTTCTTTTTCAGACCAGATTTGACATTTTATAAATTTAAGCAAATTGCACGTTTGGCATGTGTGGAGACAAGTAAGTACAGTTGTCTACAATACGCACAATAACTAAATGCACATGGCTCATTGACCACAACTAATGAGTCGATTCTCAGAGAAACTCTTCACAATGTCTAAACATTCTTTCACTGTGTGAGCTATCACATGCAAAATGATGAATTCAATTCTCAAAATCTGTCAGACGTGCAGTTCAAAAATATCTATGACGTGAAATGTTTGTGATGACTACTAAATTGGCAAATGACCTGCCATTGTAATTAAAATAGGAATCACTGTCTTACCAATAAACCAGTCAAGTTTGGAGACATACAGTATATGGAGTTTGCCCATAACACAGTCACAACCATTTTTGAACATGGAGGGATGTCACAACCATTAACAACAGCTGCATGTGGAAGAACAATAAGAGTATCAATTCTGTCAGCATTTCCTCTATAGAGTTTTTAAAACATTTACTAAAGAATATATCCAGAATAATCTATGTAAAACTAACTTATTGTCACGGTGCACACAGCGGGGAGGAACGAGGAGACGAGGAATTAAACTTCAAAATAAACAGTCTTTAATCCAGACAGGGCAATACACGGCAGGGCTGAGACAGATAGGAACACAGGAGGTGTAACAAGTAGACCAGATGAAAACGAACTGAACAGGCAGGAACTAGATACCCAGGTTAATATTAGATAATTAATAAAACACAGCTGGGGACTAATAAACTAATAATGAAACAATAAAGACAGGAACAGGAACATAACCAAATAAGGGCATACAAGAGGGAAACCAAAGTCCAGGGAGCACATAGACAGAAAATCAAACACAAAACTAACACAAGCCTGACACTTATATGTTGTTTCTGTGTTACAATATAAACAATAGAGATGGAAAGATATGAAATAACCCACATTTCTGTTTTTGTGGATGAGGCTGGGTTCAATCTGGCCAAATGCAGAAGACGTGGGCTGCAATCTCATTGGACATGAACCACAACTGGCACACCAGGCCAACATGGGGGAAATATTACAACGTGCTGCCATTCATGACAATGGTACGAGCACCTACATACCAAATACTTCTAACACCCAACTTCTCCTGGTCTTCCTAAAGATGCTTTACAGAGGCCTAATACCAGAACAAGAAATAGGTTTAGTTAGGCCAAATTTGCCAGATTATTTTGTGTTCAGTAAATGACATTACATGTAAGAAATGTGTTTTCTGTGTACTACAGTATTGACTCTTCACAGTAATTTTTTTTTATCTATTGTTGAAATCTGTATTTAAAAATCTCAGTGTCATATACAAGCATTCACCTAACAAAACTAGCATTCTTGTATAGTACGCTATCACATGCAATCATTGTCATCAAATTTGTTTATGAAATTTGAAACATTTGCATAGGTGACTGATATGCTGAGGGAAAAAAAAAAAAAAAAAAAAAAAAAAAAAACATTTTGACCAGTATGGCTCACAAAATGACAAAATTTGTTTTCATTTTGGTGGCATTGGCCACAATAACTGACACAATAACTAGGTTTTGAAGCATGTATTAAATGTTTTGGATGAGTTACTATGTTTTGCAGACATGCATTTAAGTGGTGATGTTCCAGCAAACAGCTGTGACAATTGCACTTACAGTTTAGACAATGTCAAAACGAAAAAGCTAATGATGAGCCAAAAAAAAAAAAACTTTAATACATATGGTTTATGGAAAATGGCATGCCTCAAGTTTTTTAAATTTACTTTGAGCATTGTGTATACTGTATAATGTGCTCTGATGAAAATACATGTGAAATATATTAGGTCCTTCAAACTGGTCCATGCTATTCTTTTTAAATATATCACTAAACTTAAATCAGTAGTTTAAAAAAACAATGAGGACTCCATGATATAAATATGAATACCCAGAGTGATGTCTTTAAGAGTACTAAAGGAGTTTGTATCAAAGAGAGGAAATTTCAGAGAGAAACATATAATAACAGTATTGCAAAAATAGAACACATCTTTGGCCTCCTTTTTGTCCATCATTCCTTTTTGATGAAGAGGCTTGTCAAAACCTACTTCTTATTCTCTTCATCTCTTAGTTCAACATGAAACCTTAGTTAGGATTTTGATTGTTAATAAAAAAAGCAGTCTTCATAACTTCTACAACAGAAATTTTAAAAAGTGAAAAAAGGCAGATAGATAGATAGATAGATAGATAGATAGATAGATAGATAGATAGATAGATAGATAGATAGATAGATAGATAGATAGATAGATAGATAGATAGATAGATATTAAAAATCAAAGATTTCAGCTATTAAAAAATGCTGTATTGCACCAAACAAACAGTGACAATTAGCTTGAGACATGGATGTGGAGACCTGTTTGATGTGCCGACTTTTAGTTGCTAAGTGCCGGTCAAAGGTGATGAAGGAATTGAAGTTAAAAACATAAATAGCAATCAAAGCAGGTGGTGAGATTAACATTGTAAGTGTAAATATTCTTACACTTCTCACATTTTCTCTCTTTTTATTGATACTTGCATTTTATCCTTATGCTATGGAGGGGCAAAACGGTTCTCACAGGGGTCATATTAGGCATAAGGGCTTTGGGTCTGCCAAGGGTCTGTTACTGTTTTCATAAGATCATGAGATCTGTCTGTCATAAGAAGCAAAAGTGATTGTGATCTAGCAAGAAAGACCATTGCTTCTTTGATGCTTTATGAATACAGCTCCAGGATTGTATAAATGATTTATAAAGCTCTAACAATACAAGTCACTTGGCACCTTTCTCTTATTGAATTATTAATGAAACTGAAATTGAGCATTTAAGATCGCTGCCTGTAATGAATGGTCCATATTTGGGTATTTTTTTCCTCCCAATTCTATTAAAGGATTAGAGGGCAAATAGCAGTCTGAAATGTTATTAAGCATTTATAAATATTGAGAACTGATTGAATCGGGGCAACACAGCAACATCAACCATTGTAATGAGTGAAATGGAAGCTCTGTGGTTTTATTTAAGGAATAATTTAGACCCGCATCAGTTCTTGGAATTATTTTTATATGTTTTAATGTTATGGAAGACAATGGTGTTCTTTAAAGAACTCTCAAGGGAATTAAATAAGTGGATTTGCTGTCAGTGTGAACAGTCAATTAAAAGTCTTCAACTGGCCAAAAAAAATAAATAAATAAATAAATAAAAATCTCAAACAGTCCATGACACAGTTATGGACATTCTGTTGTGTTTTCTCCCTCATGTGCCCATATTTGGTGATTCCTGTTCCTGTCCTCGTTGTGTCATTATTAGTTTACTCCCATCACCTGTTTGCCCTTCATCAGCTGCCCTATTTAAAGGCTCCTTTCTGTTCAACCTGGAGTATTTGCCTTTCGTGTATCGTGTGGATTCTAATTAAAAGCATTTATGTGGATTACCTTCATCTTCCTTGCCTTCCTTGGACCATCTGTGACAGTCCACATGTCAAAATTCAGGGAATTAAAAATTCAAACCTTGTGCAATGAAGGGAGTTTTGTCCTCTGGGGCAGGAAGGGAATCAGGCCGAGGGGTCGGTGCAGGGGGGCGGTTCACTATTACTGCAGAGCTGCTGGATGTGATGATGGTGTCATACTCTTCCCCATCTCTACCCAGGGGAGTATAGACATTTTCATCTTCATTGTTTTGGTGTTCCTCATTAGGATCAACCACCTGAAGATTATCTGTGTAAAGAGCAAATGGGTGTCAATTTCTGGAACATCAGATTTAAATAATGAGGGACTGAATTAAAATATTATAACTTTGTAACTTTTTATAATAATATTTTAATTCAGTTCCTCATTACTAAAATATAATATATTATTTAAAATAAATTATACAACAGGTCCCACTCCACTTGTCTGTGTTTGCATGTTTCCAGAAAGACTGTCAGGGTTAGGCTGGCCACACACTAGACGGTTTTAAGGCCGATTATAAGCCTGATTTGCACCCCCGAACGATAGGGGGGTGTGGCCTGATTCGAGGATTGTTGCAAAAAATGTTTTTGTCCAAAAAATCTTCTTTTGTGTAGTGTCATTATGATTATTTAACTCCTCCCGATCGAGATGGAGTATCCCTGAACTCAAATCGTAAATATCAAACATGTTTGATATTTAGGACTCTTGATCGGGCTGCCTCTGACGTGATACCCGCGATAGCCAATGAGAGCGACCAGGCGTCACCAACCGGATGTTGCGTGCTTCTATAGCTGAAACTTGGCAGCCCCAAACATGCTATGAAAGCAGAGTACATCACCCATATTCTTTTTTTATACTCACTTTGTTTTTCACTGTGAAACAGAATGCGTGCCAGGAGAGCCAGCCGACAATGTTGATTGTCTTCTGTTTTTCTTCTCAAGTCACGTTTGATCTCGTGAGTCTCCGTGAGATCACGTGTCACTGTGAAATCATTCCTACAATCAACAAGTGTGTGGTCTCACGGTCTGGTCGAATCGTTTAGTGTGTGCGTTCAGAGGATTATAAGGCTAAAAATCAGTTGAACTGTCTTCATGTGTGTGGTCTCACATGGTTTTAAAATCTTTGTAAGATTTGAAAATCGTCTAGTGTGCGGCCAGCCTTAGTGGTGGGGCTTTTGGCTCTTTCTGCAGGTTAATGTAAAGGTGACTTTATGAGTCTTTATGAATGAGTCGTTGATTGATTCACTAAACTAATTCGTTCAAAACACTGATTCATTTCAGAATAAAATAAATAGTGCTTCTCAATCAGAAGCCTCAATCCAAGTGAGGCTGAGTCCTTCGTAGCTCAGTCCTGCTGAGGCTTCTAGGCTAGACGACGACTCAGCATTTAAGACTATAATTAAATGGTCTAGTAAGTAATATCAGCCATTTATATCAATGGAATTTAGAGATGAAGCCAGTAATACTAATGTTGTGATATTAGGATAACAATTCCTTTTAGATGTCATAGTTTACTCTATACACAATAGCGTTCATTTAGATAAAACTGATTTTCTTGTATAGTACAGTAAGCAGTTGGTGTTAACAAAAAGTAAAACAAAAATGAAAATTGAATATAAACTATTACTAGGGTTGACACAAACATACCTGCTCTGCCCATCAACTCATATACACCAGTGTCAATGTTGCCATCATTGTCATCAAGTACCTATGAGAACATTATTAATAACAAATTAATGATAATGATAATCAGTTACGACAAGACTTTTAAATAGCATATATGTGACAGAGAAGGAAAACACCAAACTTGTTACATCTGTACTTCAAAGTACAGAAAATATTAAAATATTTGGTAAAACTGCTCATTTACAGTAGGTATTCTATGATGATTTAGATCTAAATTGAAATTACCTTTAATATGACAGTCTGAGAAAACAAGACAATCTGTCTAGTTTACTAATGACAGACTGTAAAGTTGGTTTATATCTTTAGACCCTGATTCAAAGCCAAAGTTTCAGCTATGTACATTTGTTATGACTGCTCCTATAACCACTGGTGTAGCAGGAGTCACATGTGACTATTGCAAGTTGCATTCAGTGCTGAAGTTTTTGCCAAGCTTGCAGAATTGATTTGTAAATGCCACAAAGTTGGTCAACAGCAAGAGGATGGTTGCTGTGGAAACCACTAACATTCAGTTGTGTGTGTTATTATACTGCTAACAATGAGCTTTTTTTCTAAACCAATTTTACTCCAATCAAATAATAAATACAAAATGATGAAAGTAGGCACACTACAAAGTGTTTACTTTAGTGTAATGCACACTTCGTTCTGACTGCCTCTCTCTGTTCTGTTCCTTAGCAACCTGCTACCATTCACTTGTAATAATAGCTTCTACTTCTTTCCCTTCAATATTGATTACGCACATGCATTAAGTGTTATGAATATATTCATTACAGCAGAAAGGGAGAATTAATAGATAGACAAGACAAGCTAATTACGCATCACAAGTTGAGGGGCTGTGAAAGACAGCTGCTTTGATGGTGGACATGAGTGTAACATCATTTTATCCAAATGTGCTCTCTTGTTGTGATGAATAATTCAAATTTTTTTTGTGCTGTTAGAGAAAGAATCTGACACATCAGATGACTGACTGACAGACAAGTAATAACAACAACAACAAGAAGATGAGAACATTAAAACAACAATAGAAAATTAATTTAATTAATTAATCTATTTATTTATTTATTTATTTGTGATGCTATGTAGAAAATAAATGTTGTTTGAGCTTGATTTTTCATGAATCAAGGAGCAAATATGGTGACATTGGCATATACATATTACCCTAACACTACACTACATCATGCTCCAGGCTGGGGCTTCTTTTACTCCCAGTGTGGGGTTAAATGATTGCATGATTTTTAATTTAAAACACATTTATTTGACCATTTCTATCCACAGTGTTCCACACATATTGTTGTATCAACAATACACACAGAAAAGATATGTATAATTCTGGAATTTAGCCCTATAAATGTATAACCCTATACATTTCTTTATGCATTTGGACCTGATGCAACCCTTCTTTAAAACTAAAATTAAAGACCTTATCATCACATAAAATGAAAGATTATTCATTATTCGGTATTATTTATATTTATATAAATAAAAAGTTTCTCAGTGTCATGAATGCAATTTGCTTGACTGGTAATGGAAAATGATCACAATAAATACACAGTAATATTCATTAGCATGTAGAAAAAAAGTCACATTCGAAATCACAATGTATCAAAAGCAGCACTCTGATCAGTACACCATGATCATTAAGCAATTGCCCTCCTCTCAATTTTTTGTTCGAATAGGGTCATTTCTAGCCTTTCATCAGTACTGGGGCATATAGTGCCCATATTTTGATATTCCTTTTTAATCCTGCTTTGGACATAAATGTATATAAATTGTCTTTACCTTTGGCACAGAGTCATTTATAAGCTGCACAAGCAATAAAGAGCTGCTTCGTCAATGACAAACAATAGAAGACAAGTTTTGTTTCCAACAATGGATTGTAGGTAAATATACACCTCATCCAGCACTCTTTTTGTTTCTGTTCTTATAAAATATTCCGTTACTATTTCAGTGTGAGAAACCATTGCAAACGATCCAGTGTGTGAGTGAACTGTCCGAATGAATCAAACTGGATTGAGAGAACTTTCAGATCTTTTTGCAAACAAGTTTGACCGATTAGTTAAAAAGAAGGTTCATTAACATATCTGGCACCACAAGTTCTGACTCTAAACAGCGGATAGATAACACATATGAACTGATTGCTGAAATATTATCATAGAAAATGATTCTCAGGATGGTGTACATTATTCCTATTGACACATAAGGATTTATCAGTTATATTTTACTAGGCCACAGCGATAAAAGTGTCTAGCGACATCCCTGGCCTCGACCTACATATGTGAGAGCATGTCAACCCAAAGGCTTTTAATTTTTGAACGGCATGGGGGCAAATAAGCCACGCTTATTTCAGTTAGTCTGACTTATTGTCACTTGATTTGGTTTCATAAAGCAAATTTACCATAGCTCAAACTCAGTCACTGTGGCAAATTATGCTGGGAAACTAACCTGGTCAAGAGCAGGCTAACTGTCAGGCTAAACTGAGCTCCTCTAACACTGACCAATAGGAATGCAATGATATTACCGTTGACTCTCTCACATACTATTATTTGACTTTACTACCAGTCCAAAAATAAAAGTATAGAGAAAATGCAACAAATCATAAATCAAATAAATAAAAATATAGGCTACAATGAACTGCATTTAATGTATTGTGCACAAGATTTAATGACATTGTTTTAAGACACATGAAAACATTTTAACATTGTTGATACTTGCGCATTCAGATGATCAGCTGTGTCTAGCCATGCAGCCTTTCTCTCTGGTTTTATTACAGCTGTACCTTTTATGGTTATTAAGTTTAAAACATTACAATCTAAAATTACTCTTTAAAACACTAAATTTAAAGTTAAAATCACTAAATTAAAAATGAAATAAATGATAAAAAACAGACTACATTTGAACTGATAAGAGGAATACACATGAACTCATTTGAGCTTGTGATTAGGGCAGTATTAACTAGCTTACACTTGAATTACAGTTACTGTTATCATAAAAATACACTGATATGCAGGTTTAAAATTTTACGTCACATTTAATGTCCAACAGCAAATATTTTAGCAAAATGTATACTTTACTCAGAATAATTGCGCTCCTCTTCTCATTCACTCACACAAGGCCGCAACCATGTCTTGAACATTGGGGGGAGACCAACTTCATATATATATATATATATATATATATATATATATATATATATATATATGTGTGTGACCCTGGACCACAAAACCAGTCTTAAGTAGCACAGGTATATTTGTAGCAATAGCCAAAAATACATTGTATGGGTCAAAATTATCAAAATTACTTTTATGCCAAAAATCATTAGGATATTAAGTAAAGATCATGTTCCATGAAGATATTTTGTAAATTTCCTACTGTAAATATATAAAAACTCAATTTTTTATTAGTAATATGCATTGTTAAGAACTTAATTTGGACAACTTTAAATTCAATTTTCTCAGTATTTTGATTTTTTCGCACTCTCAGATTACAGATTTTCAAATAGTTGCATCTCGACCAAATATTGTCCTATCCTAACAAACCATACATCAATGGAAAGCTTATTTATTCAGTTTTCATATGTTGTACAAATTTCAGAAAATTGACCCTTAACACACACACATACAAACACACACACAGACACACACACACATTATATATATATATATATATATATATATATATATATATATATATATATGCGCAGGTGTGCATTAAAACAGTTTAATTCCAAATCAGTTTAATCACCATTCTAGATCGGCGATTGCGCTGTGCGCACAAAGAAACATTTAGAAACTTGCTGTCAACACTGACTTTTATTAATAAAATAGTGATACTGAAACCTGAATCGCTACACTATATTTCTCAACAATGGGTAAAATCGCTGATTTTGAAGTAAAACTCATAGCTTCATTGTTTGCAGAGACGCACAGACTCAGGTAATTCAACAGACACAATTTTAATCTCTCTCTCTCTTAAAATAGCCGGATTTGAGGAAAAAACGTAGAGCAGTTTGCATCACTGGATATAGCTGTCTGTCATTTAACAGTTTTATCGTAAAACAGTTGACTAATTTTAAATGATTTGCAACTTCCATCTTACCTCACTCTCTTTCAATTGACGATTCGTGCTGAAATTTACACTTTGCTCCAGTGAACCGTAAAGCCCACCTACTTTGATTTGATTGGCCAGCTCCATTATTTTGACATTGACTAGTGCTGTTAGACCGCTGAGGCAGACTAGGCTGAAAATGTAACTTTTAAACCTTTTTGTCATCCTAAAAACAGAGCATAGTGGAGAGCAGCAGATCAGTGCAAGAATTTCAAATATTGGAGCGTCTCAAATGCACTAAACAGCACAAATATATTTGCTGTTTGTCATGGTGGATCGATTTGATCCTTGATCGACATTAAGGGCTGCCTAAGAATAAGCGTGGACATCAAATTATCTTGACTCACTGAACCTGGATCGAATTAGTGAGATTGTGTGAACTTAAATAGTCGTTTATGGAACCGCTTTTGCCCCAATTGATTTCTTAGGTTATTTCATGTCAGGTTTTGGACTTTAATCCTTGCTTTTCTTGGTGTCTTTTTTCAAACAGCCCCCAGGTGAAACTTAAAGGGCTTAAAGTGCTTTTGGGGAAACTGTCTGGCCCTTTAATGGAGTTAACATGGTGTTTAAATGAAATCTGTGATGATTTTTCCACTTTTTGGACAAAGGTTTACTAACTGGGCTACTATAAGGTCAAAGATATCTGTGCACCAGCCCTTGAACTATGGAAAATATGACAGGATAACAACAGAGAGCATTTGAATCGTAAAAATAATTACTACACATAAGATTTATCTGCTTTTTTCTCCAGTTCCTGACCCCCTTAACATAACCCATATAGTGCTGTATGAGGGAATGAGTATACTGATGCTGAATGAGTATACTGAGTATACTGACTCTGGTCAAGAGAGAATGAGAATGAGCACATTAAACAAGGTTGCAGAACAAATAATGGACAAGAAAAACTGAGGTCATGGATATTGTTATGCCCCATCCAGTTCCATGTATTGCTGGACTAGATTTAAAATGCAACCATGCAAGATACAAACCAGCTGACCAGGAAAAATAAACAAAATAAAATTAAAGACTAAGTGACCAAGGTTTGGAGAGCTTATAGGAAATAAGGGCCAAGTAGATAAGTAAAGCAAACTGGTGCACTGTGAAAGTGTGAAATGTATCAGCTACTTGGCATCAAGATCAGCTGAGCAGAAAACCCTATCTTGTAATTCGCCACAATCAAATATGTGTTACCAATGTGAAATTTGTCACTACTTACCATCAGGAAAGTCACCAAATTACATTAGAAATAAGTTAAAAGGTTATTATATCAAATAATATTAAAATCCTGCATGCTACAATGTGCTCCTGCATGCTACAAACATATTCTTAATATGTTTTGTTTCCAGTAAAAATATCTGAATATCCTAAAAAACAAGATTTGTATTCAGAGAATGCATACACTGTTTTTGCTAAACTAATGACATTTATATTAATAAAATTCTTCAAAATACTAAAGAAAATTATTGTGTAGAGTATTTCTACTGTACTCTGGGTGGTTGCTAAGGTGTTGCTATGCGGTTTCTAAGGTACCCAGGGTGGTTGCTAAGGTGTTGCTATGCGGTTGCTAGGGTACTCTGGGTGGTTGCTAAGATGTTGATTTGCGGTTGCTAGGGTGCCTGGGGTGGTTGCTAAGGTGTTCCTATGCGGTTGCTAAGGTACCCAGGGCGATTGCTAAGGTGTTGCTATGCGGTTGCTAGGGTACTCTGGGTGGTTGCTAAGTTGCTGCTATGCGGTTGCTAGGGTGCCCAGGGTGATTGCTAAGGTGTTGCTATCCGGTTGCTAAGGTACCCAATGTGGTTGCTAAGATGTTGCTATGCGGTTGCTAGGGTGCTCTGGGTGGTTGCTAAGGTTTTGCTACGCGGTTGCTAAGGTACCCAGGGTGGATGCTAAGGTTTTGCTATGCAGTTGCTAGGGTACTCAGGGTGGTTGCTAGGATGTTGCTATGTGGTTGCTATGGTACTCAGGGTGGTTTCTAAGGTGTTGCTATGCGGTTGCTAAGGTACCCAGGGTGGTTGCTAAGGTGTTACTATGCGGTAGCTAGGGTACTCTGGGTGGTTGCTAAGGTGTTGTTATGCGGTTACTAAGGTACCCAGGGTGGTTGCTAAGGTGTTGCTATGCGTTTGCTATGGTACTCAGGGTGGTTGCTAGAATGTTGCTATGCGGTTGCTATGGTACTCAGGGTGGTTGCTAAGGTGTTGCTATGCGGTTGCCATGGTACCCAAGGTTGTTGCTAAGGTGTTGCTATGCAGTTGCTACGTTACTCAGGATGGTTGCTAGGTTGGTTTGGCCAGTTACTAGACTGTTGCTATGAAGTTAGAAATAGACAATAGATAGATAGAGTCAGATGATAGATAGAGTCAGATGATAGATAGATAGATAGATAGATAGATAGATAGATAGATAGATAGATAGATAGATAGATAGATAGATAGAGTTAGATTAATGATAGATAGATAGATAGATAGATAGATAGATAGATAGATAGATAGATGTTAGATAGATAGATAGGTAGATAGATAGATAGATAGATAGATAGATAGATAGATAGATAGATAGATAGATAGATAGAGTTAGATTAATGATAGATAGATAGATAGATAGATAGATGTTAGATAGACAGATAGATAGATAGATAGATAGATAGATAGATAGATAGATAGATAGATAGATTAGAAATATTAGATAGATGAGTGTGAATGAGTTTGAATAGGTTAGAAATAGTACAGGCTTCAGTGTGTTTATATTTAAATTTTTGACAGTTGGACTTTGAATAGTCTTGGCCCATCTGAACATTCTGTCAATGTAAGTCTATGGGATTTTTATGATTTTTAATCTTAATTTTTATGAAAACTGTAAGTCCGATCATTTAGAAAAGATATAGCACACTAAGTGAGATCAGTCTAAAGATCTGGGCTGAGTTTGGAGTTTGTAGAGTTAAAGCTCTAGGAGGAGTTAGAGTCAGACATTTTAGTCTCAGAAGAAGAATAACTAGATAAAAAAGTTTGTCAAGACAAACTTTAAGTTGGCTTGAGAAAGCTGGACCAGAAAGTTTGAAAAAGTTTGAAAAGTTTGAAAATTTCAAAAAGTTTAAGAAGTTTTAAGTTTCAGTCTGAAACAGACTGAAACAGATAGATAGATAGATAGATAGATAGATAGATAGATAGATAGATAGATAGATGGACAGATAGATTTAGTCAGATGATAGATAGATAGATAGATAGATAGATAGATAGATAGATAGATAGATAGATAGATAGATAGATAGATAGATAGATAGAAAAAATAGATAGATAGATGCTATGCGGCTGCTAGGGTACTCTGGGTGGTTGCAAATGCGTTGCTATACGGTTGCTAGGGTGCCTGGAGTGGTTGCTAAGATGTTGCTATGCGGTTGCTATGGTACTCTGGGTGGTTGCTAAGGTGCTGCTATGCGGTTGGTAGGATACTCTGGGTGGTTGCTAAGGTGTTGCTATGCGGTTGCTAAGGTACCCAGGGTGGTTGCTAAGGGGTTGCTATGCGGTTGCTAGGTTACTCTGGGTGATTGCTAAGGTGTTGATATGCGGTTGCTAGGGTGCCTGGGGTGGTTGCTAGGGTGTTTCTATGTGGTTGCTAAGGTACCCGGAGCAGTTGTTAGGGTGTTGCTATGCAGTTGCTAAGATACACGGGATGGTTGCTATGCAGTTGCTAGGGTACTTGGGATGGTTGCTTGAGAGTTATTATGTGGTTGCTAAGGTACCCGGGATGGTTGCTAGGGTGTTGCTATGCAGTTGCTAGGCTACCTGGAGTGGTTGCTAGGGTGTTGCTATGCAGTTGCTAGGCTACCTGGGGTGGTTGTTAGGATGTTGCTATGTGGTTGCTAGCGTACTCGGGGTGGTTTCCATGGTTTTGTTAGGGTACTCAGGGTGGTTGCTAGGTTGGTTTGGATAGTTGCTAGAGTGTTGCTCTGAAGTTAGCAAGTGCCTAGCTTGTTGCTAGCATGATTCGCAAGTTATTAGCATGTTTCTAGCATGATTAGCATGCTACTAGCATGATTATCAAGTTACTAGAATGTCGCTAGCATGTTTCTAGCATGATTAACAAGTTACTAGCATGTCGCTAGCATGTTTCTATCATGATTAGCAAGTAATTAACATGTTGCTAGCATGATTAGCAAATTACTAGCATATCACTAGCATGTTTCTAACATGATTAATGTCGCCATAATGTTTCTAGCATAATTAGCATGTCGCTAAGATAGATAGATAGATAGATAGATAGATAGATAGATAGATAGATAGATAGAGTCAGATGATAGATAGATAGATAGATAGATAGATAGATAGATAGATAGATAGATAGATAGATAGATAGATAGATAGATGATAGATAGATAGATAGATAGATAGATAGATAGATAGATAGATAGATAGATAGATAGATAGATAGAGTCAGATGATAGATACATAGAAAGATAGATAGATAGATAGATAGATAGATAGATAGATAGATAGATAGATAGTCAATGATAGATAGATAGATAGATAGATAGATAGACAGATAGATAGATAGAGTCAGACGATAGATAGATAGATAGATAGATTGGAAATATTAGATAGATGAGTTTGAATGAGTTTGAATGGGTTAGAAATAGTACATAGAAGGGAAGCTTAATTGAGTCTAATGGGCTTCAGTGTGTTTAGATTTGAATTTTTGACAGTTGGAGTTTGAATAGTCTTGGCCCATCTGAACATTCCGTCAATGTAAGTCTATGGGATTTTTATGATTTTTAATCTTAATTTTTATGAAAACTGTAAGTCCGATCAGTTAGAAAAGATATAGCACACTCGGTGAGATCAGTCTGAAGATCTGGGCTGAGTTTGGAGTTTGTAGAGTTAAAGCTCTAGGAGGAGTTAGAGTCAGAAATTTTAGTCTCAGAAGAAGAAGAATAACTAGAATGTACATTTCCTGAAGAAAATGTGAGTGGTGCTTGCCGTGGCAAAACTCGGCACTAGGCCGTCAGTAGAGCCTTCAGCATGATTGTAGAGAGCCAACTCCCATGTCTGTATGATGTTGTGGAGCTGAGATATGGCTTCTTTATGTTGCTATACGGTCACTAGGGTGCTCTATATGGTTGCTAGGGTGTAGCTGCACAGTTGCCATGGTAATTCTTACAGACTGGTTTTTCAGCCGAAACAAAAGATATCTATACCACTTTCTGGTGCTGAGAAATTGCTTATTCATGTGTTTGTTCAGTTGCTAAGGTACTCTAAATTGTTGCTATGGTGTGGCTATACAGTTTATGGGATGATATTTAAAGACTATTTGACAGTCTGAATTAACAGAGCCCAACCCCATGTTTCTACAATGTTCTGGTGCTGAATAATTGTTTGTTAATGTCCTTTTACGGTTGCTAGGGTGCTGTAAGTGGTTGCTAGGGCATAGCTATGAAGTTGTCATGTCAGTACTTATTGGCTGCTTGATAGGCCGAGTCAAAAGAGCCCACCCCCAAGTCTCTGTGACCTCCTGATCCAAAGATATAATCTCATTAATTTTGTGCCAGTGTTAAGTCTATGGGACTTTTTCGCCCAAATTTTTTCATCCACCAGACGAACATCGTACACTCAATTACTTATAAAAGATATAGCACACCTCTCCTCAATATGTCAAATGATTTGACATCTCATTCATGGGTCTACGACAAAAGGTGCAGGAGGAGTAGCGTGCCGAAGTTTTGTCCGGGCGAATAGTAATAACAATACTAGAATGTACATTTCCTGAAGAAAATGTGAGTGGTGCTTGCCGTGGCAAAACTCGGCACTAGGCCGTCAGTAGAGCCTTCAGCATGATTGTAGAGAGCCAACTCCCATGTCTGTATGATGTTGTGGAGCTGAGATATGGCTTTTTTATTTTGCTATACGGTCACTAGGGTGCTCTATATGGTTGCTAGGGTGTAGCTGCACAGTCGCCATGGTAATTCTTACAGACTGGTTTTTCAGACGAAACAAAAGATATCTATACCACTTTCTGGTGCTGAGAAATTGCTTATTCATGTGTTTGTTCAGTTACTAAGGTACTCTAAATTGTTGCTATGGTGTGGCTATACAGTTTATGGGATGATATTTAAAGACTATTTGACAGTCTGAATTAACAGAGCCCAACCCCATGTTTCTACAATGTTCTGGTGCTGAATAATTGTTTGTTAATGTCCTTTTATGGTTGCTAGGGTGCTGTAAGTGGTTGCTAGGGCATAGCTATGAAGTTGTCATGTCAGTACTTATTGGCTGCTTGATAGGCCGAGTCAAAAGAGCCCACCCCCAAGTCTCTGTGACCTCCTGATCCAAAGATATAATCTCATTAATTTTGTGCCAGTGTTAAGTCTATGGGACTTTTTCGCCCAAATTTTTCATCCACCAGACGAACATCGTACACTCAATTACTTATAAAAGATATAGCACACCTCTCCTCAATATGTCGCATGATTTGACATCTCATTCATGGGTCTACGACAAAAGGTGCAGGAGGAGTAGCGTGCCGAAGTTTTGTCCGGGCGAATAGTAATAACAATACTAGAATGTACATTTCCTGAAGAAAATGTGAGTGGTGCTTGCCGTGGCAAAACTCGGACACTGTAGACACCATGTGAGATAACACACACACACACACACACACTTTTTTTTCCCCAGATGAATGTTAAGTATCCTAAACTCAGCATATGCAGAGGAAGAGTTTGTGGACCGAGCTGCTGAGATGGAGATACGCTCCAAGCTTGTAAATGATAACAGCGCAACACAAAGCGCGTCAGAGTTTATGTGTGTTCTCAAATGAAACCCAAACAAACAGCACATGCAATAAAAGACTGAATAATATAATGCAAGCACTATCAAAGGTTTTACCACAAACTTTCACCTCAAGAAGTATCGCGAGATCTTATGCGCTCCCAAAAGCCAGGTGAAATGGCTCTGTATTTATTTAACATGCACTGCATTGTTAATTTTGCATGAAAAGATTGTTTTTATCGAAACCAAAAAGGAACAATAATTTCATATATACTGCCTTTTAAAATTTCAAGTATTTTTCAAATACTTTTTCATAAATATAGCTGTTTTCAAGGGTTTTCCAGGACTTAAATTTCAAAACGTCAAATTCAAGTACTTCAAGCACTTTAAGCACCTTGTACAAACTCTGAATATTACAGATTTGCCTCATCACAATAGTCTGTGAACAAGGTCCATAGTGAAAGTGTGATTCCATTGGCTGTACAATCATGTACAAACGTTTATCTGTTTATGTACTGAACACAATGTGAAAGTGAAAGAGAGATGATTCCTTAGGTCCTGTGTGTGTGAGTGTGTGTGTGTGTGTGTGTGTGTGTGTGTGTGTGTGTGTGTGAACTGGTATATATGGTTTATGAGGACACAAATGTGTATAATTACATGGGTACTACAACGTGAAGGTGGTTTATGAGGACACTGCCTATGTCCCCGTAAACCAAAAGGCTTAAAAACATACTTAATGGTGTTTTTTTGAAAATCTAAAAATGCAGAAAGTTTCCTGTAAGGGGTAGGTTTAGGTGTAGGGTTGATGTAGGACAATAGCACATACAGTTTGTACAGTATAAAAACCATTACACCTATGGAGAGTCCCCGTAAACCACATATGCCAGACTGTGTGTGTGTGTGTTGAAATATTTAGCATGTTTTAGCACTTAGTTAATCATTATTAGCATGTAGCTATTCACTGCTAGCATGTGTAGCATGATGGAAGTCCTGTTTGCTCTGAATCAAAAGAGCAAATGACATTTCTATCCAAAGATATCCCTTTTGATCTGTTTAAATGGAGGTCTATGGGATGGTTGCTAGGGTGCTGTAAGTGGTTGCTAGGGTGTGGCTATGAAGATCATAGGTCATTACTTATTGGTTACTTAAAAGATGAGTCAAATGAGTGTGTGTGAGTTACAGAGAGAGAGAGAGAGAAGGGGTTCCTAAGGGCCTGTGTGTGTGTGTGTGTGTGTGTGTGAGAAAGTGACAGTTGAGATTCAAATTCATGAACATTCCGCCATTGTAAGTCAATGGGACTTTTTTGCCCTCTTTTTCGTCCGCTGTGCGAACATCGTAGGTCCGATCGCTTAGAAAAGATATAGCACACCTCTCCTCAATGAGCCGGTCGATATGACACCTCATTCATGGGTCTGTGACAAACGGTGCAGGAGGAGTAGCGCGCCGAAGTTTTGTCCAGAAGAAGAATAAGAAGAAGAAGAATAATAAGTATGCAAGATAACAATAGTGATGCCTTGCCTTTGGCAAGCACCACTAACTAGAATGTACATTTCCTGAAGAAAATGTGAGTGGTGCTTGCCGTGGCAAAACTCCGACACTGTAGACACCATGTGAGATAACACACACACACACACACACACACACTTTTTTTTCCCCAGATGAATGTTAAGCATCCTAAACTCAGCATATGCAGAGGAAGAGTTTGTGGACCGAGCTGCTGAGATGGAGATGTGCTCCAAGCTTGTAAATGATAACAGCGCAACACAAAGCGCGTCAGAGTTTATGTGTGTTCTCAAATGAAACCCAAACAAACAGCACACGCAATAAAAGACTGAATAATATAATGAAAGCACTATCAAAGGTTTTACCACAAACTTTCACCTCAAGAAGTATCGCGAGATCTTATGCGCTCCCAAAAGCCAGGTGAAATGGCTCTGTATTTATTTAACATGCACTGCATTGTTAATTTTGCATGAAAAGATTGTTTTTATCAAAACCAAAAATGAACAATAATTTCATATATACTGCCTTTTAAAATTTCAAGTATTTTTCAAATACTTTTTCATAAATATAGCTGTTTTCAAGGGTTTTCCAGGACTTAAATTTCAAAACGTCAAATTCAAGTACTTCAAGCACTTTAAGCACCTTGTACAAATCTTGAATATTACAGATTTGCCTCATCACAATAGTCTGTGAACAAGGTCCATAGTGAAAGTGTGATTTCATTGGCTGTACAATCATGTACAAACGTTTATCTGTTTATGTACGGAACACAATGTGAAAGTGAAAGAGAGATGATTCCTTAGGCCCTGTGTGTGTGTGTGTGTGTGTGAGTGTGTGTGTGTGTGTCTGTGTGTGTGTGTGTGTGAACTGGTATATATGGTTTATGAGGACACAAATGTGTATAATTACATGGGTACTACAACGTGAAGGTGGTTTATGAGGACACTGCCTATGTCCCCGTAAACCAAAAGGCTTAAAAACATACTAAATGGTGTTTTTTTGAAAATCTAAAAATGCAGAAAGTTTCCTGTAAGGGGTAGGTTTAGGTGTAGGGTTGGTGTAGGGCAATAGCACATACAGTTTGTACAGTATAAAAACCATTACACCTATGGAGAGTCCCCGTAAACCACATATGCCAGACTCTGTGTGTGTGTGTGTGTGTGTGTGTGTGTGTGTGTGTGTGTGTGTGTGTTGGAATATTTAGCATGTTTTAGCACTTAGCTAATCATTATTAGCATGTAGCTATTCACTGCTAGCATGTGTAGCATGATGGAAGTCCTGTTTGCTCTGAATCAAAAGAGCAAATGACATTTCTATTCAAAGATATCCCTTTTGATCTGTTTAAATGGAGGTCTATGGGGTGGTTGCTAGGGTGCTGTAAGTGGTTGCTAGGGTGTGGCTATGAAGATCATAGGTCATTACTTATTGGTTACTTAAAAGATGAGTCAAATGAGTGTGTGTGAGTTACAGAGAGAGAGAGAGAGAAGGGGTTCCTAAGGGCCTGTGTGTGTGTGTGTGTGTGTGTGTGTGTGTGTGTGTGTGTGTGAGAAAGTGACAGTTGAGATTCAAATTCATGAACATTCCGCCATTGTAAGTCAATGGGACTTTTTTGCCCGCTTTTTCGTCCGCTGTGCGAACATCGTAGGTCCGATCGCTTAGAAAAGATATAGCACACCTCTCCTCAATGAGCCGGTCGATATGACACCTCATTCATGGGTCTGTGACAAACGGTGCAGGAGGAGTAGCGCGCCGAAGTTTTGTCCAGAAGAAGAATAAGAATAAGAAGAAGAAGAATAATAAGTATGCAAGATAACAATAGTGATGCCTTGCCTTTGGCAAGCACCACTAACTAGAATGTACATTTCCTGAAGAAAATGTGAGTGGTGCTTGCCGTGGCAAAACTCGGACACTGTAGACACCATGTGAGATAACACACACACACACACACACTTTTTTTTCCCCAGATGAATGTTAAGCATCCTAAACTCAGCATATGCAGAGGAAGAGTTTGTGGACCGAGCTGCTGAGATGGAGATGCGCTCCAAGCTTGTAAATGATAACAGCGCAACACAAAGCGCGTCAGAGTTTATGAGTGTTCTCAAATGAAACCCAAACAAACAGCACATGCAATAAAAGACTGAATAATATAATGCAAGCACTATCAAAGGTTTTATCACAAACTTTCACCTCAAGAAGTATCGCGAGATCTTTTGCGCTCCCAAAAGCCAGGTGAAATGGCTCTGTATTTATTTAACATGCACTGCATTGTTAATTTTGCATGAAAAGATTGTTTTTATCGAAACCAAAAATGAACAATAATTTCATATATACTGCCTTTTAAAATTTCAAGTATTTTTCAAATACTTTTTCATAAATATAGCTGTTTTCAAGGGTTTTCCAGGACTTAAATTTCAAAACGTCAAATTCAAGTACTTCAAGCACTTTAAGCACCTTGTACAAACTCTGAATATTACAGATTTGCCTCATCACAATAGTCTGTAGACAAGGTCCATAGTGAAAGTGTGATTCCATTGGCTGTACAATCATGTACAAACGTTTATCTGTTTATGTACGGAACACAATGTGAAGTAAAGTGGAAGCTTGTCATCAGAAGAACAAGGCAGGTTATAAATGTAATGTTGCAGAATTTGGAATTTGGCTAAGAAATTTTATGCCATGAGAGAGAGAAACAGAGAGAAAGAGAGATGATTCCTTAGGCCCTGTGTGTGTGTGTGTGTGTGAGTGTGTGTGTGTGTGTGTGTGTGTGTGTGTGTGTGTGTGTGTGTGTGTCTGTGTCTGTGTGTGTGTGTGTGTGTGTGTGTGTCTGTCTCTGTGTGTGTGTGTGTGTGTGTGTGTGTGTGTGTGTCTGTCTCTGTGTATGTGTGTGTGTGTGTGTGTGTGTCTGTCTCTGTGTGTGTGTGTGTGTTGGAATATTTATCATGTTTTAGCACTTAGCTAATCATTATTAGCATGTAGCTATTCACTGCTAGCATGTGTAGCATGATGGAAGTCCTGTTTGCTCTGAATCAAAAGAGCAAATGACATTTCTATCCAAAGATATCCCTTTTGATCTGTTTAAATGGAGGTCTATGGGGTGGTTGCTAGGGTGCTGTAAGTGGTTGCTAGGGTGTGGCTATGAAGATCATAGGTCATTACTTATTGGTTACTTAAAAGATGAGTCAAATGAGTGTGTGTGAGTTACAGAGAGAGAGAGAGAGAGAGAGAGAAGGGGTTCCTAAGGGCCTGTGTGTGTGTGTGTGTGTGTGTGTGTGAGAAAGTGACAGTTGAGATTCAAATTCATGAACATTCCGCCCTTGTAAGTCAATGGGACTTTTTTGCCCGCTTTTTCGTCCGCTGTGCGAACATCGTAGGTCCGATCGCTTAGAAAAGATATAGCACACCTCTCCTCAATGAGCCGGTCGATATGACACCTCATTCATGGGTCTGTGACAAACGGTCCAGGAGGAGTAGCGCGCCGAAGTTTTGTCCAGAAGAAGAATAAGAATAAGAATAAGAAGAAGAAGAAGAAGAATAATAAGTATGCAAGATAACAATAGTGATGCCTTGCCTTTGGCAAGCACCACTAATAATAAGTATGCAAGATAACAATAGTGATGCCTTGCCTTTGGCAAGCACCACTAACTAGAATGTACATTTCCTGAAGAAAATGTGAGTGGTGCTTGCCGTGGCAAAACTCGGACACTGTAGACACCATGTGAGAACACACACACACACACACACTTTTTTTTCCCCAGATGAATGTTAAGCATCCTAAACTCACCATATGCAGAGGAAGAGTTTGTGGACCGAGCTGCTGAGATGGAGATGCGCTCCAAGCTTGTAAATGATAACAGCGCAACACAAAGCACGTCAGAGTTTATGTGTGTTCTCAAATGAAACCCAAACAAACAGCACACGCAATAAAAGACTGAATAATATAATGCAAGCACTATCAAAGGTTTTACCACAAACTTTCACCTCAAGAAGTATCGCGAAATCTTATGCGCTCCCAAAAGCCAGGTGAAATAGCTCTGAATTTATTTAACATGCCCTGCATTGTTAATTTTGCATGAAAAGATTGTTTTTATCGAAACCAAAAATTAACAATAATTTCATATATACTGCCTTTTAAAATTTCAAGTATTTTTCAAATACCTTTTCATAAATATAGCTGTTTTCAAGGGTTTTCCAGGACTTAAATTTCAAAACGTCAAATTCAAGTACTTCAAGCACTTTAAGCACCTTGTACAAACCCTGAATATTATAGATTTGCCTCATCACAATAGTCTGTAAACAAGGTCCATAGTGAAAGTGTGATTCCATTGGCTGTACAATCATGTACAAATGTTTATCTGTTAATGTACTGAACACAATGTGAAAGTAAAGTGGAAGCTTGTCATCAGAAGAACAAGGCAGGTTATAAACATGTAATGTTGCAGAATTTGGAATTTGGCTAAGAAATTTTATGCCATGAGAGAGAGAAACAGAGAGAAAGAGAGATGATTCCTTAGGCCCTGTGTGTGTGTGTGTGTGTGTGTGTGTGTGTGTGTGTGTACTGGTATATATGGTTTATGAGGACACAAATGTGTATAATTACATGGGTACTACAACGTGAAGGTGGTTTATGAGGACACTGCCTATGTCCCCGTAAACCAAAAGGCTTAAAAACATACTAAATGGTGTTTTTTTTGAAAATCTAAAAATGCATAAAGTTTCCTGTAAGGGGTAGGTTTAGGTGTAGGGTTGGTGTAGGGCAATAGCACATACAGTTTGTACAGTATAAAAACCATTACGCCTATGGAGAGTCCCCGTAAACCACATATGCCAGACTGTGTGTGTTGAAATATTTAGCATGTTTTAGCACTTAGCTAATCATTATTAGCATGTAGCTATTCACTGCTAGCATGTGTAGCATGATGGAAGTCCTGTTTGCTCTGAATCAAAAGAGCAAATGACATTTCTATTCAAAGATATCCCTTTTGATCTGTTTAAATGGAGGTCTATGGGGTGGTTGCTAGGGTGCTGTAAGTGGTTGCTAGGGTGTGGCTATGAAGTTCATAGGTCATTACTTATTGCTTACTTAAAAGATGAGTCAAATGAGTGTGTGTGAGTTACAGAGAGAGAGAGAGAGAAGGGGTTCCTAAGGGCCTGTGTGTGTGTGTGTGTGTGAGAAAGTGACAGTTGAGATTCAAATTCATGAACATTCCGCCATTGTAAGTCAATGGGACTTTTTTGCCCGCTTTTTCGCCCGCTGTGCGAACATCGTAGGTCCGATCGCTTAGAAAAGATATAGCACACCTCTCCTCAATGAGCCGGTCGATATGACACCTCATTCATGGGTCTGTGACAAACGGTGCAGGAGGAGTAGCGCGCTGAAGTTTTGTCCAGAAGAAGAATAAGAAGAAGAATAATAAGTATGCAATATAACAATAGTGATGCCTTGCCTTTGGCAAGCACCACTAATAATAAGAAGTTTAAATAGTAGATCAGTAAGTTGGCTTTCTCAAGCCAACTTAATAATACTAACTAGATAGTAAAGTTCGTAGACAAACTTTAAGTTGGCTTGAAAAAGCCTACCCAGAAAGTTTGAAGTAGTTTTCAAAGCTTAAAGTTTGAAGGTGTTCAGTTTTAACTATTTTGAAGTTTAAAGTAGTATTAAAGTTAAATATTTGAAAACCATACAATTTACCAGAAAAACAGATAGTCACAGACAGACAGACAGATAAACAGATTTTTCTAGCAAATGACTAGCATGTTGCTAGCATGACTAGCAAGTGACTAGCATGTTGTTAGCATGATTAGCAAGTTGCTAGTATGTAGTTAGCATGTTTCTAGCATTTTGCTAGCATGACGAGCAAGTGGCTAGCATGTTGTTAGCATGACTAGCAAATAACTATCATGTTGTTAGCATGAGTAGCAAGTTGCTAGCATGTCGTTAGCAAGTTACTAACATGTAACAAGCATGATTAGCAAGTTTTAAGCATGTCGTTTGCAAGTTACTAGCATGTAACTAGCATGATTAGCAAGTGACTAGCATGTTTGCTAACATGACTAGCAAGTGACTAGCATGTTACTAGCATGATTAGCAAGTGACTAGCATGTTGTTAGCATGACTAGCAAGTGATTAGCATGTTGTTAGCATGATTAGCAAGTGACTAGCATGTTGTTAGCATGACTAGAAAGTGACTAGCATGTTGCTAACGTGACTAGCATGTTTGCTAGCATGACTAGCAAGTGACTAACATGTTTGCTAGCATGACTAGCAGGTGACTAACATGTTACTAGCATGACTAGCAATTGACTAGCATGATGCTAGCATGACTAGCAAGTGACTAGCATGTTTGCTAGCATGACTAGCAAGTGATTAGCATGTTACTAGCATGATTACCAAGCGACTAGCATGTTGTTAACATGACTAGCAAGTGACTAGCATGTTACTAGCATGATTAGCAAGTGACTAGCATGTTGTTAGCATGACTAGCAAGTGATTAGCATGTTGTTAGTATGATTACCAAGTGACTAGCATGTTGTTAGCATGACTAGCAAGTGACTAGCATGTTGCTAACGTGACGCATGTTTGCTAGCATGACTAGCAAGTGACTAACATGTTTGCTAGCATGACTAGCAATTGACTAGCATGATGCTAGCATGACTAGCAAGTGACTAGCATGTTTGCTAGCATGACTAGCAAGTGATTAGCATGTTACTAGCATGATTACCAAGCGACTAGCATGTTGTTAACATGACTAGCAAGTGACTAGCATGTTGCTAACGTGACTAGCATGTTACTAGTATGTTTGCTAGCATTACTGGCATGTGACTAGCATGTTGTTAGCATGATTAGCAAGTATCTAGCATGTTGCTAGCATGTCATTAACATGATTAGCTAGTTGCTAGAATCTCATTAGCTAGTTATTAGCATGTCACTAGCAAAATTAGCAAGTGACTAGCATGTTGTTAGAATGATTAGCAAGTTGCTAGTACGTTGTTAGCATGTTTCTAGCAATTTGCTAGCATGACTAGCAAGTGAATAGCATGTTGTTAGCATGACTAGCATATTTTTAGCATGACTAGCAAGTGACTAGCTTGTTTGCTAGCATGACTAGCAAGTGATTAGCATGTTGTTAGCATGATTAACAAGTGACTAGCATGTTGTTAGCATGACCAGCAAGTGACTAGCATGTTGCTAACATGACTAGCATGTTTGCTAGCATGATTAGCAAGTGACTAACATGTTTGCTAGCATGACTAACAAGTGACTAACATGTTACTAGCATGATTAGCAATTGACTAGCATGATGCTAGCATGATTAGCAAGTGACTAGCATGTTTGCTAGCATGACTAGCAAGTGATTAGCATGTTGCTAACCTGACTAGCAATTTACTAGCATGTTTGCTAGCATAAATAGCATGTGACTAGCATGTTGTTAGCATGATTAGCAAGTATCTAGCATGTTGCTAGCATGTCATTAACATGATTAGCTAGTTGCTAGCATCTCATTAGCTAGTTATTAGCATGTCACTAGCAAAATTAGCAAGAGACTAGCATGTTGTTAGCGTGATTAGCAAGTTGTTAGCATGTCGTCAGCAAGTTACTAGCATGTTACTAGCATGATTAGTAAGTGACTAGCATGTTGTCAGCATGACTAGCAAGTGACTAGCATGTTGCTAGCATGACTAGCAAGTGACTAGCATGTTTTCTAGCATGACTAGCAAGTGACTACCATGTTGTTAGCATGACTAGCAAGTGACTAGCATGTTGCTAGCATGACTAGCAAGTGACTAGCATGTTTGATAGCATGACTAGCAAGCAACTAGCATGTTGTTAGCATTACTAGCAAGCGACTAACATGTTGTTAGCATGACTATCAAGCGAATAGCATGTTGCTAGCATGACTACCAAGTGACAAGCATGTTTGCTAGCATGACTAGCAAGTGACTAGCATGTTTGTTAACATGACCAGCAAGTTACTAGCATGTTGTTAGCATGACTAGCAGGTGACTAGCATGTTTGCTAGCATGACTAGCAAGTTACTAGCATGTTGCTAGCATGAAAAGCAAGTGACAAGCATGCTTGCTAGCATGACTAGCAAGTGACTAGCATGTTGTTAGCATGACTAGCAAGTGACTAGCATGTTGTTATAATTACTAGCAAGTGACTAGCATGTTTACTAGCATGATTAGCAAGTAACTAGCATGTTGCTAGCATGACTAGCAAGTGACTAGCATGCTTGCTAGCATGACTAGCAAGTGACTAGCATGTTGTTAGCATGATTAGCAAGTGACTGGCATGTTGCTAGCATAATTAGCAAGTTACTAGCATGTTTGCTAGCATGATTAGCAAGTGACTAGAATATTGCTAGCATGACCAGCAAGTGACTAGCATGTTTGCTAGCATGACTAACAAGTGACTAGCATGTTGCTAGCATGACTAGCAAGTGACTAGCTTGCTTGCTAGCATGACTAGCATGTTGTTAACATAACTACCAAGTGATTAACATGTTGCTAGCATGACTAGCAATGTGACAAGCATGTTTGCTAGCATGACTAGCAAGTGACTTCCATGTTTGCTAGCATGACTAGCAAGTGACTAGCATGTTACTAACATGATTAGCAAGTGACTTGCATGTTTGCTAGCATGACTAGCAAGTGACTAGCATATTACTAGCACGATTAGCAAGTGACTAGCATGTTTGCTAGCATGGCTAGCAAGTGACTAGCATGTTGCTAGCATGATTAGCAAGTGACTAGCATGTTTGCTAGCATGACTAGCAAGTGACTAGCTTGTTGCTAGCATGACTAGCAAGTGACTAGCATGTTTGCTAGCATAACTAGCAAGTGACTAGCATGTTTCTAGCATGACTAGCAAGTGACTAGCATGTTTGCTAGCATGACTAGCATGTTGTTAGCATAACTAGCAAGTGATTAGCATGTTGCTAGCATGACTAGCAAGTGACAAGCATGTTGTTAGCATGACTAGCAAGTGACTAGCATGTTGCTAGCATGACTAGCAAGTGACTAGCATGTTTGATAGCATGACTAGCAAGCAACTAGCATGTTGTTAGCATTACTAGCAAGCGACTAACATGTTGTTAGCATGACTATCAAGCGAATAGCATGTTGCTAGCATGACTACCAAGTGACAAGCATGTTTGCTAGCATGACTAGCAAGTGACTAGCATGTTTGTTAACATGACCAGCAAGTTACTAGCATGTTGTTAGCATGACTAGCAGGTGACTAGCATGTTTGCTAGCATGACTAGCAAGTTACTAGCATGTTGCTAGCATGAAAAGCAAGTGACAAGCATGTTTGCTAGCATGACTAGCAAGTGACTAGCATGTTGTTAGCATGACTAGCAAGTGACTAGCATGTTGTTATAATTACTAGCAAGTGACTAGCATGTTTACTAGCATGATTAGCAAGTAACTAGCATGTTGCTAGCATGACTAGCAAGTGACTAGCATGCTTGCTAGCATGACTAGCATGTTGTTAGCATAACTAGCAAGTGATTAACATGTTGCTAGCATGACAAGCAAGTGACAAGCATATTTGCTAGCATGACTAGCAAGTGACTAGCATGTTGTTAGCATGATTAGCAAGTGACTGGCATGTTGCTAGCATAATTAGCAAGTTACTAGCATGTTTGCTAGCATGATTAGCAAGTGACTAGAATATTGCTAGCATGACCAGCAAGTGACTAGCATGTTTGCTAGCATGACTAACAAGTGACTAGCATGTTGCTAACATGATTAGCAAGTGACTTGCATGTTTGCTAGCATGACTAGCAAGTGACTAGCATATTACTAGCACGATTAGCAAGTGACTAGCATGTTTGCTAGCATGGCTAGCAAGTGACTTGCATGTTTGCTAGCATGACTAGCAAGTGACTAGCATATTACTAGCACGATTAGCAAGTGACTAGCATGTTTGCTAGCATGACTAGCATGTTGTTAACATAACTACCAAGTGATTAACATGTTGCTAGCATGACTAGCAATGTGACAAGCATGTTTGCTAGCATGACTAGCAAGTGACTTCCATGTTTGCTAGCATGACTAGCAAGTGACTAGCATGTTACTAACATGATTAGCAAGTGACTTGCATGTTTGCTAGCATGACTAGCAAGTGACTAGCATATTACTAGCACGATTAGCAAGTGACTAGCATGTTTGCTAGCATGGCTAGCAAGTGACTAGCATGTTGCTAGCATGATTAGCAAGTGACTAGCATGTTTGCTAGCATGACTAGCAAGTGACTAGCTTGTTGCTAGCATGACTAGCAAGTGACTAGCATGTTTGCTAGCATAACTAGCAAGTGACTAGCATGTTTCTAGCATGACTAGCAAGTGACTAGCATGTTTGCTAGCATGACTAGCATGTTGTTAGCATAACTAGCAAGTGATTAGCCTGTTGCTAGCATGACTAGCAAGTGACAAGCATGTTGCTAGCATGACTAGCTAGTGACTAGCATGTTTGCTAGCATAACTAGCAAGTGACTAGCATGTTACTAGCATGATTAGCAAGTGACTAGCATGTTTGCTAGAATGACTAGCATGTTCTTAGCATGACTAGCAAGTGATTAGCATGTTGCTAGCATGACTAGCAAGTGACAAGCATGTTTGCTAGCATGACTAGCAAGTGACTTTCATGTTGTTAGCATGATTAGCAAGTGACTAGCATGTTGCTAGCATGACTAGCAAGGGAATTTTATGTTTCCTAGCATGACTAGCAAGTGACTAGCATGAAACTAGCATGATTAGCAAGTGACTATAATGTTTGTAGATATGGCTAGCAAGTGACTAGCATGTTGCTAGTGTGACTAGCAAGTGACAAGCATGTTGCTAGCATGACTAGCTAGTGACTAGCATGTTTGCTAGCATGACTAGCAAGTGACTAGTATGTTACTAGCATGACTAGCAATTGACTAGCATGTTTGCTAGCATGACTAGCAAATGACTAGCATGTTGCTAGCATGACTAGCAAGTGACTAGCATGTTTGCTAGCATGACTAGCATGTTGTTAGCATAACTAGCAAGTGATTCGCATGTTGCTAGCATGACTAGCAAGTGACAAGCATGTTTTCTAGCATGACCAGCAAGTGACTTGCATTTTGTTAGCATGATTAGCAAGTGACTAGCATGTTGCTAGCATGACTAGCAAGTGATTTGCATGTTTTCTAGCATGACTAGCAAGTGACTAGCATGTAACTAGCATGATTAGCAAGTGACTAGCATGTTTGTAAGCATGGCTAGCAAGTGACTGGCATGTTGCTAGCATGAATAGAAAGTGAAAAGCATGTTGCTAGCATGACTAGCTAGTGACTAGCATGTTTGCTAGCGTGACTAGCATGTTTGCTAGCATGACTAGCATGTGACTAGCATGTTGCTAGCATGACTAGCAAGTCACTAGCATGTTTTCTAGCATGATTAGCATGTTGTTAGCATAACTAGCAAGTGATTGGCATGTTGCTAGCATGACTAGCAAGTGACAAGCATGTTTGCTAGCATGACTAGCAAGTGACTAGCATGTTTTTAGCATGATTAGCAAGTGACTAGCATGTTTTTAGCATGATTAGCAAGTGACTAGCATGTTGCTAGTATGACTAGCAAGTGACTAGCATGTTTGCTAGCATGACTAGGAAGTGACTAGCATGTTACTAGCATGATTAGCAAGTGACTAGCATGTTTGATAGCATGACTTGCAAGTGACTAGCATGTTGCTAGCATGACTAGCAAGTGACTAGCATGTTTGCTATTATGACTAGCATGTTGTTAGCATAACTAGCAATTGATTTGCATGTTGCTAGCATGACTAGCAAGAGACTAGCATGTTGTTAGCATGATTAGCAAGTGACTAGCATGTTCTTAGCATGACTAGCAAGTGACTAGCATGTTTGCTAGCATGACTAGCAAGTGACTAGCATGTTACTAGCATGATTAGCAAGTGACTAGCAACTACATAGCAACACTAGCATGTTGTTAGCATGACTAGCAAGTGACTAGCATGTTGCTAGCATGACTAGCAAGTGACTAGCATGTTTGATAGCATGACTAGCAAGTGATTAGCATGTTAGCATGACTAGCAAGTGACTAGCATGTTTGCTAGCATGACTAGCAAGTGACTAGCATGTTACTAGCATGATTACCAAGTGACTAGCATGTTGCTAGCATGACTAGCAAGTGACTAGCATGTTTTCTAGCATGACTAGCAAGTGACTACCATGTTGTTAGCATGACTAGCAAGTGACTAGCATGTTGCTAGCATGACTAGCAAGTCACTAGCATGTTTGATAGCATGACTAGCAAGCGACTAGCATGTTGTTAGCATTACTAGCAAGCGACTAACATGTTGTTAGCATGACTATCAAGCGAATAGCATGTTGCTAGCATGACTAGCAAGTGACAAGCATGTTTGCTAGCATGACTAGCAAGTGACTAGCATGTTTGTTAACATGACTAGCAAGTTACTAGCATGTTGTTAGCATGACTAGCAGGTGACTAGCATGTTTGCTAGCATGACTAGCAAGTTACTAGCATGTTGCTAGCATGACTAGCAAGTGACTAGCATGCTTGCTAGCATGACTAGCATGTTGTTAGCATAACTAGCAAGTGATTAACATGTTGCTAGCATGACAAGCAAGTGACAAGCATGTTTGCTAGCATGACTAGCAAGTGACTAGCATGTTTGATAGCATGACTAGCAAGTGATTAGCATGTTAGCATGACTAGCAAGTGACTAGCATGTTTGCTAGCATGACTAGCAAGTGACTAGCATGTTACTAGCATGATTACCAAGTGACTAGCATGTTGCTAGCATGACTAGCAAGTGACTAGCATGTTTTCTAGCATGACTAGCAAGTGACTACCATGTTGTTAGCATGACTAGCAAGTGACTAGCATGTTGCTAGCATGACTAGCAAGTCACTAGCATGTTTGATAGCATGACTAGCAAGCGACTAGCATGTTGTTAGCATTACTAGCAAGCGACTAACATGTTGTTAGCATGACTATCAAGCGAATAGCATGTTGCTAGCATGACTAGCAAGTGACAAGCATGTTTGCTAGCATGACTAGCAAGTGACTAGCATGTTTGTTAACATGACTAGCAAGTTACTAGCATGTTGTTAGCATGACTAGCAGGTGACTAGCATGTTTGCTAGCATGACTAGCAAGTTACTAGCATGTTGCTAGCATGAAAAGCAAGTGAAAAGCATGTTTGCTAGCATGACTAGCAAGTGACTAGCATGTTGTTAGCATGACTAGCAAGTGACTAGCATGTTGTTATAATTAATAGCAAGTGACTAGCATGTTTACTAGCATGATTAGCAAGTGACTAGCATGTTGCTAGCATGACTAGCAAGTGACTAGCATGCTTGCTAGCATGACTAGCATGTTGTTAGCATAACTAGCAAGTGATTAACATGTTGCTAGCATGACAAGCAAGTGACAAGCATGTTTGCTAGCATGACTAGCAAGTGACTAGCATGTTGTTAGCATGATTAGCAAGTGACTGGCATGTTGCTAGCATAATTAGCAAGTTACTAGCATGTTTGCTAGCATGATTAGCAAGTGACTAGAATGTTGCTAGCATGACCAGCAAGTGACTAGCATGTTTGCTAGCATGACTAACAAGTGACTAGCATGTTGCTAGCATGACTAGCAAGTGGCTAGCTTGCTTGCTAGCATGACTAGCATGTTGTTAACATAACTACTAAGTGATTAACATGTTGCTAGCATGACTAGCAATGTGATAAGCATGTTTGCTAGCATGACTAGCAAGTGTCTAGCATGTTTTTAGCATGATTAGCAAGTGACTAGCATGTTGCTAGCATGACTAGCAAGTTACTTCCATGTTTGCTAGCATGACTAGCAAGTGACTAGCATGTTACTAACATGATTAGCAAGTGACTTGCATGTTTGCTAGCATGACTAGCAAGTGACTAGCATGTTACTAGCACGATTAGCAAGTGA
Organism: Spinibarbus caldwelli; assembly: GCA_039654775.1. Classification (NCBI taxonomy): domain Eukaryota; kingdom Metazoa; phylum Chordata; class Actinopteri; order Cypriniformes; family Cyprinidae; genus Spinibarbus; species Spinibarbus caldwelli. The sequence continues at coordinate 32,629,234 of CM077221.1, forward strand.
CTAGCATGTTTGCTAGCATGGCTAGCAAGTGACTAACATGTTGCTAGCATTATTAGCAAGTGACTAGCATGTTTGCTAGCATGACTAACATGTTGTTAGCATAACTAGCAAGTGATTAGCATGTTGCTAGCATTACTAGCAAGTGACTATCATGTTTGCTAGCATGACTAGCAAGTGACTAGCTTGTTGCTAGCATGACTAGCAAGTGACTAGCATGTTTGCTAGCATAACTAGCAAGTGACTAGCATGTTTCTAGCATGACTAGCAAGTGACTAGCATGTTTGCTAGCATGACTAACATTTTGTTAGCATAACTAGCAAGTGATTAGCATGTTGCTAGCATGACTAGCAAGTGACAAGCATGTTGCTAGCATGACTAGCTAGTGACTAGCATGTTTGCTAGCATAACTAGCAAGTGACTAGCATGTTACTAGCATGATTAGCAAGTGACTAGCATGTTTGCTAGAATGACTAGCATGTTCTTAGCATGACTAGCAAGTGATTAGCATGTTGCTAGCATGACTAGATAGTGACTATCATGTTTGCTAGCATGACTAGCAAGTGACTAGCTTGTTGCTAGCATGACTAGCAAGTGACTAGCATGTTTGCTAGCATAACTAGCAAGTGACTAGCATGTTTCTAGCATGACTAGCAAGTGACTAGCATGTTTGCTAGCATGACTAGCATGTTGTTAGCATAACTAGCAAGTGATTAGCATGTTGCTAGCATGACTAGCAAGTGACAAGCATGTTGCTAGGATGACTAGCTAGTGACTAGCATGTTTGCTAGCATAACTAGCAAGTGACTAGCATGTTACTAGCATGATTAGCAAGTGACTAGCATGTTTGCTAGAATGACTAGCATGTTCTTAGCATGACTAGCAAGTGATTAGCATGTTGCTAGCATGACTAGCAAGTGACAAGCATGTTTGCTAGCATGACTAGCAAGTGACTTGCATGTTGTTAGCATGATTAGCAAGTGACTAGCATGTTGCTAGCATGACTAGCAAGGGACTTTTATGTTTGCTAGCATGACTAGCAAGTGACTAGCATGAAACTAGCATGATTAGCAAGTGACTATAATGTTTGTAGATATGACTAGCAAGTGACTAGCATGTTGCTAGCGTGACTAGCAAGTGACAAGCATGTTGCTAGCATGACTAGCTAGTGACTAGCATGTTTGCTAGCATGACTAGCAAGTGACTAGTATGTTACTAGCATGACTAGCAAGTGACTAGCATGTTTGCTAGCGTGACTAGCATGTTGCTAGCATGACTAGCAAGTGACTAGCATGTTTGCTAGCATGACTAGCATGTTGTTAGCATAACTAGCAAGTGATTCGCATGTTGCTAGCATGACTAGCAAGTGACTAGCATGTTTGATAGCATGACTAGCAAGTGATTAGCATGTTTGCTAGCATGACTAGCAAGTGACTAGCATGTTACTAGCATGATTACAAAGTGACTAGCATGTTGCTAGCATGACTAGCAAGTGACTAGCATGTTGCTAGCATGACTTGCAAGTGACTAGCATGTTGCTAGCATGACTAGAAAGTGACTGGCATGTTTGCTAGCATGACTTGCATGTTGCTAGCATGACTAGCATGTTGCTAGCATGACTAGCATGTGACTAGCATGTTGCTAGCATGACTAGCAAGTGACTAGCATGTTTGCTAGCATGACTAGCAAGTAACTAGCATGTTGCTAGCATGACAAGCAAGTGACTGGCATGTTTGCTAGCATTACTAGCATGTTGTTAGCATAACTAGCAAGTGACTAGCATGTTTGCTAGCATGACTAGCATGTGACTTGCATGTTGCTAGCATGACTAGCAAGTGACTAGCATGTTTGCTAGCATGTTTCCAGCATTATTAACATGTTATTAGCATGTTTTTAGCATGATTAGCATGTTACTAGCATGTTGCTAGCATGATTTAGATAAAAAATATTAAATAGAGTGGAAGCTTAAATGAGTTTAAATGGATTAGAAATAGTACATAGAAGTGAAGCTTAATTGAGTCCAATAAGCTTCAATGTGTTTACATTTGAAAGTTTGTCAGTTGGTGTTTGATGAGTCTTGACTCATCTGAACATTCCATCAATGTAAGTCTATGGGATTTTTCGCAGTTTTCATCGTAATTTTTATGAAAACCGTAAGCCGGATCAGTTAGAAAAGATATAGCAACCCGAGTCAGACCAGTCTGAAGGTCTGGGCCGAGTTTGGTGGTTGTAGCTTTAAAGGTCTAGGAGGAGATACGTTTTAAAATTTGGTCTCAGAAGAAGAAGAAGAAGAAGAAGAAGAAGAAGTTTAGACAGGATTTCAGTAAGTTGGCTTTTTCAAGCCAACTTAACTACATAGTAAAGTTCGTAGACAAACTTTAAGTTGGCTTGAAAAAGCCTAGCCAGAAAGTTTGAAGTAGTTTTCAAAGCTTAAACTTTGAAGGTTTTCTGTTTTAACTATTTTGAAGTTTAAAGTAGTTTTAAAGTTTGAAGTTTTAAATTTTTGAAAACCTTACAAATTACCAGAAAAACAGTCACAGACAGACAGACAGATAAACAGATTTTTGCGGTTTCTAGCAAATGACTAGCAAGTGACTAGCATGTTGTTAGCATGATTAGCAAGTGACTAGCATGTTGTTAGCATGACTAGAAAGTAACTATTATGTTACTAGCATGATTAGCAAGTGACTAACATGTTGTTAGCATGACTAGCAAGTGACTAGCATGTTTGCTAGCATGACTAGCAAGTTAGCACAATTAGCAAGTTGGTAGCATATTGTCAGCATGATTGGCAAGTTGCTAGTATGTTGTTAGCATATTCCTAGCATTTTGCTAGCATGACTTGCAAGTGAATAGCATGAATGTTAGCATGACTAGCAAGTGACTAGCATGTTGCTATTATGACTAGCAAGTGACAAGCATGTTTGCTAGCATGACTAGCAATGACTAGCATGTTACAAGCTACAACCACCAAACTCGGCCCAGACCTTCAGTCTGGTCTGACTCGGGTTGCTATATCTTTTCTAACTGATCCGGCTTACGGTTTTCCTAAAAATTACGATAAAAACTGGGAAAAATCCCATAGATTTACATTGACGGAATGTTCAGATGAGTCAAGACTCATCAAACACCAACTGTCAAACTTTCAAATGTAAACACACTGAAGCCTATTGGACTCAATTAAGCTTCACTTCTATGTACTATTTCTAATCCATTTAAATTCATTTAAACTTCCACTCTATTTGATATTTCTAATCTAAATCATGCTAGCAACATGCTAGTAACATGCTAATCATGCTAGAAACATGCTAATAACATGTTAATAATGTTAAAAACATGCTAGCGACATGCTAGTAACTTTGCTAATCATGCTAGAATCATGCTAGCGACATGCTAGTCACTTAATAATCATGCTAGCAACATGATAGTCAATTGGAAGTCATGTTAAAAACATGCTAGTCATGCTAACAAAATGCTACTCACTTGCTAGTCATGCTAGCAAATTGCTAGAACCATGCTAACAACATACTAGCAACTTGCTAATCATGCTAACAACATGCTAGTCACATGCTAATAATGCTAATGACACGCTAGTAACTTGCTAATGACATGCTATCATCTAGCTAATCATGTTAATGACATGCTAGCAACAAGCTAGATACTTGCTAATCATGCTATCAACATGCTAGTCACTTGCTAATCATGCTAGAGACATGCTAGTAACTTGCTAATGACATGCAATCATCTAGCTAATCATGTTAATGACATGCTAGCAACAAGCTAGATACTTGCTAATCATGCTAACGACATGGTAGTCACTTTGTAGTCATGCTAGCAAACATGCTAGTCACTTGCTAGTCGTGCAAGCAACATGCTAGTCACTTGCTAGTCATGCTAGCAAACATGCTATTCACTTGCTAGTCATGCTAGCAACGTGCTAGTCACTTGCTAATCATGCTAGCAAACATGCTAGTCAATTGCAAGTCATGCTAGCAACGTGCTAGTAACTTGCTAGTCATGCTAGCAACGTGCTAGTCACTTGCAAATCATGCTAGTCACTTGCTAGTCATGCTAATAACGTACTAGTAACTTGCTAGTCATGCTAACAATGTGCTAGTCACTTGCTAATCATGCTTGCAAACATGCTAGTTTCTTGCTAGTCATGCTAGCAACATGCTAGTCACTTGCTAGTAAAATGCTAGTCACTTGCTAATCATGTTAGTACCTTGTTAACCACATGCTAGCAATTTACTTATCATGCTAGAATTATGTTAGCAACATGCTAGTAACTTGCTAATCATGCTAGAAACATGCTAGCGACATGCTATTAACTTTGCTAATATTGCTAGAATCATGCTAGCGACATGCTAATCATGCTGGAAACATTCTAGCAACATGCTAATCATGCTAACAACATGTTAACGACATGCTAATCATGCTAGAAACATGCTAGTGACATGCTAGTAACTTGTTAATCATGTTAGAATCATGCTAACAACATGCTAGTCACTTGCTAGACATGCTAGCAAATTGCTAGAAACATGCTAACAACATACTAGCAACTTGCTAATCATGCTAACAACATGCTAGTCACTTACTAATCATGCTAGTGACATGCTAGTAACTTGCTAATGACATGCTAGTAACTAGCTAATCATGTTAATGACATGCTAGAAACAAGCTAGATACTTGCTAATCGTGCTAACAACATGCTAGTCACTTGCTAGTCATGCTAGCAAACATGCTAGTCACTTGCTAGTCATGCTACCAACAAGCTAGTCACTGGCTAGTCATGCTAACAACATGCTAGTCACTTGGTAATCATGCTAGTAACATGCTAGTCACTTGCTAGTCATGCTATCAAACATGCTAGTTACTTGCTAGTCATGCTAGCAACATGCTAGTCACTTACTAGTCATGCTAGCAACGTGCTCGTCACTTGTTAATCATGCTAACAATGTGCTAGTCACTGGCTAGTCATGCTAGCAACATGCTAGTCACTTGCTAGTCATGCTAGCAAACATGCTAGTCACTTGCTAGTCATGCTAGCAACGTGCTAGTCACTTGCTAGTCATGCTAACAACATGTTAGTCACATGCTAATCATGCTAGCAAACATGCTAGTAACTTGCTAGTCATGCTAGCAAAAATGCTAGTCACTTGCTATTCATGCTAGCAACATGCTAGTCACTTGCTAGTCATTCTAGCAACATGCTAGTAACTTGCTAATCATGATAACAACATGCTAGCCAATTGCTAGTCATGCTAACAAAATGCTAGTCACTTGCTAATCATGCTAGTACCTTGCCAACAACATGCTAGAAGCTTCTTAATCATGCTAGAATTATGTTAGCAACATACTAGTAACTTGCTAATCATGCTAACAACAGGCTAGTAACTTGCTAATCATGCTAGAAACATGCTAGCAACATGCTAGTAACTTTGCTAATAATCCTAGAATCATGCTAGCGACATGCTAATCATGCTGGAAACAATATAGCGACATGCTAATCATGCTAACAATGTTAATGACATGCTAATCATGCTAGAAACATGCAAGTGACATGCTAGTAACTTGCTAATCATGTTAGAATCATTCTAGCAACATGCTAGTCACTTGCTAGTCATGCTAAAATCATACTAGTCATGCTAACAACATGCTAGTCACTTGCTAGGCATGCTAGCAAATTGCTAGAAACATGGTAACAACATAGTAGCAACTTGCTAATCATGCTAACAACATGCTAGTCACTTGCTATTCAAGCTAGTGACATGCTAGTAACTTGCTAATGATGTGCTAGCAACTAGCTAATCATGTTAATGACATGCTAGCAACAAGCTAGATACTTGCTAATCATGCTAACAACATGCTTGTCACTTGCTAGTCATGCTAGCAAACATGCTAATCACTTGCAAGTCATGCTACCAATATGCTAGTCACTTGCTAGTCGTGCTAACAACATGCTATTCACTTGCTAATCATGCTAATAACATGCCAGTCACTTGCTAGTCATGCTAACAAACATGCTATTCACTTGCTAGTAATACTAGCAACATGCTAGTCACTTGCTACTCATGCTAACAACATGCTAGTATCTTTGCTAATCATGCTAGTAACATGCTAGTCACTTGCTAGTCATGCTAGCAAACATGATAGTCACTTGTAAGTCATGTTAGCAATGTGCTAGTCACTTGCTAATCATGCTTACAACGTGCTAGTCACTTGCTAGTCATGCTAGCAAACGTGCTTTTCACTTACTAGTCATGCTAGCAAACATGCTAGTCACATGCTAGTCATGCTAGCAACATGCTAGTCACTTGCTAGTCATGCTAACAACATGCTAGTCACTTGCTAGTCATGCTAACAACATGCTAGTCACTTGCTAATCATGCTAGTAACATGCTAGTCACTTGCAAGTCATGCTAGCAAACATGCTAGTAACTTGCTAGTCATGCTAGTAAACATGCTAGTAACTTGATAATCATGCTAATAACATGCTAGTAACTTGCCAATCATGCTAGAAACATAATAACAACATGCTAGTCACTTGCTAGTCATGTTAGCAAAATGCTAGAAACATGTTAACAACATACTAGCAACTTGATAATCATGCTGACAACATGCTACCAACTTGTTAGTCATGCTAGCAACATGCTAGTCATTTGCTAGTAATGCTAACAACATGTTAGTATCTTTGCTAATCATGCTAGTAACATGCTAGTCACTTGCTAGTCATGCTAGCAAACATGATAGTCACTTGTAAGTCATGTTAGCAATGTGCTAGTCACTTGCTAATCATGCTTACAACGTGCTAGTCACTTGCTAGTCATGCTAGCAAACGTGCTTTTCACTTAGTAGTCATGCTAGCAAACATGCTAGTCACATGCTAGTCATGCTAGCAACATGCTAGTCACTTGCTAGTCATGCTAACAACATGCTAGTCACTTGCTAGTCATGCTAACAACATGCTAGTCACTTGCAAGTCATGCTAGCAAACATGCTAGTAACTTGCTAGTCATGCTAGCAACATGCTAGTCACTTGCTAGTCATGCTAACAACATGCTAGTCACTTGCTAGTCATGCTAACAACATGCTAGTCACTTGCAAGTCATGCTAGCAAACATGCTAGTAACTTGCTAGTCATGCTAGCAAACATGCTAGTAACTTGATAATCATGCTAATAACATGCTAGTAACTTGCCAATCATGCTAGAAACATAATAACAACATGCTAGTCACTTGCTAGTCATGTTAGCAAAATGCTAGAAACATGTTAACAACATACTAGCAACTTGATAATCATGCTGACAACATGCTACCAACTTGTTAGTCATGCTAGCAACATGCTAGTCATTTGCTAGTAATGCTAACAACATGTTAGTCACGTGCTAGAAACCGCAAAAAAATCTGTTTATCTGTCTGTCTGTCTGTGACTGTTTTTCTGGTAAATTGTATGGTTTTCAAAACTGTAAAACTTCAAACTTTAAAATTACTTTAAACTTCAAAATAGTTAAAACTGAAAACCTTCAAACTTAAACTTTGAAAACTACTTCAAACTTTCTGGCTAGGCTTTTTCAAGCCAACTTAAAGTTTGTCTGCGAACTTTACTATGTAGTTATTATTCTTCTTCTGAGACTAAAATTTCTGACTGCTACTCCTCCTAGAGCTTTAACTCTACAAACTCCAAACTCAGCCCAGATCTTCAGACTGATCTGACTCGAGTTGCTATATCTTTTCTAACTGATCCGAATTACAGTTTTCATAAAAATTAAGATTAAAAATCATAAAAAATCCCATAGATTTACATTGAATAGTCTGACCATTCCGTCAACTCCAACTGTCAAAAATTCTAATCTAAACACACTGAAGCCCATTAGACTCCATTAAGCTTTCCTTCTATGTACTATTTCTAACCCACTCAAACTCATTTAAACTCATATAATATTTCTTATCTATCTATCTATCTATCTATCTATCTATCTATCTATCTATCTATCTATCTATCTATCTATAATCTGACTCTATCTATCTATCTATTTATTATCTATCTATCTATCTATCTATCTATCTATCTATCTATAATCTGACTCTATCTATCTATCTATCTATCTATCTATCTATCTATATCATCTGACTCTGTCTATCTATCTATCTATCTATCTATCTATCTATCTATCTATCTATCTATCTATCTATCTATAATCTGACTCTATCTATAATTTGACTCTATCTATCTATCTATCTATCTATCTATCTATCTATCTGTCTTCATAGCAACACTCTAGCAACCATCCAAACTAAACTAGCAACCATAATCTATAATCTGACTCTGTCTATCTATCTATCTATCTATCTATCTATCTATCTATCTATCTATCTATCTATCTATCTATCTATCTGTCTTCATAGCAACACTCTAGCAACCATCCAAACTAAACTAGCAACCATAATCTATAATCTGACTCTGTCTATCTATCTGTCTATCTATCTATCTATCTATCTATCTATCTATCTATCTATCTATCTATCTATCTATCTATCTATCTATCTATCTATCTATCTGTCTTCATAGCAACACTCTAGCAACCATCCAAACTAAACTAGCAACCATAATCTATAATCTGACTCTGTCTATCTATCTATCTATCTATCTATCTATCTATCTATCTATCTATCTATCTATCTATCTATCTATCTATCTACCTATCTATCTATCTGTCTTCATAGCAACACTCTAGCAACCATCCAAACTAAACTAGCAACCATAATCTATAATCTGACTCTGTCTATCTATCTATCTATCTATCTATCTATCTATCTATCTATCTATCTATTTATCTATCTATCTATCTATCTATCTATCTATCTATCTATCTATCTATCTATCTATCTATAATCTGACTCTATATATCTATCTATCTATCTATCTATCTATCTATCTATCTATCTATCTATCTATAATTCTCTCTATCTATCTATCTATCTATCTATTTATCTATCATCTGACTATCTCTCTATCTATCTACAATATATGTCTATCTATCTATCTATCTATCTATCTATCTATCTATCTGTCTATCTATTTGTCTATCTATCTATCTATCTATCTATCTATCTATCTATCTATCTATCTATCTATCTATCTATCATCTGACTCTCTATCTATCTATCTCTCTATCTCTCTGTCTGTCTGTCTGTCTGTCTATCTATCTATCTATCTATCTATCTATCAACACCCTAGCAACTAGCCAAACCAACATTGCATCCACGCTGAGTACCCTAGCAGCTACATAGAAACACCATAGCAACCACTCCGGGGAGCCTGGCAGCCACATAGCAACATCCTAGCAACCACCCAAAGTACCCTAGCAACACCATAGCAACCACCCCAAGTACGCTAGTAACCGCATAACAACACCGTAGCAACCGCGGCGGGTACCCTATCAACCGCATAGCAACACCTTAGCAACCACACAGAGTACCCTAGCAACTCCTTAGCAACCACCCCAGGAACCCTTGCAACCACATAGCAACACCCTAGCAACCACCCAGGTACCCTAGCAACCGCATAGCAACACCCTAGCAACCATCCCGGGTACCCTAGCAACCGGATAGCAACACCTTATCAACCACTTAGAGTACCCTAGCAACTCCCTAACAACCACCCCAGGAACCCTAGCAACCGCATAGCAACACCTTAGCAACCACTCAGAGTACCCTAGCAACCACCATGAACACCCTAGCAACCACATAGCAACACCTTAGCAACCACCCTGAGTAACATGGCAACCGCATAGCAACACTTTAGCAACCGCCTTAGTAACCACCAGAGCTAGCCTAGCAACCATCATAGCAACCACTCTAAGGACCCTAGCAACCACTCTGAGGTCCTTAGAATCTATCTATCTATCTATCTATCTAACTATCTATCTATCTGTCTGTTGTCTGTCTGTCTGTCTATCTATAATCTGAGCCTATCTATCTATCTATCTATCTATCTATCTATCTATCTATCTATCTATCTATCTATCTATCAAATTTTAAATTTTTAAAACTACATTAAACTTCAAACTAATTTAGACTGAAAACCGTCAAACTTAAAACTTCCCAAACTTTTCCAACTTAAACTTTTTAAACTTCTTAAAATTTTTTAAACTTTTCAAACTTTTTTAAACATTTCAAACTTTTTTAAACTTTTCAAACTTTTTAAAACTTTCTGGTCCGGCTTTCTCAAACCAACTTAAAGTTTGTCTTGACAAACTTTTTTATCTAGTTAAGTTGGCTTGAAAAAGCCAACTTACTGAAATCCTCTCTAAACTTATTAAGTTGGCTTGAAAAAGCCAACTTACTGAAATCCTGTCTAAACTTCTTCTTCTTCTTCTTCTTCTTCTTCTTCTTCTGAGACCAAATTTTAAAATGTATCTACTCCTAGACCTTTAAAGCTACAACCACCAAACTCGGCCCAGACCTTCAGACTGGTCTGACTCGGGTTGCTATATCTTTCTAACTGATCCGACTTACGGTTGTCGCAAAAATTACGATGAAAACTGCGAAAAATCCCATAGACTTACATTGATGGAATGTTCAGATGAGTCAAGACTCATCAAACACCAAACTGTCAAACTTTCAAATGTAAACACACTGAAGCCTATTGGACTCAATTAAGCATCACTTCTATGTACTATTTCTAATCCATTTCAACTCATTTAAGCTTCCACTCTATTTAACATTTCTAATCTAAATCATGCTAGCAACATGCTAGTAACATGCTAATCATGCTAAAACATGCTAATAACATGTTAAAAATGCTGGAAACATGCTAGCAAACATGCTAGTCACTTGCTAGTCATGCTAGCAACATGCTAGTCACTTGCTAGTCATGTTAGCAACATGCTAGTCACTTGCTAGTCATGCTAACAACATGCTAGTCACTTGCTAGTCATGCTAACAACATACTAGTCACATGCTAATCATGCTAGTAACATCCAAGTCACTTACTAGTCATGCTAGCAAACATGCTAGTCACTTGTTAGTCATGCTAGCAACATTCTAGTCATGCTAGCAACATGCTAGTCACTTGCTAGTCATGCTAGCAAACATGCTAGTCACTTGCTAGTCATGCTAGCAACATGCTAGTCATGCTAGCAACTTGCTAGTCACTTGCTAGTCATGCTAGCAAACATGCTAGTCACTTGCTAGTCATGCTAGCAACATGCTAGTCATGCTAGCAAACATGCTAGTCACTTGCTAGTCATGCTAACAACATGCTAGTCATGCTAGCAAACATGCTAGTCACTTGCTAGTAATGCTAGCAACATGCTAGTCACTTGCTAGTCATGCTAGCAACATGCTAGTCACTTGCTAGTCATGCTAGCAACATGCTAGTCATGCTAGCAACATGCTAGTCACTTGCTAATCATGCTAAGAACATGCTAGTCACTTGCTAGTCATGCTAGCAAACATGCTTGTCACTTGCTAGTCATGCTAGCAACATGTTAATCACTTGCTAATCATGCTAGCAACATGGTAGTCACTTGCCAGTAATGCTAGCAAACATGCTTGTCACTTGCTTGTCATGCAAGCAACATGCTAGTCACTTGCTAGTCATGCTAGCAAACATGCTAGTCACTTGCTAGTCATGCTAACAACATGCTAGTCACTTGCTAGTAATGCTAGCAAACATGCTTGTCACTTGCTTGTCATGCTAGCAACATGCTAGCCACTTGCTAATCATCCTAGTAACATGCTAGTCACTTGCTAGTCATGCTAGCAAACATGCTAGTCACTTGTTAGTCGTGCTAGCAACATGCTAGTCATGCTAACAACATGCTAGTCACTTGCTAGTCATGCTAGCAAACATGCTAGTCACTTGCTAGTCATGCTAGCAACATGCTAGTCACTTGCTAATCATGCTAGTAACATGCAAGTCACTTGCTAGTCATGCTAGCAAACATGCTAGTCACTTGCTAGTCATACTAGCAACATGCTAGTCACTTGCTAATCATGCTAGCAAACATGCTAGTCACTTGCTAATCATGCTAGTAACATGCTAGTCACTTGCTAGTCATGCTAGCAACATGCTAGTCACTTGCTAATCATGCTAGCAAACATGCTTGTCACTTGCTAGTCATGCTAGCAACATGCCAATCACTTGCTAGTTATGCTAACAACATGCTAGTCATGCTAGCAAACATGCTAATCACTTGCTAGTCATGCTAGTAATATGCTAGTCACTTGCTAGTAATGCTAGCAAACAAGTCACTTGCTAGTCATGCTAGCAACATGCTAGTCACTTGCAAGTCAGGCTAGCAAACATGCTAGTCACTTACTAGTCATGCTAGCAACATGCTAATCACTTGCTAGTCATGCTAACAACATGCTAGTCATGCTAGCAAACATGCTAGTCACTTGGTAGTCATGCTAGCAACATGCTAGTCACTTGCTGGCCATGCTAGCAAACATGCTAGTCACTTGCTAATCATGCTAGTAACATGCTATTCACTTGCTAGTCATGCTAGCAAACATGCTAGTCACTTGCTAGTCATGCTAGCAACATGCTAGTCACTTGCTAATCATGCTAAGAACATGCTAGTCACTTGCTAGTCATGCTAGCAAACATGCTTGTCACTTGCTAGTCATGCTAGCAACATGTTAATCACTTGCTAATCATGCTAGCAACATGGTAGTCACTTGCTAGTAATGCTAGCAAACATGCTTGTCACTTGCTTGTCATGCTAGCAACATGCTAGTCACTTGCTAGTCATGCTAGCAAACATGCTAGTCACTTGCTAGTCATGCTAACAACATGCTAGTCACTTGCTAGTCATGCTAGCAACATGCTAGTCACTTGCTAGTCATGCTAGCAAACATGCTAGTCACTTGCTAGTCATGCTAACAACATGCTATTCACTTGCTAGTCATGCTAACAACATGTTAGTCACTTGCTAGTAATGCTAACAACATGCTAGTTGCTTGCTAGTCATGCTATTAAACATGCTAGTAACTTGCTAGTCATGCTAGCAACATGCTAGTCATGCTAACAACATGCTAGTCACTTTCTAGTCATGCTGACAATATGCTAGTCACTTGCTAATCATGCTAGTAACATGCTAGTAACTTGCTGACGACATGCTAACAACTTGCTAATCATGCTTGTTACATGTTAGTAACTTGCTAACGACATGCTAGAAACTTGTTAATCATGCTAACAACATGGTAGTCATGCTAGAAACATGCTAGTCACTTGCTAGTCATGCTAACAACATGCTATTCACTTTCAAGTCATACTAGCAAAATGCTAGGAATATGCTAACAACATACTAACAACTTGCTAATCATGCTGACAACATTCTACCAACTTGCTAATTGTGCTAACTTGCTAGTCATGCTAGCAAACATGCTAGTCACTTGCTAGTCATGCTAACAACATGTTAGTCACTTGCTAATCATGCTAGTAACATGATAGTCACTTTTTAGTCATGCTAACAACATGCTAGTCACTTGCTAGTCATGCTAGCAACATGCTAGTCATTTGCTAGAAACCTCAAAAATCTGTTTATCTGTCTGTCTGTCTGTGACTGTTTTTCTGGTAAATTGTAAGGTTTTCAAAAATTTAAAACTTCAACCTTTAAAACTAATTTAAACTTCAAAATAGTTAAAACTGAAAACCTTCAAACTTTAAGCTTTGAAAACTACTTCAAACTTTCCGGCTAGGCTTTTTCAAGCCAACTTAAAGTTTGTCTACGAACTTTACTATCTAGTTAAGTTGGCTTGAGAAAGCCAACTTAATGAAATGCTATTTAAATTTCTTATTATTATTATTATTCTTCTGAGACTAAAATTTCTGACTCTAACTCCTCCTAGAGCTTTAACTCTACAGACTCCAAACTCAGACCAGATCTTCAGACTGATCTCACCGAGTGTGCTATATCTTTTCTAACTGATCCAACTTACGGTTTTCATAAAAATGAAGATTAAAACTCATAAAAATCCCATAGACTTACATTGACGGAATGTTCAGATGGGCCAAGACTATTCAAACTCCAACTGTCAAAAATTCAAATCTAAACACACTGAAGCCCATTAGACTCAATCAGACTGCCCTTCTATGTACTATTTCTAACCCATTCAAACTCATTCAAACTCATCTATCTAATATTTCTAATCTATCTATCTATCTATCTATCTATCTATCTATCTATCTATCTATCTATCTATCTATCTACATTCTGACTATTTCTATCTATCTATCTATCTATCTATCTATCTATCTATCTATCTATCTATCTATCTATCTACAATCTGACTATTTATATCTCTCTATCTATCTATCTATCTATCTATCTATCTATCTACAATCTGACTATTTATATTTCTCTATCTATCTATCTATCTATCTATCTATCTATCTATCTATCTATCTATCTATCTACAATCTGTCTTTCAATCTACAATCTACGTCTTTCTATCTATCTATCTATCTATCTATCTATCTATCTATCTATCTATCTATCTATCTGCTAGCAACATGCTAGTAACTTGTTAATCATGATAGTATCATGCTAATCATGCTAGAAAAATGCTATTAACATGCTAGTAACTTGCTAATCATGCTAACAACATGCTAGTAACATGCTAATCATGCCAGAAATGTGCTAGCAACATGCTAGTAACTTGCTAATCATGTTAACAACAAGCTAATCATCCTAGAAACATGCTAGTAACTTGCTAATCATGCTAGAAATATGCTAGCAACATGCTAGTAACATGCTAATCATGCTGGTATCATGCTAGTAACTTGCTAATCATGTTAAAAACATGCTACTAACACCCTAGCAACCACACGGGGTACCGTAGCAACCACAGGGCAACACCTTAGCAACCACCCCAAGTACCCTAGTAACCGAATAGCAACACCCTAGCAACCGCCCCGGGTACTGTAGCAACCGCATAGCAACACCTTAGCAACCAACCCGGGTACCCTAGCAACCGCATAGCAACCACCCAGTGTACCCTAGCAATCACATAGCAACGCCCTAGCAACCACCCCAGATACCTTAGCAACCGCATAGCAACACCCTAGTAACCAGCCCAAGTACCCTAGCAACCGCATAGCAACACCTTAGCAACTACTCTGGGTATCTTAGCAACCGCATAGCAACACCTTAGCAATCACCCTGGGTACCCTAGCAACCGCATAGCAACACCTTAGCAACCACCCAGAGTACTCTAGCAACCGCATAGCAACACTTTAGCAACCACCCTGGGTACTTTAGCAACCGCATAGCAACACCTTAGCAACCACCCAGAGTACCCTAGTAACCGCATAGCAACACCTTATTAACCACCTTGAGTACCCTAGCAACCGCATAGAAACACCTTAGCAACCACCCAGGGTACCCTAGCAACCGCATAGCAAAACCCTAGCAACCACCCCGGGCACCCTAGCAACAACTTAGCAACCACCCTGAGTACCCTAGCAGCCACATAGAAACACCTTAGTAACCACCCCGGGTACCCTAGCAATACCCTAGCAACCACCCTGGACACCCTAGCAAACACATAGCAACACCTTAGCAACCACCCTGAGTAACATAGCAACCGCATAGCAACACCTTAGCAACCGCCTTAGCAACAACCAGAGCTAGCCTAGCAACCATCATAGCAACCACTCTAAGTACCCTAGCAACCACTCTGAGGTCCTTAGAATCTATCTATCTATCTATCTATCTATCTATCTATCTATCTATCTATCTATCTATCTATCTATCTATCTATCTATCTGTCTGTCTGTCTATCTATCTATCTATCTATCTGTCTGTCTGTCTGTCTGTCTATCTATAATCTGAGCCTATCTATCTATCTATCTATCTATCTATCTATCTATCTATCTATCTATCTATCTATCTATCTATCTATCTATCTATCTATCAAACTTTAAACTTTTAAAACTACGCTAAACTTCAAACTAATTCAGACTGAAAACCGTCAAACTTAAAACTTCCCAAACTTTTCAAACTTAAACTTTTTAAACTTTTTTAAACTTTTCAAACTTTTTTAAACTTTTCAGACTTTTTAAAACTTTCTGGTCCGGCTTTCTCAAGCCAACTTAAAGTTTGTCTCGACAAACTTTTTTATCTAGTTATTATTATTCTTCTGAGACTAAAATTTCTGAATCTAACTCCTCCTAGAGCTTTAACTCTACAAACTCCAAACTCAGCCCAGACCTTCAGACTGATCTCACTTAGTGTGCTATATCTTTTCTAACTGATCCGACTTACGGTTTTCATAAAAATGAAGATTAAAAGTCATAAAAATCCCATAGACTTACATTGACGGAATGTTCAGATGGGCCAAGACTATTAAAACTCCAACTGTCAAAAATTCAAATCTAAACACACTGAAGCCCAATAGACTCAATCAGACTGCCCTTCTATGTACTATTTCTAACCCATTCAAAGTCATTCAAACTCATCTATCTAATATTTCTAATCTATCTATCTATCTATCTATCTATCTATCTATCTATCTATCTATCTATCTATTATCTGACTATTTCTATCTATCTATCTATCTATCTATCTATCTATCTATCTATCATCTGACTATTTCTATCTATCTATCTATCTATCTATCTATCTATCTACAATCTGACTATTTATATTTCTCTATCTATCTATCTATCTATCTATCTATCTATCTATCTATCTATCTATCTATCTACAATCTGTCTTTCAATCTACAATCTACGTCTTTCTATCTATCTATCTATCTATCTATCTATCTATCTATCTATCTATCTATCTATCTATCTATCTGCTAGCAACATGCTAGTAACTTGTTAATCATGATAGTATCATGCTAATCATGCTAGAAAAATGCTATTAACATGCTAGTAACTTGCTAATCATGCTAACAACATGCTAGTAACATGCTAATCATGCCAGAAATGTGCTAGCAACATGCTAGTAACTTGCTAATCATGTTAACAACAAGCTAATCATCCTAGAAACATGCTAGTAACTTGCTAATCATGCTAGAAATATGCTAGCAACATGCTAGTAACATGCTAATCATGCTGGTATCATGCTAGTAACTTGCTAATCATGTTAAAAACATGCTACTAACACCCTAGCAACCACACGGGGTACCGTAGCAACCACAGGGCAACACCTTAGCAACCACCCCAAGTACCCTAGTAACCGAATAGCAACACCCTAGCAACCGCCCCGGGTACTGTAGCAACCGCATAGCAACACCTTAGCAACCAACCCGGGTACCCTAGCAACCGCATAGCAACCACCCAGTGTACCCTAGCAATCACATAGCAACGCCCTAGCAACCACCCCAGATACCTTAGCAACCGCATAGCAACACCCTAGTAACCAGCCCAAGTACCCTAGCAACCGCATAGCAACACCTTAGCAACCACTCTGGGTATCTTAGCAACCGCATAGCAACACCTTAGCAATCACCCTGGGTACCCTAGCAACCGCATAGCAACACCTTAGCAACCACCCAGAGTACTCTAGCAACCGCATAGCAACACTTTAGCAACCACCCTGGGTACTTTAGCAACCGCATAGCAACACCTTAGCAACCACCCAGAGTACCCTAGTAACCGCATAGCAACACCTTATTAACCACCTTGAGTACCCTAGCAACCGCATAGAAACACCTTAGCAACCACCCAGGGTACCCTAGCAACCGCATAGCAAAACCCTAGCAACCACCCCGGGCACCCTAGCAACAACTTAGCAACCACCCTGAGTACCCTAGCAGCCACATAGAAACACCTTAGTAACCACCCCGGGTACCCTAGCAATACCCTAGCAACCACCCTGGACACCCTAGCAAACACATAGCAACACCTTAGCAACCACCCTGAGTAACATAGCAACCGCATAGCAACACCTTAGCAACCGCCTTAGCAACAACCAGAGCTAGCCTAGCAACCATCATAGCAACCACTCTAAGTACCCTAGCAACCACTCTGAGGTCCTTAGAATCTATCTATCTATCTATCTATCTATCTATCTATCTATCTATCTATCTATCTATCTATCTATCTATCTATCTATCTATCTATCTATCTATCTGTCTGTCTGTCTATCTATCTATCTATCTATCTGTCTGTCTGTCTGTCTGTCTATCTATAATCTGAGCCTATCTATCTATCTATCTATCTATCTATCTATCTATCTATCTATCTATCTATCTATCTATCTATCTATCAAACTTTAAACTTTTAAAACTACGCTAAACTTCAAACTAATTCAGACTGAAAACCGTCAAACTTAAAACTTCCCAAACTTTTCAAACTTAAACTTTTTAAACTTTTTTAAACTTTTCAAACTTTTTTAAACTTTTCAGACTTTTTAAAACTTTCTGGTCCGGCTTTCTCAAGCCAACTTAAAGTTTGTCTCGACAAACTTTTTTATCTAGTTATTATTATTCTTCTGAGACTAAAATTTCTGAATCTAACTCCTCCTAGAGCTTTAACTCTACAAACTCCAAACTCAGCCCAGACCTTCAGACTGATCTCACTTAGTGTGCTATATCTTTTCTAACTGATCCGACTTACGGTTTTCATAAAAATGAAGATTAAAAGTCATAAAAATCCCATAGACTTACATTGACGGAATGTTCAGATGGGCCAAGACTATTAAAACTCCAACTGTCAAAAATTCAAATCTAAACACACTGAAGCCCAATAGACTCAATCAGACTGCCCTTCTATGTACTATTTCTAACCCATTCAAACTCATTCAAACTCATCTATCTAATATTTCTAATCTATCTATCTATCTATCTATCTATCTATCTATCTATCTATCTATCTATTATCTGACTATTTCTATCTATCTATCTATCTATCTATCTATCTATCTATCTATCTATCATCTGACTATTTCTATCTATCTATCTATCTATCTATCTATCTATCTATCTATCTATCTATCTATCTATCTATCTATCTATCATCTGACTATTTCTATCTGTCTATCTATCTATCTATCTATCTATCTATCTGACTATTTCTATCTATCCATCTATCTATCTATCTATCTATCTATCTACAATCTGTCATTATAACAGATTGCTACTAACTTGCTAATCATGTTAACAACATGCTAATCATCCTAGAAACATGCTAACAAAATGCTAATCATCCTTGAAACATGCTAGTAACTTGCTAATCATGCTAGAAATGTGCTAGCAACATGCTAGTAACATGCTAATCGTGCTGGAAACATGCGAGTAACTTGCTAATCATGTTAACAACATGCTAGTAAAACCCTAGCAACCACACGAGGTACCGTAACAACCACCTCAAGTACCGTAGTAACCAAATAGCAACACCCTAGCAACCGTCCCGGGTACCGTAGCAACTACATAGCAACACCTTAGCAACCACACCGGGCACCCTAGCAACCGCATAGCAACACCTTAGCAACCACTCAGAGTACCCTAGCAACTCCCTAGCAACCACCCAGGAACCGTAGCAACCCCATAGCAACACTCTAGCAACCACCGTGGACACCCTAGCAACAGCATGGCAACAACTAAGCAACCACCCTGAGTACCATAGCAACCGCATAGCAACACCTTAGCAACCACTCTGAGTACCATAGCAACCGCATAGCAACACCTTAGCAACCACCCAGGAACCCTAGCAACCCCATAGCAACACCCTAGCAACCACCCTGGACAACCAAGAAACTGAATACCAACACCTTTGCAACCACCCTGAGTACCCTAGCAACCACATAGCAACACCCTAGCAACCGCACCGGGTACTCTAGCAACCGCATAGCAACACCCTAGCAACCACCCAGAGTACCCTAGCAACCACATAGCAACACCCTAGCAACCACCCTGGACACCCTAGCAACCGCATATCAACACCTTAGCTACCACCCAGAGTACCCTAGCAACCACATAGCAACACCCTAGCAACCACCCAGAGTACCCTAGCAACCACATAGCAACACTCTAGCAACCACCCTGGACACCCTAGCAACCGCATATCAACACCTTAGCTACCACCCAGAGTACACTAGCAACTCAAGAACAACCACCCCGGGTACCCTTGCAACCGCATAGCAACACCCTAGCAACCACCCAGAGTAACCTAGCAACCACATAGCAACTCCCTAGCAATCACCCTGGACACCCTAGCAACCGCATATCAACACCTTAGCTACCACCCAGAGTACCCTAGCAAGTCAAGAACAACCACCCCGGGTACCCTAGCAACCGCATAGCAACACCCTAGAAGCCATCCCGGGAACCCTAGCAAACGCATAGCAACATCCTAGCAACCACCCCAGGTACCCTAGCAACCGCATAGCAACACCCTAGCAACCGACCTGGGAACCTTAGCAACCGCATAGCTACACCCTAGCAACCACCCCAAGTACCCTAGCAACCGCATAGCAACACCCTAGCAACAATCCAGCGCACCTTAGCTACCACATAGCAACATCCTAGCAACCACCTAGAATACCCTAGCAACCACTCTGAGGTTCTTACCATCTATCTATCTATCTATCTATCTATCTATCTATCTATCTATCTATCTATCTGTCATCTGACTAATTCTATCTTTCTATCTATCTATCTATCTATCTATCTATCTATCATCTGACTAATTCTATCTATCTAACTATCTGTCTGTCTGTCTGTCTATCTATCATCTGACTCTATCTATATATCTGTTTAACTATCATCTGACTAATTCTATCTATTTATCTATCTATCTATCTATCTATCTATCATCTGTCTATCTGTCTGTCTATCTATCATCTGACTCTATCTATATATCTGTCTACCTATCATCTGACTAATTCTATCTATCTATGTATCTATCTATCTTTCTATCTATCTATCTATTTATTTATCACTGACAGACTGCATTGCCTTCAAAACATTTAAACTTTCACCTTTTAAAACTATTTTAAACTTTAAACTGTTTCAGACTGAAACTTAAAACTTTTTTAAACTTCTTAAACTTTTTGAAATTTTTAAACTTTTCAAACTTTTTCAAACTTTCTGGTCCGGCTTTCTCAAGCCAACTTAAAGTTTGTCTTGACAAACTTTTTTATCTAGTTATTAGTGGTGCTTGCCAAAGGCAAGGCATCACTATTGTTATCTTGCATATTTATTCTTCTTCTTCTTCTTAAGTTGGCTTGAAAAAGCCAATTTACTGAAATCCTGCCTAAACTTATTATTAAGTTGGCTTGAAAAAGCCAACTTACTGAAATCCTGTCTAAACTTATTATTAAGTTGGCTTGAAAAAGCCAATTTACTGAAATCCTGTCTAAACTTCTTCTTCTTCTTCTTCTTCTTCTTCTTCTTCTTCTTCTTCTGAGACCAAATTTTAAAATGTATCTCCTCCTAGACCTTTAAAGCTACAACCACCAAACTCGGCCCAGACCTTCAGACTGGTCTGACTCGGGTTGCTATATCTTTTCTAACTGATCCAGCTTACGGTTTTCGTAAAAATTACGATTAAAACTGCGAAAAATCCCATAGACTTACATTGATGGAATGTTCAGATGAGTCAAGACTCATCAAACACCAACTGACAAACTTTCAAATAAAAACACACTGAAGCCTATTGGACTCAATTAAGCTTCACTTCTATGTACTATTTCTAATCCATTTAAACTCATTTAAGCTTCCACTCTATTTAACATTTCTAATCTAAATCATGCAAGCAACATGCTAGTAACATGCTAATCATGCTAGAAACATGCTAATATAATGTTGATAATGCTGGAAACTTGCTAGCAAACATGCTAGTCACTTGCTAGTCATGCTAACAACATGCTAGTCACTTGCTAGTCATGCTAACAACATGCTAGTCACTAGCTAGTCATGCTAGCAAACATGCTAGTCACTTGCTAGTCATGCTAGCAAACATGCTAGTCACTTGCTAATCATGCTAGTAGCATGCTAGTCACTTGCTAGTCTTGCTAGCGAACATGCTAGTCATGCTAGCAAACATGCTAGTCACTTGCTAATCATGCTAGCAACATGCTAGTCATGCTAGCAACATGCTAGTCACTTACTAGTCATGCTAGCAAACATGGTAGTCACTTGCTAATCATGCTAGTAACATGCTAGTCACTTGCTATTCACTGCTAGCAAACATGCTAGTCACCTGCTAATCATGCTAGCAACATGCTAGTCACTTGCTAGTCATGCTAGCAAACATGCTAGTCACTTGCTAATCATGCTAGTAACATGCTAGTCACTTGCTAGTCATGCTAGCAACATGCTAGTCATGCTAGCAACATGCTAGTCACTTGCTAGTCATGCTAGCAAACATGCTAGTCACTTGCTAATCATGCTAGTAACATAATAGTCACTTGCTAGTCATGCTAGCAAACATGCTAGTCACTTGCTAGTCATGTTAGCAACATGCTAGTCACTTGCTAGTCATGCTAGCAAACATGCTTGTCACTTGCTAATCATGCCAGTAACATGCTAGTCACTTGCAATTCAGGCTAGCAAACATGCTAGTCACTTGCTAGTCATGCTAGGAACATGCTAGTCATGCTAGCAAACATGCTAGTCACTTGCTAGTCATGCTAGCAAAATGCTACTCACTTGCTAGTCATGCTAGCAAACATGCTAGTCACTTGCTAGTCAGGCTAGGAACATGCTAGTCACTTGATAGTCATGCTAGCAAACATGCTAGTCACTTGCTAGTCATGCTAGCAAACATGCTAGTCACTTGCTAGTCATGCTAGCAAACATGCTAGTCACTTGCTAGTCATGCTAGCAACATGCTAGTCACATGCTAGTAATGCGAACAACATGCTAGTCACTTGCTAGTCATGCTAGCAAACATGCTAGTCACTTGCTAGTCATGCTAGCAACATGCTAGTCACTTGCTAAAAATGCTAATAACATGCTAGTCACTTGCTAATCATGCTAGCAACATGCTAATCACTTGCTAGTTATGCTAACAATATGCTAGTCATGTTAGCAAACATGCTAGTCACTTGCTAGTCATGCTAGCAAACATGCTTGTCACTTGCTAGTCATGCTAGCAAAATATTAATCACATGCTAGTCATGCTAGCAACATGCTAGCCATTTGGTAGTCATGCTATCAACATGCTAATCACTTGCTAGTCATGCTAGCAACATGCTAGCCATTTGCTAGTCATGATAACAACATGCTAGTCACTTGCTAATCATGCTAGTAACATGCTAGTAACTTGCAAACGACACGCTAACAACTTGCTAATCATGTTTGTTACATGTTAGTAACTTGCTAACGACATGCTAACAACTTGCTACTCATGCTAACAACATGCTAGTCATTTGCTAGCCATGCTAACAACATGCTAGTCACTTGCTAGTCATGCTAGCAAAATGCTAAAAACATACTAACAACATACTAGCAACTTGCTAATCATGCTGACCACATGCTACCAACTTGCTAATCATGCTAACAACATGCTAGTCACTTGCTAGTCATGCTAGCAACATGCTAGTCATTTACTAGTAATGCTAACAACATCCTAGTCACTTGCTAGCTATTCTAGCAACATGCTAGTCACTTGCTAGAAAAATCTGTTTATCTGTCTGTCTGTCTGTGACTATCTGTTTTTCTGGTAAATTGTATGGTTTTCAAATATTTAACTTTAATACTACATTAAACTTCAAAATAGTTAAAACTGAAAACCTTCAAACTTTAAGCTTTGAAAACTACTTCAAACTTTCTGGCTAGGCTTTTTCAAGCCAACTTAAAGTTTGTCTACGAACTTTACTATCTAGTTAAGTTGGCTTGAAAAAGCCAACTTACTGAAATCCTGTCTAAACTTATTAAGTTGGCTTGAAAAAGCCAACTTACTGAAATCCTGTCTAAACTTCTTCTTCTTCTTCTTCTTCTTCTTCTTCTTCTTCTTCTTCTTCTGAGACCAAATTTTAAAATGTATCTCCTCCTAGACCTTTAAAGCTACAACCACCAAACTCGGCCCAGACCTTCAGACTGGTCTGACTCGGGTTGATATATCTTTTATAACCGATCCGGTTTACGGTTTTCGTAAAAATTACGATCAAAACTGCGAAAAATCCCATAGATTTACATTGATGGAATGTTCAGATGAGTCAAGACTCATCAAACACCAACTGTCAAACTTTCAAATGTAAACACACTGAAGCCTATTGGACTCAATTAAGCTTCACTTCTATGTACTATTTCTAATCCATTTCAACTCATTTAAGCTTCCGCTCTATTTAATATTTCTAATCTAAATCATGCTAGCAACATGCTAGTAACATGCTAATCATGCTAGAAACATGCTAATAACATGTGAATAATGCTGGAAACTTGCTAGCAAACATGCTAGTCACTTGCTAATCATGCTAGCAACATGCTAGTCACTTACTAGTCATGCTAACAACATGCTAGTAACTTGCTAGTCATACTAGCAAACATGCTAGTCACTTGCTAGTCATGCTAGCAAACATGCTAGTCACTTGCTAATCATGCTAGTAACATGCTAGTTACTTGCCAGTCATGCTAGCAAACATGCTAGTCACTTGCTAGTCATGCTAGCAACATGCTAGCAACATGCTAGTCACTTGCTAGTCATGTTAGCAAACATGCTAGTCACTTGCTAATCATGCTAGTAATATGCTAGTCACTTGCTACTCATGCTAGTAAACAAGCTAGTCACTTGCTAGTCATGCTAGCAACATGCTAATCATGTTAGAAAACATGCTAGTCACTTGTTAGTCATGCTAGTAACATAGTAGTCATGCTAGCAAACATGTTTGTCACTTGCTAGTCATGTTAGCAACATGCTAGTCACTTGCTAGTCATGCTAGCAACATGCTAGTAACTTGCAAGTAATGCTAGCAAACATGCTAGTCACTTGCTAGTAATGCTAGCAACATGCTAATCACTTGCTAGTTATGCTAACAACATGCTAGTCATGCTAGCAAACATGCTAGTCACTTGCTAGTCATGCTAGCAACATGCTAGTCACTTGCTAGTCATGCTAGCAAACATGCTAGTCACTTGCTAATCATGCTAGTAACATGCTAGTCACTTGCTAGTCATGCTAGCAAATATGCTAGTCACTTGCTAGTCATGCTAGCAACATGCTAGTCACTTGTTAATCATGCTAACAACTTGCTAGTCACTTGCTAGTCATGCTAGCAAACATGCTTGTCACTTGCAAGTCATGCTAGCAACATGTTAATCACTTGTTAGTTATGTTAACAACATGCTAGTCATGCTAGCAAGCATGCTAGTCACTTGCTAATCATGCTAGCAAACATGCTAGTCACTTGCTAGTCATGCTAGCAACATGCTAGTCACTTGCTAATCATGCTAGCAAACATGCTAGTAACTTGCTAGTCATGCTAGCAACATGCTAGTCATGCTAGCAACATGCTAGTCACTTGCTAGTCATGCTAGCAACATGCTAGTCACTTGCTAATCATGCTACCAACGTGCCAGTCACTTCCTAGTCATGCTAACAAACATGCAAGTCACTTGCTAGTCATGCTAGCAATGTGCTAGTCACTTGCTAATCATGCTAACAACATGCTAGTCACTTGCTAGTCATGCTATCAAACAAGCTAGTCACTTGCTAGTCATGCTAACAACATGCTAGTCACTTGCTAATCATGCTAGTAACATGCTATTCACTTGCTAGTCATTCTATCAAGCATGCTAGTCACTTGCTAGTCATACTAGCAACATCCTAGTCACTTGCTAGTCATGCTAATAACATTCTAGTCACTTGCTAGTCATGCTACCAAACATGCTAGTAACTTGCTAGTCATGCTAGAAACATGCTAGTCACTTGATAATCATGCTAACAACGTGCTAGTCACTTGCTAGTCTTGCTAGCAAACATGCAAGTCACTTGCTAGTCATGCTAGCAATGTTCTAGTCACTTGCTAATCATGCTAACAACGTGCTAGTCACTTGCTAGTCATGCTAGCAAACATGTTAATCACTTGCTAGTCATGCTTGCATCATGCTAGTCACTTGCTAGTTATCCTAGCAACATGCTAGTCACTTGCTAGTAATGCTAGCAAACATGATAGTCACTTGCTAGTCATGCTAGCAACATGCTAATCACTTGCTAGTTATGCTAACAACATGCTACTCATGCTAGCAAACATGCTAGTCACTTGCTAGTCATGCTAGCAACATGCTAGTCATTTGCTAGCCATGCTAACAAACATGCTAGTCACTTGCTAATCATGCTAGTAACATGCTAGTCACTTGCTAGTCATGCTAGCAAACATGCTAGTCACTTGCTAGTCATGCTAGTAACATGCTAGTCACTTGTTAATCATGCTAACAACTTGCTACTCACTTGCTAGTCATGCTAGCAAACATGCTTGTCACTTGCTAGTCATGCTAGCAAACATGCTTTTCACTTGCTAGTCATGCTAGTAACATGCTAGTCACTTGCTAATCATGATACCAACGTGCCAGTCACTTGCTACTCATGCTAACAAACATGCAAGTCACTTGCTAGTCATGCTAGCAATGTGCTAGTCACTTGCTAATCATGCTAACAACATTCTAGTCACTTGCTAGTCATGCTATCAAACATGCTAGTCACTTGCTAGTCATGCTAACAACATGCTAGTCACTTGCTAATCATGCTAGTAACATGCTATTCACTTGCTAGTCATTCTATCAAACATGCTAGTCAATTGCTAGTCATACTAGCAACATGCTAGTCACTTGCTAGTCATGCTAACAACATTCTAGTCACTTGCTAGTCATGCTACCAAACATGCTAGTAACTTGCTAGTCATGCTAGAAACATGCTAGTCACTTGATAATCATGCTAACAACGTGCTAGTCACTTGCTAGTCTTGCCAGCAAACATGCAAGTCACTTGCTAGTCATGCTAGCAATGTTCTAGTCACTTGCTAATCATGCTAACAACGTGTTAGTCACTTGCTAGTTATGCTAGCAAACATGCTAATGACTTGCTAGTCATGCTTGCAGCGTGCTAGTCACTTGCTAGTCATGCTAACAACGTGCTAGGCACTTGATAATCATGCTAGCAAACATGCTAGTAACTTTCTAATTCTGCTAGCAACATGCTAGTCACTTGCTAGTCATGCTAGCAAACATGCTAGTCACTTGCTAGTCATCCTAGCAACATGCTAGTCACTTGCTAGTCATGCTAGCAACATGCTAGTCATTTGCTAATCATGCTAACAACATGCTAGTCATTTGCTAATCATGCTAACAATAGCTAGTCACTTGCTAATCATGCTAGTACCTTGCTAACAACATGCTAGTAACTTGCTAATCATGCTAACAACATGCTATTAACTTGTTAATCATGCTAGAACATGCTAGCGACATGCTAGTAACTTTGGTAATCATTCTAAAATCAGTCTAGCGACATGCTAATCATGCTGGAAACATTCTAGCAACATGCTAATCATGCTAACAATATGCTAGTCACTTGCTAATCATGCTAACGACAGGCTAACAAGATGCTAGTCACTTGCTAGTCATGTTAGCAAAATGCTAGAAACATGTTAACATCATACTAACAACTCAACTTGCTAATCATGCTGACAACATGCTACCAACTTGCTAGTCATGCTAGTAACATGCTAGTCACTTACTAGTTATGCTAACAAACATGCTAGTCACTTGCTAGTTATGCTAGCAACATGCTAGTCACTTGCTAGTCATGCTAACAACATGCTAGTCACTTTGCAAATCATGCTAGTCACTTGCTAGTCACACTAGCAAACATGTTAGTCACTCGCTAGTCATGCTAGCAACGTGCTAGTCACTTGCTAATCATGCTAACAACATGCTAGTCACTTGCTAGTCATGCTAGCAAACATTCTAGTCAATTGTTAGTCATGCTAACAACGTGCTAGTCACTTGCTAATCATGCTAGTAACCTTCTAGTCACTTGCTAGTCATGCTAGCAATGTGCTAGTAACTTGCTAATCATGCTAGTAATCTACTAGTCACTTGCTAGTCATGCTAGCAAACATGCTAGTCACTTGCTAGTCATGCTAACAACAGGCTAGTCACTTGCTAATCATGCTAGTAACAAGCTAGTCACTTGCTAGTCATACTAGCAACATCCTAGTCACTTGCTAGTCATGCTAACAACATTCTAGTCACTTGCTAGTCATGCTACCAAACATGCTAGTAACTTGCTAGTCATGCTAGAAACATGCTAGTCACTTGATAATCATGCTAACAACGTGCTAGTCACTTGCTAGTCTTGCTAGCAAACATGCAAGTCACTTGCTAGTCATGCTAGCAATGTTCTAGTCACTTGCTAATCATGCTAACAACGTGCTAGTCACTTGCTAGTCATGCTAGCAAACATGTTAATCACTTGCTAGTCATGCTTGCATCATGCTAGTCACTTGCTAGTTATCCTAGCAACATGCTAGTCACTTGCTAGTCATGCTAGCAAACATGCTAGTCACTTGCTAGTCATGCTAACAACGTGCTAGTCACTTGTTAATCATGCTAGTAACATGCTAGTCACTTGCTAGTCATGCTAGCAAACATGCTAGTCACTTGCTAGTCTTGCTAACAACGTGCTAGTCACTTGCTAATCATGCTAGTAACCTGCTAGTCACTTGATAGTCATTCTAGCAAACATGCTAATAACTTGCTAGTCATGCGAACAACGTGCTAGTCACTTATTAATCATGCTAGTAACATGCTAGTCACTTGCTATTCATGCTAGCAAACATGCTAGTCACTTGCTAGTCATGCTAATGAAGTGCTAGTCACCTGCTAATCATGCTAACAACATGCTAGTCACTTGCTAGTCATGCTATCAAACATGCTAGTCACTTGATAGTCATGCTAACAACGTCCTAGTCACTTGCTAATCATGCTAGTAACATGCTAGTCACTTGCTAGTCATGCTAGTAAACATGCTAGTCATGCTAATAACGTGCTAGTCACTTGCTAATCATGCTAGTAAGATGCCATGCTAGTCACTTGCTAGTCATGCTAGCAACATGCTAGTCACTTGCTAATCATGCTAGCAACATGCTGGTCACGTGCTAGTCATGTTAGCAAACATGCTAGTCACTTGCTAGTCATGTCAGCAACATGCTAGACACTTGCTAATCATGCTAATAAATATGCTATCACTTGCTAATCATGCTAACAACATGCTAGTCACTTGCTAGTCATGCTAACAACGGGCTAGTCACTTTGTTAATCATGCTAGTAACATGCTAGTCACTTGCTAGTCATGCTAGCAAACATGCTAGTCACTTGCTAGTCATGCTAACAACGTGCTAGTCACTTGCTAATCATGCTAGTAACATGCTAGTCACTTGCTAGTCATGCCAGCAAACATACTAGTCACTTGCTAGCAAACATGCTAGTCACTTGCTAATCATGCTAGCAACTCTCTAGTCACTAGCTAATCATGCTAACAACATGGTAGTCACTTGCTAGTCATGCTAGCAACATGCTAGTCATTTGCTAGTAATGCTAACAAAATGCTAGTCACTTGTTAATCATGCTAGCAACATGGTAGTAACTTGCTAGCAACCGCATAAATCTGTTTATCTGTCTGTCTGTCTGTGACTATCTGTTTTTTCTAGTAAATTGTATGGTTTTCAAAAAATTTAAAACTTCAAACTTTAAAACTACTTTAAACTTCAATCTAGTTAAAACTGAAATCCTTCAAACTTTAAGCTTTTAAAACTATTTCAAACTTTCTGGCTAGGCTTTTTCAAGCCAACTTAAACTTTGTCTACGAACTTTACTATATAGTTAAGTCGGCTTGAAAAAGCCAACTTACTGAAATCCTGTCTAAACTTCTTCTTCTTCTTCTTCTTCTTCTTCTGAGACCAAATTTTAAAATGTATCTCCTCCTAGACCTTTAAAGCTACAACCACCAAACTCGGCCCAGACCTTCAGACTGGTCTGACTCGGGTTGTTATATCTTTTCTAACTGATCCGGCTTACGGTTTTCGTAAAAATTACGATAAAAACTGCGAAAAATCCCATAGACTTACATTGATGGAATGTTCAGATGGGCCAAGACTCATCAAACACCAACTGTCAAACTTTCAAATGTAAACACACTGAAGCATATTGGACTCAATTAAGCTTCACTTCTATGTACTATTTCTAATCCATTTAAACTCATTTAAGCTTCCACTCTATTTAATATTTCTAATCTAAATCATGCTAGCAACATGCTAGTAACATGCTAATCATGCTAGAAACATGCTAATAACATGTTAATAATGCTAAAAAAAATGCTAGCGACATGCTAATCATGCTGGAAACATGCTAGCGACATGCTAGTAACTTTGCTAATCATGCTAGTATCATGCTAGCGACATGCTAATCATGCTGGAAACATTCTAGCGACATGCTAATCATGCTAACAGGATGTTAACGACATGTTAATCATGCTGGAAACATGCTAGTGACGTGCTAGTAACTTGCTAATCATGTTAGAATTATGCTAGCAACATGCTAGTCACTTGCTAATCATGCTAGCAACATGCTAGTCACTTGCTAGTCAAGCTAAAAACATGCTAGTCAGGCTAACAAAATGCTAGTCACTTGATAGTCATGCTAGCAAATTGTTAGAAACATGCTAACAACATACTAGCAAATTGCTAATCATGCTAGTGACATGCTAGTAACTTGCCAATGACATGCTAGCAAATAGCTAATCATGTTAATGACATGCTAGCAACAAGCTAGATACTTGCTAATCATGCTAACAACATGCTAGTCACTTGCTAGTAATGCTAGCAAACATGCTAGTCACTTGCTAGTCATCCTAGCAAACATGCTAGTCACTTGCTAGTCATGCTAGCAACATGCTAGTCATTTGCTAATCATGCTAACAACATGCTAGTCGCTTGCTAATCATGCTAACAATAGCTAGTCACTTGCTAATCATGCTAGTACCTTGCTAACAACATGCTAGTAACTTGCTAATCATGCTAACAACATGCTATTAACTTGTTAATCATGCTAGAACATGCTAGCGACATGCTAGTAACTTTGGTAATCATTCTAAAATCAGTCTAGCGACATGCTAATCATGCTGGAAACATTCTAGCAACATGCTAATCATGCTAACAATATGCTAGTCACTTGCTAATCATGCTAACGACAGGCTAACAAGATGCTAGTCATGCTAGCAAACATGCTAGTCACTTGTTAGCCATGCTAGTAACATGCTAGTCACTTGCTAGTCATGCTAGCAAACATGCTAGTCACTTGCTAGTCATGCTAGCAACATGCTAGTCACTTGCTAGTCATGTTAGCAAAATGCTAGAAACATGTTAACAACATACTAGCAACTCAACTTGCTAATCATGCTGACAACATGCTACCAACTTGCTAGTCATGCTAGCAACATGCTAGTTATTTGCTAATCATGCTAGCAAACATGCTAGTCACTTGCTAGCAATGCTAGCAACATGCTAGTCACTTGCTAATCATGCTAGCAAACATGCTAGTCACTTGCTAGCCATGCTAGCAACATGCTAATCATTTTCTAGTTATGCTAACAACATGCTAGTCATGCTAGCAAACATGCTAGTCACTTGTTAGTCATGCTAGTAACATGCTAGTCACTTGCTAGTCATGCTAGCAAACATGCTAGTCACTTGCTAGTCATGTTAGCAAAATGCTAGAAACATGTTAACAACATACTAGCAACTCAACTTGCTAATCATGCTGACAACATGCTACCAACTTGCTAGTCATGCTAGCAACATGCTAGTTATTTGCTAGTAATCCTAACAACATGCTAGTCACTTGCTAGAAACCACAAAAATCTGTTTTATCTGGTAAATTGTATGGTTTTCAATACTTTAAAACTTCAAACTTTAAAACTACTTTAAACTTCAATATAGTTAAAACTGAAAACCTTCAAACTTTAAGCTTTGAAAACTACTTCAAACTTTCTGGCTAGGCTTTTTCAAGCCAACTTAAAGTTTGTCTACGAACTTTACTATCTAGTTATTATTATTATTCTTCTGAGACTAAAATTTCTGACTGCTACTCCTCCTAGAGCTTTAACTCTACAGACTCCAAACTCAGACCAGATCTTCAGACTGGTCTGACTCGGGTTGCTATATCTTTTCTAACTGATCCGACTTACGGTTTTCATAAAAATGAAGATTAAAAATCATAAAAATCCCATAGACTTACATTGACGGAATGTTCAGATGGGCCAAGACTATTCAAACTCCAACTGTCAAAAATTCAAATCTAAACACACTGAAGCCAATTAGACTCAATAAGACTGCCCTTCTATGTACTATTTCTAACCCATTCAAACTCATTCAAACTCATCTATCTAATATTTCTAATCTATCTATCTATCTATCTATCTATCTATCTATCTATCTATCTATCTATCATCTGACTCTATCTATCTATCTATCTATCTATCTACAATCTGATTATTTCTATCTATCTATCTATCTCACACACACACACACACATACACACAAACAAACAAACAAACAAACAAACATAACTTCCCTATTTAACACATACACAAACACACGCACAAAAGAAATAGACAGAAAATGTGAAGCTTTAATATATACACTGCATTTATTCGCATTTGTATTAGCATTATTTCTTAACCCTCATAAGACCTGTTTTTCCTGTTTACACCTGTGTCCTTTGGGGTCAATATGACCCCAAAATTGAAAGAGTAATTGTAAAACATTTATAAATTTTTAATCATACAAATAATATATAATTTTTTATTTATTTATTTTTTTTTTTACTTCTCATCTATACATTAATGCTGTGTTTTGGGAGAAATGAAGTACTTTTGTACCTGTTTACCACAAAAATCCTCAACTACACCATTAGCTTGCATGTGAAATATTACATTTTTATGAATAAATCTCTTAAATGATGATCTAAATTTAATTTAAATTGTTTCTGGAGATTGATCTAGGTGTAAGGTGTACAATTCTGCCATCTGGTGGTTAGAGAAAAACTTGTAGAAATCAGTTTTTGAAAGAATAGTGTAATGACCATATATATCCAGCAGAGGCCCATAGAGAGCGATTCATTTATAAATTTGAGGGAAGAGGTAAAGACTAATGATTTGATATCATATTTATATTTTTAAATTTATCTTTTATATTTATTTCATATTTATTAAAATGTATGGCTATACATATGTTTGGATTAAAATCCAGTATAATTTTATTTATTTATTTTATTTTATTTTTTTACATATATATATATATATATATATATATATATATATATATATATATATATTTAAATGTTTTTTATATATATATATATATATCTGAAAGCCTTGAGATATATCTGAAAGCTAAATGAAGCCTCAAGTTGGTGTAGTTTTGAAGATTTCACCGTTTGAGCTCTGTTGAGAATCTCTGTGGCTGAAAATATAAATGCAATTTTTTGTCATTTTTCCCAGCCAGATGGCCTCAGAGACACTCAGTGACCCAGTTCCTGATGGATAATGATGTTTAAAGTAGAAATTGTGTCTTTGTTTTTTTTTTTTGTTTGTATGTTTTTTTTTGTTTTGTTGAAATTATGTATGCAAATATGCTAATTTCCATAAAAAATTCAGAATTTAAGGAAAATAAAATAAAATAAATCACCAAAAATAATAACAAAACCTACTTTTTTTTTTTTTTTAAATAGATAAAAAAAGAATTTCAGGACTGAAAAAAAATTAACATTGAATGCCTTCGGGTCATTTGGACCCACGAGGGACACTTTTGTTATAGGTTCGGGAGGGATGGATGAGGGTTTAAACATGCCAAACTAACAATTTATTATTTATTTATTTATTTATTTATTATTTTTTATTTAGCCATTTTAGTTGTTTTATCTATATATATATATATATAGATATATATATAAATGTATGTATGTATGTATATGTAAGGGATAATCAACGATAATAATAAGGGATAATATATCTCTGTCTGTCTATCTATCTATCTATCTATCTGTCTATCATCTGAGTCTATCTCTCTATCTACCTATCTATCTATCTATCTATCTATCTATCTATCTATCTATCTATCTCTCTATCATCTGAGTCTATCTATCTATCTATCTATCTATCTATCAAACTTTAAACTTTTAAAACTACGTTAAACTTCAAACTAATTCAGACTGAAAACCGTCAAACTTAAAACTTCCCAAACTTTTCAAACTTAAACTTTTTAAACTTCTGAAACTTTTTTAAACTTTTCAAACTTTTTTAATCTTTTCAAACTGTTTTTAAACTTTTCAAACTTTTTAAAACTTTCTGGTCCGGCTTTCTCAAGCCAACTTAAAGTTTGTCTCGACAAACTTTTTTATCTAGTTATTCTTCTTACTCTTTTTCTTTTTCTTCTTCTTCTGAGACCATATTTTAAAATGTATCTCCTCCTAGGCCTTTAAAGCTACAACCACCAAACTCGGCCCAGACCTTCAGACTGGTCTGACTCGGGTTGCTATATCTTTTCTAACTGATCCGGCTTACGGTTTTCGTAAAAATTATGATAAAAACTGGGAAAAATCCCATAGACTTACATTGATGGTATGTTCAGATGAGCCAAGACTCATCAAACACCAACTGTCAAACTTTCAAATGTAAACACACTGAAGCCTATTGGACTCAATTAAGCTTCACTTCTATGTACTATTTCTAATCGATTTAAACTCATTTAAGCTCCCACTCTATTTAAAATTTCTAATCTAAATCATGCTAGCAACATGCTAGTAACATGCTAATCATGCTAGAAACATGCTAATAACATGTTAATAATGCTAAAAACATGCTAGTAACATGCTAATCATGCTGGAAACATACTAGCGACATGCTCGCAACTTTGTTAATCATGCTAGAATCATGCTAGCGACATGCTAGTCACTTGCTAATCATGCTAGCAACATGCTAGTCACTTGCTAGTCATGCTAGCAAATTGCTAGAAACATGCTAACAACATACTAGCAACTTGCGAATCATGCTAACAACATACTAGTCACTTGCTAATCATGCTATTGACATGCTAGTAACTTGCTAATGACATGCTATCAACTAGCTAATCATGTTAATGAAATGTTAGCAACAAGCTAGATACTTGCTAATCATGCTAACAAAGTGCTAGTCACTTAATAGTCATGCTAGCAAACATGCTAATCACTTGCTAGTCATGCTAACAACGTGCTAGTCACTTGCTAATCATGCTAGAAAACATGCTAGTCACTTGCTAGTCATGCTAGCAAACATGCTAGTCACTTGCTAGTCATGCTAGCAACATGCTAGTCACTTGCTAGTCATTCTGACAAAGTGCTAGTCACTTGCTAATCATGCTAGCAACATGCTAGTCACTTGCTAGTCATGATATAAACATGCTAGTCATGCGAACAACATGCTAGTCACTTGCTAGGCATGCTAGCAAATTGCTAGAAACATTCTAACAACATACTAGCAACTTGCTAATCATGCTAACAACATGCTAGTCACTTGCTAATCATGCTAGTGACATGCTAGTCACTTGCTAATGACGTTCTAGCAACTAGCTAATCATGTTAATGACATGCTAGCAACAAGCTAGATACTTGCTAATCATGCTAACAACATGCTAGTCACTTGCTAGTCATGCTAGCAAACATGCTAGTCACTTGCTAGTCTTGCTAACAACATGCTAGTCACTTGCTAGTCATGCTAACAACATGCTAGTCACTTGCTAGTCATGCTAGCAAACATGCTAGTCACTTGCTAGTTATGCTAGCAACATGCTAGTCACTTGCTAATCATGCTAACAACGTGTTAGTCACTTGCTAATCATGTTAACAACGTGTTAGTCACTTTGCTAATCATGCTAGTAACATGCTAGTCACTTGCTAGTCCTGCTAGCAAACATGCTAGTCCTTTGCTAATCATGCTAACAATGTGCTAGTCACTTGCTAGTCATGCTAGCAACAAGCTAGTCACTTGCAAATCATGCTAACAACATGCTAGTCACTTGCTAGTCATGCTAACAACATGCTAGTCACTTGCTAGTCATGCTAGCAAACATGCTAGTCACTTGCTAGTAATGCTAGAAACATGCTAGTCACTTGCTAATCATGCTAACAACGTGCTAGTCACTTGCTAGTCATGCTAACGACAGGCTAACAAGATGCTAGTCACTTGCTAGTCATGTTAGCAAAATGCTAGAAACATGTTAACATCATACTAACAACTCAACTTGCTAATCATGCTGACAACATGCTACCAACTTGCTAGTCATGCTAGTAACATGCTAGTCACTTACTAGTTATGCTAACAAACATGCTAGTCACTTGCTAGTTATGCTAGCAACATGCTAGTCACTTGCTAGTCATGCTAACAACATGCTAGTCACTTTGCAAATCATGCTAGTCACTTGCTAGTCACACTAGCAAACATGTTAGTCACTCGCTAGTCATGCTAGCAACGTGCTAGTCACTTGCTAATCATGCTAACAACATGCTAGTCACTTGCTAGTCATGCTAGCAAACATTCTAGTCAATTGTTAGTCATGCTAACAACGTGCTAGTCACTTGCTAATCATGCTAGTAACCTTCTAGTCACTTGCTAGTCATGCTAGCAATGTGCTAGTAACTTGCTAATCATGCTAGTAATCTACTAGTCACTTGCTAGTCATGCTAGCAAACATGCTAGTCACTTGCTAGTCATGCTAACAACAGGCTAGTCACTTGCTAATCATGCTAGTAACAAGCTAGTCACTTGCTAGTCATGCTAGCAAACATGCTAGTCACTTACTAGTCATGCTAACAACTTGCTAGTCACTTGCTAATTATGCTAGTAACATGCTAGTCACTTGGTAGTCCTGCTAGCAAACATGGTAGTCACTTGCTAGTCATGCTACCAAACATGCTAGTCACTTGCTAGTCATTTTAGCAACGTGCTAGTCACTTGCTAATCATGCTAGTAACCTGCTAGTCACTTGCTAGTCATGCTAGCAAACATGCTAATCACTTGCTAGTCATGCTAACAACGTGCTAGTCACTTGCTAATCATGCTAGTAACATGCTAGTCACTTGCTAGTCATGCTAGCAAACATGCTAGTCACTTGCTAGTCATGCTAACAACGTGCTAGTCACTTGTTAATCATGCTAGTAACATGCTAGTCACTTGCTAGTCATGCTAGCAAACATGCTAGTCACTTGCTAGTCTTGCTAACAACGTGCTAGTCACTTGCTAATCATGCTAGTAACCTGCTAGTCACTTGATAGTCATTCTAGCAAACATGCTAATAACTTGCTAGTCATGCGAACAACGTGCTAGTCACTTATTAATCATGCTAGTAACATGCTAGTCACTTGCTATTCATGCTAGCAAACATGCTAGTCACTTGCTAGTCATGCTAATGAAGTGCTAGTCACCTGCTAATCATGCTAACAACATGCTAGTCACTTGCTAGTCATGCTATCAAACATGCTAGTCACTTGATAGTCATGCTAACAACGTCCTAGTCACTTGCTAATCATGCTAGTAACATGCTAGTCACTTGCTAGTCATGCTAGTAAACATGCTAGTCATGCTAATAACGTGCTAGTCACTTGCTAATCATGCTAGTAAGATGCCATGCTAGTCACTTGCTAGTCATGCTAGCAACATGCTAGTCACTTGCTAATCATGCTAGCAACATGCTGGTCACGTGCTAGTCATGTTAGCAAACATGCTAGTCACTTGCTAGTCATGTCAGCAACATGCTAGACACTTGCTAATCATGCTAATAAATATGCTATCACTTGCTAATCATGCTAACAACATGCTAGTCACTTGCTAGTCATGCTAACAACGGGCTAGTCACTTTGTTAATCATGCTAGTAACATGCTAGTCACTTGCTAGTCATGCTAGCAAACATGCTAGTCACTTGCTAGTCATGCTAACAACGTGCTAGTCACTTGCTAATCATGCTAGTAACATGCTAGTCACTTGCTAGTCATGCCAGCAAACATACTAGTCACTTGCTAGCAAACATGCTAGTCACTTGCTAATCATGCTAGCAACTCTCTAGTCACTAGCTAATCATGCTAACAACATGGTAGTCACTTGCTAGTCATGCTAGCAACATGCTAGTCATTTGCTAGTAATGCTAACAAAATGCTAGTCACTTGTTAATCATGCTAGCAACATGGTAGTAACTTGCTAGCAACCGCATAAATCTGTTTATCTGTCTGTCTGTCTGTGACTATCTGTTTTTTCTAGTAAATTGTATGGTTTTCAAAAAATTTAAAACTTCAAACTTTAAAACTACTTTAAACTTCAATCTAGTTAAAACTGAAATCCTTCAAACTTTAAGCTTTTAAAACTATTTCAAACTTTCTGGCTAGGCTTTTTCAAGCCAACTTAAACTTTGTCTACGAACTTTACTATATAGTTAAGTCGGCTTGAAAAAGCCAACTTACTGAAATCCTGTCTAAACTTCTTCTTCTTCTTCTTCTTCTTCTTCTGAGACCAAATTTTAAAATGTATCTCCTCCTAGACCTTTAAAGCTACAACCACCAAACTCGGCCCAGACCTTCAGACTGGTCTGACTCGGGTTGTTATATCTTTTCTAACTGATCCGGCTTACGGTTTTCGTAAAAATTACGATAAAAACTGCGAAAAATCCCATAGACTTACATTGATGGAATGTTCAGATGGGCCAAGACTCATCAAACACCAACTGTCAAACTTTCAAATGTAAACACACTGAAGCATATTGGACTCAATTAAGCTTCACTTCTATGTACTATTTCTAATCCATTTAAACTCATTTAAGCTTCCACTCTATTTAATATTTCTAATCTAAATCATGCTAGCAACATGCTAGTAACATGCTAATCATGCTAGAAACATGCTAATAACATGTTAATAATGCTAAAAAAAATGCTAGCGACATGCTAATCATGCTGGAAACATGCTAGCGACATGCTAGTAACTTTGCTAATCATGCTAGTATCATGCTAGCGACATGCTAATCATGCTGGAAACATTCTAGCGACATGCTAATCATGCTAACAGGATGTTAACGACATGTTAATCATGCTGGAAACATGCTAGTGACGTGCTAGTAACTTGCTAATCATGTTAGAATTATGCTAGCAACATGCTAGTCACTTGCTAATCATGCTAGCAACATGCTAGTCACTTGCTAGTCAAGCTAAAAACATGCTAGTCAGGCTAACAAAATGCTAGTCACTTGATAGTCATGCTAGCAAATTGTTAGAAACATGCTAACAACATACTAGCAAATTGCTAATCATGCTAGTGACATGCTAGTAACTTGCCAATGACATGCTAGCAAATAGCTAATCATGTTAATGACATGCTAGCAACAAGCTAGATACTTGCTAATCATGCTAACAACATGCTAGTCACTTGCTAGTAATGCTAGCAAACATGCTAGTCACTTGCTAGTCATCCTAGCAAACATGCTAGTCACTTGCTAGTCATGCTAGCAACATGCTAGTCATTTGCTAATCATGCTAACAACATGCTAGTCGCTTGCTAATCATGCTAACAATAGCTAGTCACTTGCTAATCATGCTAGTACCTTGCTAACAACATGCTAGTAACTTGCTAATCATGCTAACAACATGCTATTAACTTGTTAATCATGCTAGAACATGCTAGCGACATGCTAGTAACTTTGGTAATCATTCTAAAATCAGTCTAGCGACATGCTAATCATGCTGGAAACATTCTAGCAACATGCTAATCATGCTAACAATATGCTAGTCACTTGCTAATCATGCTAACGACAGGCTAACAAGATGCTAGTCATGCTAGCAAACATGCTAGTCACTTGTTAGCCATGCTAGTAACATGCTAGTCACTTGCTAGTCATGCTAGCAAACATGCTAGTCACTTGCTAGTCATGCTAGCAACATGCTAGTCACTTGCTAGTCATGTTAGCAAAATGCTAGAAACATGTTAACAACATACTAGCAACTCAACTTGCTAATCATGCTGACAACATGCTACCAACTTGCTAGTCATGCTAGCAACATGCTAGTTATTTGCTAATCATGCTAGCAAACATGCTAGTCACTTGCTAGCAATGCTAGCAACATGCTAGTCACTTGCTAATCATGCTAGCAAACATGCTAGTCACTTGCTAGCCATGCTAGCAACATGCTAATCATTTTCTAGTTATGCTAACAACATGCTAGTCATGCTAGCAAACATGCTAGTCACTTGTTAGTCATGCTAGTAACATGCTAGTCACTTGCTAGTCATGCTAGCAAACATGCTAGTCACTTGCTAGTCATGTTAGCAAAATGCTAGAAACATGTTAACAACATACTAGCAACTCAACTTGCTAATCATGCTGACAACATGCTACCAACTTGCTAGTCATGCTAGCAACATGCTAGTTATTTGCTAGTAATCCTAACAACATGCTAGTCACTTGCTAGAAACCACAAAAATCTGTTTTATCTGGTAAATTGTATGGTTTTCAATACTTTAAAACTTCAAACTTTAAAACTACTTTAAACTTCAATATAGTTAAAACTGAAAACCTTCAAACTTTAAGCTTTGAAAACTACTTCAAACTTTCTGGCTAGGCTTTTTCAAGCCAACTTAAAGTTTGTCTACGAACTTTACTATCTAGTTATTATTATTATTCTTCTGAGACTAAAATTTCTGACTGCTACTCCTCCTAGAGCTTTAACTCTACAGACTCCAAACTCAGACCAGATCTTCAGACTGGTCTGACTCGGGTTGCTATATCTTTTCTAACTGATCCGACTTACGGTTTTCATAAAAATGAAGATTAAAAATCATAAAAATCCCATAGACTTACATTGACGGAATGTTCAGATGGGCCAAGACTATTCAAACTCCAACTGTCAAAAATTCAAATCTAAACACACTGAAGCCAATTAGACTCAATAAGACTGCCCTTCTATGTACTATTTCTAACCCATTCAAACTCATTCAAACTCATCTATCTAATATTTCTAATCTATCTATCTATCTATCTATCTATCTATCTATCTATCTATCTATCTATCATCTGACTCTATCTATCTATCTATCTATCTATCTACAATCTGATTATTTCTATCTATCTATCTATCTCACACACACACACACACATACACACAAACAAACAAACAAACAAACAAACATAACTTCCCTATTTAACACATACACAAACACACGCACAAAAGAAATAGACAGAAAATGTGAAGCTTTAATATATACACTGCATTTATTCGCATTTGTATTAGCATTATTTCTTAACCCTCATAAGACCTGTTTTTCCTGTTTACACCTGTGTCCTTTGGGGTCAATATGACCCCAAAATTGAAAGAGTAATTGTAAAACATTTATAAATTTTTAATCATACAAATAATATATAATTTTTTATTTATTTATTTTTTTTTTTACTTCTCATCTATACATTAATGCTGTGTTTTGGGAGAAATGAAGTACTTTTGTACCTGTTTACCACAAAAATCCTCAACTACACCATTAGCTTGCATGTGAAATATTACATTTTTATGAATAAATCTCTTAAATGATGATCTAAATTTAATTTAAATTGTTTCTGGAGATTGATCTAGGTGTAAGGTGTACAATTCTGCCATCTGGTGGTTAGAGAAAAACTTGTAGAAATCAGTTTTTGAAAGAATAGTGTAATGACCATATATATCCAGCAGAGGCCCATAGAGAGCGATTCATTTATAAATTTGAGGGAAGAGGTAAAGACTAATGATTTGATATCATATTTATATTTTTAAATTTATCTTTTATATTTATTTCATATTTATTAAAATGTATGGCTATACATATGTTTGGATTAAAATCCAGTATAATTTTATTTATTTATTTTATTTTATTTTTTTACATATATATATATATATATATATATATATATATATATATATATATATATATATTTAAATGTTTTTTATATATATATATATATATCTGAAAGCCTTGAGATATATCTGAAAGCTAAATGAAGCCTCAAGTTGGTGTAGTTTTGAAGATTTCACCGTTTGAGCTCTGTTGAGAATCTCTGTGGCTGAAAATATAAATGCAATTTTTTGTCATTTTTCCCAGCCAGATGGCCTCAGAGACACTCAGTGACCCAGTTCCTGATGGATAATGATGTTTAAAGTAGAAATTGTGTCTTTGTTTTTTTTTTTTGTTTGTATGTTTTTTTTTGTTTTGTTGAAATTATGTATGCAAATATGCTAATTTCCATAAAAAATTCAGAATTTAAGGAAAATAAAATAAAATAAATCACCAAAAATAATAACAAAACCTACTTTTTTTTTTTTTTTAAATAGATAAAAAAAGAATTTCAGGACTGAAAAAAAATTAACATTGAATGCCTTCGGGTCATTTGGACCCACGAGGGACACTTTTGTTATAGGTTCGGGAGGGATGGATGAGGGTTTAAACATGCCAAACTAACAATTTATTATTTATTTATTTATTTATTTATTATTTTTTATTTAGCCATTTTAGTTGTTTTATCTATATATATATATATATAGATATATATATAAATGTATGTATGTATGTATATGTAAGGGATAATCAACGATAATAATAAGGGATAATATATCTCTGTCTGTCTATCTATCTATCTATCTATCTGTCTATCATCTGAGTCTATCTCTCTATCTACCTATCTATCTATCTATCTATCTATCTATCTATCTATCTATCTATCTCTCTATCATCTGAGTCTATCTATCTATCTATCTATCTATCTATCAAACTTTAAACTTTTAAAACTACGTTAAACTTCAAACTAATTCAGACTGAAAACCGTCAAACTTAAAACTTCCCAAACTTTTCAAACTTAAACTTTTTAAACTTCTGAAACTTTTTTAAACTTTTCAAACTTTTTTAATCTTTTCAAACTGTTTTTAAACTTTTCAAACTTTTTAAAACTTTCTGGTCCGGCTTTCTCAAGCCAACTTAAAGTTTGTCTCGACAAACTTTTTTATCTAGTTATTCTTCTTACTCTTTTTCTTTTTCTTCTTCTTCTGAGACCATATTTTAAAATGTATCTCCTCCTAGGCCTTTAAAGCTACAACCACCAAACTCGGCCCAGACCTTCAGACTGGTCTGACTCGGGTTGCTATATCTTTTCTAACTGATCCGGCTTACGGTTTTCGTAAAAATTATGATAAAAACTGGGAAAAATCCCATAGACTTACATTGATGGTATGTTCAGATGAGCCAAGACTCATCAAACACCAACTGTCAAACTTTCAAATGTAAACACACTGAAGCCTATTGGACTCAATTAAGCTTCACTTCTATGTACTATTTCTAATCGATTTAAACTCATTTAAGCTCCCACTCTATTTAAAATTTCTAATCTAAATCATGCTAGCAACATGCTAGTAACATGCTAATCATGCTAGAAACATGCTAATAACATGTTAATAATGCTAAAAACATGCTAGTAACATGCTAATCATGCTGGAAACATACTAGCGACATGCTCGCAACTTTGTTAATCATGCTAGAATCATGCTAGCGACATGCTAGTCACTTGCTAATCATGCTAGCAACATGCTAGTCACTTGCTAGTCATGCTAGCAAATTGCTAGAAACATGCTAACAACATACTAGCAACTTGCGAATCATGCTAACAACATACTAGTCACTTGCTAATCATGCTATTGACATGCTAGTAACTTGCTAATGACATGCTATCAACTAGCTAATCATGTTAATGAAATGTTAGCAACAAGCTAGATACTTGCTAATCATGCTAACAAAGTGCTAGTCACTTAATAGTCATGCTAGCAAACATGCTAATCACTTGCTAGTCATGCTAACAACGTGCTAGTCACTTGCTAATCATGCTAGAAAACATGCTAGTCACTTGCTAGTCATGCTAGCAAACATGCTAGTCACTTGCTAGTCATGCTAGCAACATGCTAGTCACTTGCTAGTCATTCTGACAAAGTGCTAGTCACTTGCTAATCATGCTAGCAACATGCTAGTCACTTGCTAGTCATGATATAAACATGCTAGTCATGCGAACAACATGCTAGTCACTTGCTAGGCATGCTAGCAAATTGCTAGAAACATTCTAACAACATACTAGCAACTTGCTAATCATGCTAACAACATG
Organism: Spinibarbus caldwelli; assembly: GCA_039654775.1. Taxonomy (NCBI): domain Eukaryota; kingdom Metazoa; phylum Chordata; class Actinopteri; order Cypriniformes; family Cyprinidae; genus Spinibarbus; species Spinibarbus caldwelli. The sequence goes on from CM077221.1 coordinate 32,673,372, forward strand.
CTAGTCACTTGCTAATCATGCTAGTGACATGCTAGTCACTTGCTAATGACGTTCTAGCAACTAGCTAATCATGTTAATGACATGCTAGCAACAAGCTAGATACTTGCTAATCATGCTAACAACATGCTAGTCACTTGCTAGTCATGCTAGCAAACATGCTAGTCACTTGCTAGTCTTGCTAACAACATGCTAGTCACTTGCTAGTCATGCTAACAACATGCTAGTCACTTGCTAGTCATGCTAGCAAACATGCTAGTCACTTGCTAGTTATGCTAGCAACATGCTAGTCACTTGCTAATCATGCTAACAACGTGTTAGTCACTTGCTAATCATGTTAACAACGTGTTAGTCACTTTGCTAATCATGCTAGTAACATGCTAGTCACTTGCTAGTCCTGCTAGCAAACATGCTAGTCCTTTGCTAATCATGCTAACAATGTGCTAGTCACTTGCTAGTCATGCTAGCAACAAGCTAGTCACTTGCAAATCATGCTAACAACATGCTAGTCACTTGCTAGTCATGCTAACAACATGCTAGTCACTTGCTAGTCATGCTAGCAAACATGCTAGTCACTTGCTAGTAATGCTAGAAACATGCTAGTCACTTGCTAATCATGCTAACAACGTGCTAGTCACTTGCTAGTCATGCTAACGACAGGCTAACAAGATGCTAGTCACTTGCTAGTCATGTTAGCAAAATGCTAGAAACATGTTAACATCATACTAACAACTCAACTTGCTAATCATGCTGACAACATGCTACCAACTTGCTAGTCATGCTAGTAACATGCTAGTCACTTACTAGTTATGCTAACAAACATGCTAGTCACTTGCTAGTTATGCTAGCAACATGCTAGTCACTTGCTAGTCATGCTAACAACATGCTAGTCACTTTGCAAATCATGCTAGTCACTTGCTAGTCACACTAGCAAACATGTTAGTCACTCGCTAGTCATGCTAGCAACGTGCTAGTCACTTGCTAATCATGCTAACAACATGCTAGTCACTTGCTAGTCATGCTAGCAAACATTCTAGTCAATTGTTAGTCATGCTAACAACGTGCTAGTCACTTGCTAATCATGCTAGTAACCTTCTAGTCACTTGCTAGTCATGCTAGCAATGTGCTAGTAACTTGCTAATCATGCTAGTAATCTACTAGTCACTTGCTAGTCATGCTAGCAAACATGCTAGTCACTTGCTAGTCATGCTAACAACAGGCTAGTCACTTGCTAATCATGCTAGTAACAAGCTAGTCACTTGCTAGTCATGCTAGCAAACATGCTAGTCACTTACTAGTCATGCTAACAACTTGCTAGTCACTTGCTAATTATGCTAGTAACATGCTAGTCACTTGGTAGTCCTGCTAGCAAACATGGTAGTCACTTGCTAGTCATGCTACCAAACATGCTAGTCACTTGCTAGTCATTTTAGCAACGTGCTAGTCACTTGCTAATCATGCTAGTAACCTGCTAGTCACTTGCTAGTCATGCTAGCAAACATGCTAATCACTTGCTAGTCATGCTAACAACGTGCTAGTCACTTGCTAATCATGCTAGTAACATGCTAGTCACTTGCTAGTCATGCTAGCAAACATGCTAGTCACTTGCTAGTCATGCTAACAACCTGCTAGTCACTTGTTAATCATGCTAGTAACATGCTAGTCACTTGCTAGTCATGCTAGCAAACATGCTAGTCACTTGCTAGTCTTGCTAACAACGTGCTAGTCACTTGCTAATCATGCTAGTAACCTGCTAGTCACTTGATAGTCATTCTAGCAAACATGCTAATAACTTGCTAGTCATGCGAACAACGTGCTAGTCACTTGTTAATCATGCTAGTAACATGCTAGTCACTTGCTATTCATGGTAGCAAACATGCTAGTCACTTGCTAGTCATGCTAATGAAGTGCTAGTCACCTGCTAATCATGCTAACAACATGCTAGTCACTTGCTAGTCATGCTATCAAACATGCTAGTCACTTGATAGTCATGCTAACAACGTCCTAGTCACTTGCTAATCATGCTAGTAACATGCTAGTCACTTGCTAGTCATGCTAGTAAACATGCTAGTCATGCTAATAACGTGCTAGTCACTTGCTAATCATGCTAGTAAGATGCCATGCTAGTCACTTGCTAGTCATGCTAGCAACATGCTAGTCACTTGCTAATCATGCTAGCAACATGCTGGTCACGTGCTAGTCATGTTAGCAAACATGCTAGTCACTTGCTAGTCATGTCAGCAACATGCTAGACACTTGCTAATCATGCTAATAAATATGCTATCACTTGCTAATCATGCTAACAACATGCTAGTCACTTGCTAGTCATGCTAACAACGGGCTAGTCACTTTGTTAATCATGCTAGTAACATGCTAGTCACTTGCTAGTCATGCTAGCAAACATGCTAGTCACTTGCTAGTCATGCTAACAACGTGCTAGTCACTTGCTAATCATGCTAGTAACATGCTAGTCACTTGCTAGTCATGCCAGCAAACATACTAGTCACTTGCTAGCAAACATGCTAGTCACTTGCTAATCATGCTAGCAACTCTCTAGTCACTAGCTAATCATGCTAACAACATGGTAGTCACTTGCTAGTCATGCTAGCAACATGCTAGTCATTTGCTAGTAATGCTAACAAAATGCTAGTCACTTGTTAATCATGCTAGCAACATGGTAGTAACTTGCTAGCAACCGCATAAATCTGTTTATCTGTCTGTCTGTCTGTGACTATCTGTTTTTTCTAGTAAATTGTATGGTTTTCAAAAAATTTAAAATTTCAAACTTTAAAACTACTTTAAACTTCAATCTAGTTAAAACTGAAATCCTTCAAACTTTAAGCTTTTAAAACTATTTCAAACTTTCTGGCTAGGCTTTTTCAAGCCAACTTAAACTTTGTCTACGAACTTTACTATATAGTTAAGTCGGCTTGAAAAAGCCAACTTACTGAAATCCTGTCTAAACTTCTTCTTCTTCTTCTTCTTCTTCTTCTGAGACCAAATTTTAAAATGTATCTCCTCCTAGACCTTTAAAGCTACAACCACCAAACTCGGCCCAGACCTTCAGACTGGTCTGACTCGGGTTGTTATATCTTTTCTAACTGATCCGGCTTACGGTTTTCGTAAAAATTACGATAAAAACTGCGAAAAATCCCATAGACTTACATTGATGGAATGTTCAGATGGGCCAAGACTCATCAAACACCAACTGTCAAACTTTCAAATGTAAACACACTGAAGCATATTGGACTCAATTAAGCTTCACTTCTATGTACTATTTCTAATCCATTTAAACTCATTTAAGCTTCCACTCTATTTAATATTTCTAATCTAAATCATGCTAGCAACATGCTAGTAACATGCTAATCATGCTAGAAACATGCTAATAACATGTTAATAATGCTAAAAAAAATGCTAGCGACATGCTAATCATGCTGGAAACATGCTAGCGACATGCTAGTAACTTTGCTAATCATGCTAGTATCATGCTAGCGACATGCTAATCATGCTGGAAACATTCTAGCGACATGCTAATCATGCTAACAGGATGTTAACGACATGTTAATCATGCTGGAAACATGCTAGTGACGTGCTAGTAACTTGCTAATCATGTTAGAATTATGCTAGCAACATGCTAGTCACTTGCTAATCATGCTAGCAACATGCTAGTCACTTGCTAGTCAAGCTAAAAACATGCTAGTCAGGCTAACAAAATGCTAGTCACTTGATAGTCATGCTAGCAAATTGTTAGAAACATGCTAACAACATACTAGCAAATTGCTAATCATGCTAGTGACATGCTAGTAACTTGCCAATGACATGCTAGCAAATAGCTAATCATGTTAATGACATGCTAGCAACAAGCTAGATACTTGCTAATCATGCTAACAACATGCTAGTCACTTGCTAGTAATGCTAGCAAACATGCTAGTCACTTGCTAGTCATCCTAGCAACATACTAGTCACTTGCTAGTCATGCTAGCAACATGCTAGTCATTTGCTAATCATGCTAACAACATGCTAGTCGCTTGCTAATCATGCTAACAATAGCTAGTCACTTGCTAATCATGCTAGTACCTTGCTAACAACATGCTAGTAACTTGCTAATCATGCTAACAACATGCTATTAACTTGTTAATCATGCTAGAACATGCTAGCGACATGCTAGTAACTTTGGTAATCATTCTAAAATCAGTCTAGCGACATGCTAATCATGCTGGAAACATTCTAGCAACATGCTAATCATGCTAACAATATGCTAGTCACTTGCTAATCATGCTAACGACAGGCTAACAAGATGCTAGTCACTTGCTAGTCATGTTAGCAAAATGCTAGAAACATGTTAACATCATACTAACAACTCAACTTGCTAATCATGCTGACAACATGCTACCAACTTGCTAGTCATGCTAGTAACATGCTAGTCACTTACTAGTTATGCTAACAAACATGCTAGTCACTTGCTAGTTATGCTAGCAACATGCTAGTCACTTGCTAGTCATGCTAACAACATGCTAGTCACTTTGCCAATCATGCTAGTCACTTGCTAGTCACACTAGCAAACATGTTAGTCACTCGCTAGTCATGCTAGCAACGTGCTAGTCACTTGCTAATCATGCTAACAACATGCTAGTCACTTGCTAGTCATGCTAGCAAACATTCTAGTCAATTGTTAGTCATGCTAACAACGTGCTAGTCACTTGCTAATCATGCTAGTAACCTTCTAGTCACTTGCTAGTCATGCTAGCAATGTGCTAGTAACTTGCTAATCATGCTAGTAATCTACTAGTCACTTGCTAGTCATGCTAGCAAACATGCTAGTCACTTGCTAGTCATGCTAACAACAGGCTAGTCACTTGGTAATCATGCTAGTAACAAGCTAGTCACTTGCTAGTCATGCTAGCAAACATGCTAGTCACTTACTAGTCATGCTAACAACTTGCAAGTTACTTGCTAATTATGCTAGTAACATGCTAGTCACTTGGTAGTCTTGCTAGCAAACATGGTAGTCACTTGCTAGTCATGCTACCAAACATGCTAGTCACTTGCTAGTCATTTTAGCAACGTGCTAGTCACTTGCTAATCATGCTAGTAACCTGCTAGTCACTTGCTAGTCATGCTAGCAAACATGCTAGTCACTTGCTAGTCATGCTAACAACGTGCTAGTCACTTGCTAATCATGCTAGTAACATGCTAGTCACTTGCTAGTCATGCTAGCAAACATGCTAGTCACTTGCTAGTCATGCTAACAACGTGCTAGTCACTTGTTAATCATGCTAGTAACATGCTAGTCACTTGCTAGTCATGCTAGTAAACATGCTAGTCACTTGCTAGTCTTGCTAACAACGTGCTAGTCACTTGCTAATCATGCTAGTAACCTGCTAGTCACTTGATAGTCATTCTAGCAAACATGCTAGTAACTTGCTAGTCATGCGAACAACGTGCTAGTCACTTGTTAATCATGCTAGTAACATGCTAGTCACTTGCTATTCATGGTAGCAAACATGCTAGTCACTTGCTAGTCATGCTAATGAAGTGCTAGTCACCTGCTAATCATGCTAACAACATGCTAGTCACTTGCTAGTCATGCTATCAAACATGCTAGTCACTTGATAGTCATGCTAACAACGTCCTAGTCACTTGCTAATCATGCTAGTAACATGCTAGTCACTTGCTAGTCATGCTAGTAAACATGCTAGTCATGCTAATAACGTGCTAGTCACTTGCTAATCATGCTAGTAAGATGCCATGCTAGTCACTTGCTAGTCATGCTAGCAACATGCTAGTCACTTGCTAATCATGCTAGCAACATGCTGGTCACTTGCTAGTCATGTTAGCAAACATGCTAGTCACTTGCTAGTCATGTCAGCAACATGCTAGACACTTGCTAATCATGCTAATAAATATGCTATCACTTGCTAATCATGCTAACAACATGCTAGTCACTTGCTAGTCATGCTAACAACGGGCTAGTCACTTTGTTAATCATGCTAGTAACATGCTAGTCACTTGCTAGTCATGCTAGCAAACATGCTAGTCACTTGCTAGTCATGCTAACAACGTGCTAGTCACTTGCTAATCATGCTAGTAACATGCTAGTCACTTGCTAGTCATGCCAGCAAACATACTAGTCACTTGCTAGCAAACATGCTAGTCACTTGCTAATCATGCTAGCAACATTCTAGTCACTAGCTAATCATGCTAACAACATGGTAGTCACTTGCTAGTCATGCTAGCAACATGCTAGTCATTTGCTAGTAATGCTAACAAAATGCTAGTCACTTGTTAATCATGCTAGCAACATGGTAGTAACTTGCTAGCAACCGCATAAATCTGTTTATCTGTCTGTCTGTCTGTGACTATCTGTTTTTTCTAGTAAATTGTATGGTTTTCAAAAAATTTAAAACTTCAAACTTTAAAACTACTTTAAACTTCAATCTAGTTAAAACTGAAATCCTTCAAACTTTAAGCTTTTAAAACTATTTCAAACTTTCTGGCTAGGCTTTTTCAAGCCAACTTAAACTTTGTCTACGAACTTTACTATATAGTTAAGTCGGCTTGAAAAAGCCAACTTACTGAAATCCTGTCTAAACTTCTTCTTCTTCTTCTTCTTCTTCTTCTGAGACCAAATTTTAAAATGTATCTCCTCCTAGACCTTTAAAGCTACAACCACCAAACTCGGCCCAGACCTTCAGACTGGTCTGACTCGGGTTGTTATATCTTTTCTAACTGATCCGGCTTACGGTTTTCGTAAAAATTACGATAAAAACTGCGAAAAATCCCATAGACTTACATTGATGGTATGTTCAGATGAGCCAAGACTCATCAAACACCAACTGTCAAACTTTCAAATGTAAACACACTGAAGCATATTGGACTCAATTAAGCTTCACTTCTATGTACTATTTCTAATCCATTTAAACTCATTTAAGCTTCCACTCTATTTAATATTTCTAATCTAAATCATGCTAGCAACATGCTAGTAACATGCTAATCATGCTAGAAACATGCTAATAACATGTTAATAATGCTAAAAAAATGCTAGCGACATGCTAATCATGCTGGAAACATGCTAGCGACATGCTAGTAACTTTGCTAATCATGCTAGTATCATGCTAGCGACATGCTAATCATGCTGGAAACATTCTAGCGACATGCTAATCATGCTAACAGGATGTTAACGACATGTTAATCATGCTGGAAACATGCTAGTGACGTGCTAGTAACTTGCTAATCATGTTAGAATTATGCTAGCAACATGCTAGTCACTTGCTAATCATGCTAGCAACATGCTAGTCACTTGCTAGTCAAGCTAAAAACATGCTAGTCAGGCTAACAAAATGCTAGTCACTTGATAGTCATGCTAGCAAATTGTTAGAAACATGCTAACAACATACTAGCAAATTGCTAATCATGCTAGTGACATGCTAGTAACTTGCCAATGACATGCTAGCAAATAGCTAATCATGTTAATGACATGCTAGCAACAAGCTAGATACTTGCTAATCATGCTAACAACATGCTAGTCACTTGCTAGTAATGCTAGCAAACATGCTAGTCACTTGCTAGTCATGCTAACAACATGCTAGTCACTTGCTAGTCGTGCTAACAATATGCTAGTTACTTGCTAATCATGCTAGTAACATGCTAGTCACTTGCTAGTCATGCTATCAAACATGCTATTCATGTGCTAGTCATGCTAGCAACATGCTAGTCACTTGCTAGGAGTGCTAACAACATGCTAGTCACTTTGCTAACCATTCTAGTAACATGCTAGTCACTTGCTAGTCATGCTAGCAAACATGCTAGTCACTTGCTAGTCATGCTAGCAACATGCTAGTCACTTCCTAATCATGCTAACAATGTGCTAGTCATTTGCTAGTCATTCTAGCAAACATGCTAGTCACTTGCTTGTCATGCTAGCAACATGCTAGTCACTTGCTAGTCATTCTGACAAAGTGCTAGTCACTTGCTAATCATGCTAGCAACATGCTAGTCACTTGCTAGTCATGATATAAACATGCTAGTCATGCGAACAACATGCTAGTCACTTGCTAGGCATGCTAGCAAATTGCTAGAAACATTCTAACAACATACTAGCAACTTGCTAATCATGCTAACAACATGCTAGTCACTTGCTAATCATGCTAGTGACATGCTAGTCACTTGCTAATGACGTTCTAGCAACTAGCTAATCATGTTAATGACATGCTAGCAACAAGCTAGATACTTGCTAATCATGCTAACAACATGCTAGTCACTTGCTAGTCATGCTAGCAAACATGCTAGTCACTTGCTAGTCATGCTAACAACATGCTAGTCACTTGCTAGTCATGCTAACAACATGCTAGTCACTTGCTAGTCATGCTAGCAAACATGCTAGTCACTTGCTAGTTATGCTAGCAACATGCTAGTCACTTGCTAATAATGCTAACAACGTGTTAGTCACTTGCTAATCATGTTAACAACGTGTTAGTCACTTTGCTAATCATGCTAGTAACATGCTAGTCACTTGCTAGTCCTGCTAGCAAACATGCTAGTCCTTTGCTAATCATGCTAACAATGTGCTAGTCACTTGCTAGTCATGCTAGCAACAAGCTAGTCACTTGCAAATCATGCTAACAACATGCTAGTCACTTGCTACTCATGCTAACAACATGCTAGTCACTTGCTAGTCATGCTAGCAAACATGCTAGTCACTTGCTAGTAATGCTAGAAACATGCTAGTCACTTGCTAATCATGCTAACAACGTGCTAGTCACTTGCTAGTCATGCTAGCAAACATGCAAGTCACTTGCTAGCCATGCTAGCAACGTGCTAGTCCCTTGCTAATCATGCTAACAACGTGGTACTCACTTGATAGTCATGCTAGCAACGTGCTAGTCACTTGATAGTCATGCTAACAACATGCTAGTCACTTTGCTAGTCATTCTAGCAAACATGCTAGTCACTTGCTAGTCATGCTAGCAACGTGCTAGTCACTTGCTAATCATGCTAACAACGTGCTAGTCACTTGCTAGTCATGCTAGCAAACATTCTAGTCACTTGCTAATCATGTTAACAACGTGCTAGTCACTTGCTAGTCATGCTTGCATACATGCTAGTCACTTGCTACTCATCCTAGCAATGTTCTAGTCACTTGCTAATCATGCTAACAAAGTGCTAGTCACTTAATAGTCATGCTAGCAAACATGCTAATCACTTGCTAGTCATGCTAACAACGTGCTAGTCACTTGCTAATCATGCTAGAAAACATGCAAGTCACTTGCTAGTCATTCTAGAAACATGCTAGTCACTTGCTAATCATGCTAACAACATGCTAGTCACTTGCTAGTCATGCTAGCAAGATGCTAGTCACTTGCTAGTCATGCTAGCAACATGCTAGTCACTTGCTAATCATGCTAGCAAACATGCTAGTCACTTGCTAGATATGCTAGCAACATGCTAATCATTTTCTAGTTATGCTAACAACATGCTAGTCATGCTAGCAAACATGCTAGTCACTTGTTAGCCATGCTAGTAACATGCTAGTCACTTGCTAGTCATGCTAGCAAACATGCTAGTCACTTGCTAGTCATGCTAGCAACATGCTAGTCACTTGCTAGTCATGTTAGCAAAATGCTAGAAACATGTTAACAACATACTAGCAACTCAACTTGCTAATCATGCTGACAACATGTTACCAACTTGCTAGTCATGCTAGCAACATGCTAGTTATTTGCTAATCATGCTAGCAAACATGCTAGTCACTTGCTAGCAATGCTAGCAACATGCTAGTCACTTGCTAATCATGCTAGCAAACATGCTAGTCACTTGCTAGCCATGCTAGCAACATGCTAATCATTTTCTAGTTATGCTAACAACATGCTAGTCATGCTAGCAAACATGCTAGTCACTTGTTAGTCATGCTAGTAACATGCTAGTCACTTGCTAGTCATGCTAGCAAACATGCTAGTCACTTGCTAGTCATGTTAGCAAAATGCTAGAAACATGTTAACAACATACTAGCAACTCAACTTGCTAATCATGCTGACAACACGCTACCAACTTGCTAGTCATGCTAGCAACATGCTAGTTATTTGCTAGTAATCCTAACAACATGCTAGTCACTTGCTAGAAACCACAAAAATCTGTTTTATCTGGTAAATTGTATGGTTTTCAATACTTTAAAACTTCAAACTTTAAAACTACTTTAAACTTCAATATAGTTAAAACTGAAAACCTTCAAACTTTAAGCTTTGAAAACTACTTCAAACTTTCTGGCTAGGCTTTTTCAAGCCAACTTAAAGTTTGTCTACGAACTTTACTATCTAGTTATTATTATTATTCTTCTGAGACTAAAATTTCTGACTGCTACTCCTCCTAGAGCTTTAACTCTACAGACTCCAAACTCAGACCAGATCTTCAGACTGGTCTGACTCGGGTTGCTATATCTTTTCTAACTGATCCGACTTACGGTTTTCATAAAAATGAAGATTAAAAATCATAAAAATCCCATAGACTTACATTGACGGAATGTTCAGATGGGCCAAGACTATTCAAACTCCAACTGTCAAAAATTCAAATCTAAACACACTGAAGCCAATTAGACTCAATAAGACTGCCCTTCTATGTACTATTTCTAACCCATTCAAACTCATTCAAACTCATCTATCTAATATTTCTAATCTATCTATCTATCTATCTATCTATCTATCTATCTATCTATCTATCTATCTATCATCTGACTCTATCTATCTATCTATCTATCTATCTACAATCTGATTATTTCTATCTATCTATCTATCTCACACACACACACACACATACACACAAACAAACAAACAAACAAACAAACATAACTTCCCTATTTAACACATACACAAACACACGCACAAAAGAAATAGACAGAAAATGTGAAGCTTTAATATATACACTGCATTTATTCGCATTTGTATTAGCATTATTTCTTAACCCTCATAAGACCTGTTTTTCCTGTTTACACCTGTGTCCTTTGGGGTCAATATGACCCCAAAATTGAAAGAGTAATTGTAAAACATTTATAAATTTTTAATCATACAAATAATATATAATTTTTTATTTATTTATTTATTTTTTTACTTCTCATCTATACATTAATGCTGTGTTTTGGGAGAAATGAAGTACTTTTGTACCTGTTTACCACAAAAATCCTCAACTACACCATTAGCTTGCATGTGAAATATTACATTTTTATGAATAAATCTCTTAAATGATGATCTAAATTTAATTTAAATTGTTTCTGGAGATTGATCTAGGTGTAAGGTGTACAATTCTGCCATCTGGTGGTTAGAGAAAAACTTGTAGAAATCAGTTTTTGAAAGAATAGTGTAATGACCATATATATCCAGCAGAGGCCCATAGAGAGCGATTCATTTATAAATTTGAGGGAAGAGGTAAAGACTAATGATTTGATATCATATTTATATTTTTAAATTTATCTTTTATATTTATTTCATATTTATTAAAATGTATGGCTATACATATGTTTGGATTAAAATCCAGTATAATTTTATTTATTTATTTTATTTTATTTTTTTACATATATATATATATATATATATATATATATATATATATATATATATATATATATATATATATTTAAATGTTTTTTATATATATATATATATATCTGAAAGCCTTGAGATATATCTGAAAGCTAAATGAAGCCTCAAGTTGGTGTAGTTTTGAAGATTTCACTGTTTGAGCTCTGTTGAGAATCTCTGTGGCTGAAAATATAAATGCAATTTTTTGTCATTTTTCCCAGCCAGATGGCCTCAGAGACACTCAGTGACCCAGTTCCTGATGGATAATGATGTTTAAAGTAGAAATTGTGTCTTTGTTTTTTTTTTTTTTTGTATGTTTTTTTTTGTTTTGTTGAAATTATGTATGCAAATATGCTAATTTCCATAAAAAATTCAGAATTTAAGGAAAATAAAATAAAATAAATCACCAAAAATAATAACAAAACCTACTTTTTTTTTTTTTTTAAATAGATAAAAAAAGAATTTCAGGACTGAAAAAAAATTAACATTGAATGCCTTCGGGTCATTTGGACCCACGAGGGACACTTTTGTTATAGGTTCGGGAGGGATGGATGAGGGTTTAAACATGCCAAACTAACAATTTATTATTTATTTATTTATTTATTTATTATTTTTTATTTAGCCATTTTAGTTGTTTTATCTATATATATATATATATAGATATATATAGATATATATATAAATGTATGTATGTATGTATATGTAAGGGATAATCAACGATAATAATAAGGGATAATATATCTCTGTCTGTCTATCTATCTATCTATCTATCTGTCTATCATCTGAGTCTATCTCTCTATCTACCTATCTATCTATCTATCTATCTATCTCTCTATCATCTGAGTCTATCTATCTATCTATCTATCTATCTATCAAACTTTAAACTTTTAAAACTACGTTAAACTTCAAACTAATTCAGACTGAAAACCGTCAAACTTAAAACTTCCCAAACTTTTCAAACTTAAACTTTTTAAACTTCTGAAACTTTTTTAAACTTTTCAAACTTTTTTAAACTTTTCAAACTGTTTTTAAACTTTTCAAACTTTTTAAAACTTTCTGGTCCGGCTTTCTCAAGCCAACTTAAAGTTTGTCTCGACAAACTTTTTTATCTAGTTATTCTTCTTATTCTTTTTCTTTTTCTTCTTCTTCTGAGACCATATTTTAAAATGTATCTCCTCCTAGGCCTTTAAAGCTACAACCACCAAACTCGGCCCAGACCTTCAGACTGGTCTGACTCGGGTTGCTATATCTTTTCTAACTGATCCGGCTTACGGTTTTCGTAAAAATTATGATAAAAACTGGGAAAAATCCCATAGACTTACATTGATGGTATGTTCAGATGAGCCAAGACTCATCAAACACCAACTGTCAAACTTTCAAATGTAAACACACTGAAGCCTATTGGACTCAATTAAGCTTCACTTCTATGTACTATTTCTAATCGATTTAAACTCATTTAAGCTCCCACTCTATTTAAAATTTCTAATCTAAATCATGCTAGCAACATGCTAGTAACATGCTAATCATGCTAGAAACATGCTAATAACATGTTAATAATGCTAAAAACATGCTAGTAACATGCTAATCATGCTGGAAACATACTAGCGACATGCTCGCAACTTTGTTAATCATGCTAGAATCATGCTAGCGACATGCTAGTCACTTGCTAATCATGCTAGCAACATGCTAGTCACTTGCTAGTCATGCTAGCAAATTGCTAGAAACATGCTAACAACATACTAGCAACTTGCGAATCATGCTAACAACATACTAGTCACTTGCTAATCATGCTATTGACATGCTAGTAACTTGCTAATGACATGCTATCAACTAGCTAATCATGTTAATGAAATGTTAGCAACAAGCTAGATACTTGCTAATCATGCTAACAAAGTGCTAGTCACTTAATAGTCATGCTAGCAAACATGCTAATCACTTGCTAGTCATGCTAACAACGTGCTAGTCACTTGCTAATCATGCTAGAAAACATGCTAGTCACTTGCTAGTCATGCTAGCAAACATGCTAGTCACTTGCTAGTCATGCTAGCAACATGCTAGTCACTTGCTAGTCATTCTGACAAAGTGCTAGTCACTTGCTAATCATGCTAGCAACATGCTAGTCACTTGCTAGTCATGATATAAACATGCTAGTCATGCGAACAACATGCTAGTCACTTGCTAGGCATGCTAGCAAATTGCTAGAAACATTCTAACAACATACTAGCAACTTGCTAATCATGCTAACAACATGCTAGTCACTTGCTAATCATGCTAGTGACATGCTAGTCACTTGCTAATGACGTTCTAGCAACTAGCTAATCATGTTAATGACATGCTAGCAACAAGCTAGATACTTGCTAATCATGCTAACAACATGCTAGTCACTTGCTAGTCATGCTAGCAAACATGCTAGTCACTTGCTAGTCTTGCTAACAACATGCTAGTCACTTGCTAGTCATGCTAACAACATGCTAGTCACTTGCTAGTCATGCTAGCAAACATGCTAGTCACTTGCTAGTTATGCTAGCAACATGCTAGTCACTTGCTAATCATGCTAACAACGTGTTAGTCACTTGCTAATCATGTTAACAACGTGTTAGTCACTTTGCTAATCATGCTAGTAACATGCTAGTCACTTGCTAGTCCTGCTAGCAAACATGCTAGTCCTTTGCTAATCATGCTAACAATGTGCTAGTCACTTGCTAGTCATGCTAGCAACAAGCTAGTCACTTGCAAATCATGCTAACAACATGCTAGTCACTTGCTAGTCATGCTAACAACATGCTAGTCACTTGCTAGTCATGCTAGCAAACATGCTAGTCACTTGCTAGTAATGCTAGAAACATGCTAGTCACTTGCTAATCATGCTAACAACGTGCTAGTCACTTGCTAGTCATGCTAGCAAACATGCAAGTGACTTGCTAGTCATGCTAGCAACGTGCTAGTCCCTTGCTAATCATGCTAACAACGTGCTACTCACTTGATAGTCATGCTAGCAACGTGCTAGTCACTTGATAGTCATGCTAACAACGTGCTAGTCACTTTGCTAGTCATGCTAGCAAAAAAGCTAGTCACTTGCTAGTCATGCTAGCAACGTGCTAGTCACTTGCTAATCATGCTAACAACGTGCTAGTCACTTGCTAGTCATGCTAGCAAACATTCTAGTCACTTGCTAATCATGTTAACAACGTGCTAGTCACTTGCTAGTCATGCTTGCATACATGCTAGTCACTTGCTACTCATCCTAGCAATGTTCTAGTCACTTGCTAATCATGCTAACAAAGTGCTAGTCACTTAATAGTCATGCTAGCAAACATGCTAATCACTTGCTAGTCATGCTAACAACGTGCTAGTCACTTGCTAATCATGCTAGAAAACATGCAAGTCACTTGCTAGTCATTCTAGAAACATGCTAGTCACTTGCTAATCATGCTAACAACGTGCTAGTCACTTGCTAGTCATGCTAGCAAGATGCTAGTCACTTGCTAGTCATGCTAGCAAACATGCTAGTCACTTGCTAGCCATGCTAGCAACATGCTAATCATTTTCTAGTTATGCTAACAACATGCTAGTCATGCTAGCAACCATGCTAGTCACTTGTTAGCCATGCTAGTAACATGCTAGTCACTTGCTAGTCATGCTAGCAAACATGCTAGTCATGCTAGCAACATGCTAGTCACTTGCTAGTCATGTTAGCAAAATGCTAGAAACATGTTAACAACATACTAGCAACTCAACTTGCTAATCATGCTGACAACATGCTACCAACTTGCTAGTCATGCTAGCAACATGCTAGTTATTTGCTAATCATGCTAGCAAACATGCTAGTCACTTGCTAGCAATGCTAGCAACATGCTAATCATTTTCTAGTTATGCTAACAACATGCTAGTCATGCTAGCAAACATGCTTGTCACTTGTTAGTCATGCTAGTAACATGCTAGTCACTTGCTAGTCATGCTAGCAAACATGCTAGTCACTTGCTAGTCATGCTAGCAACATGCTAGTCACTTGCTAGTCATGTTAGCAAAATGCTAGAAACATGTTAACAACATACTAGCAACTCAACTTGCTAATCATGCTGACAACATGCTACCAACTTGCTAGTCATGCTAGCAACATGCTAGTTATTTGCTAGTAATCCTAACAACATGCTAGTCACTTGCTAGAAACCACACAAATCTGTTTTATCTGGTAAATTGTATGGTTTTCAATACTTTAAAACTTCAAACTTTAAAACTACTTTAAACTTCAATATAGCTAAAACTGAAAACCTTCAAACTTTAAGCTTTGAAAACTACTTCAAACTTTCTGGCTAGGCTTTTTCAAGCCAACTTAAAGTTTGTCTACGAACTTTACTAACTAGTTATTAGTGGTGCTTGCCAAAGGCAAGGCATCACTATTGTTATCTTGCATACTTATTATTCTTCTTCTTCTTATTCTTATTCTTCTTCTGGACAAAACTTCGGCGCACTACTCCTCCTGCACCGTTTGTCACAGACCCATGAATGAGGTGTCATATCGACCGGCTCATTGAGGAGAGGTGTGCTATATCTTTTCTAAGCGATCGGACCTACGATGTTCGCACAGCGGACGAAAAAGCGGGCAAAAAAGTCCCATTGACTTACAATGGCGGAATGTTCATGAATTTGAATCTCAACTGTCACTTTCTCACACACACACACACACACACACACACACACACACACAGGCCCTTAGGAACCCCTTCTCTCTCTCTCTCTCTGTAACTCACACACACTCATTTGACTCATCTTTTAAGTAACCAATAAGTAATGACCTATGATCTTCATAGCCACACCCTAGCAACCACTTACAGCACCCTAGCAACCACCCCATAGACCTCCATTTAAACAGATCAAAAGGGATATCTTTGAATAGAAATGTCATTTGCTCTTTTGATTCAGAGCAAACATCATGCTACACATGCTAGCAGTGAATAGCTACATGCTAATAATGATTAGCTAAGTGCTAAAACATGCTAAATATTCCAACACACACACACACACACACACACACACACACACACAGAGTCTGGCATATGTGGTTTACGGGGACTCTCCATAGGTGTAATGGTTTTTATACTGTACAAACTGTATGTGCTATTGCCGTACACCAACCCTACACCTAAACCTACCCCTTACAGGAAACTTTCTGCATTTTTAGATTTTCAAAAAAACACCATTTAGTATGTTTTTAAGCCTTTTGGTTTACGGGGACATAGGCAGTGTCCTCATAAACCACCTTCACGTTGTAGTACCCATGTAATTATACACATTTGTGTCCTCATAAACCATATATACCATTTCACACGCACACAGACACACACACACACACACACACACACACACACACAGGGCTTAAGGAATCATCTCTCTTTCACTTTCACATTGTGTTCCGTACATAAACAGATAAACGTTTGTACATGATTGTACAGCCAATGGAATCACACTTTCACTATGGACCTTGTTCACAGACTATTGTGATGAGGCAAATCTGTAATATTCAGGGTTTGTACAAGGTGCTTAAAGTGCTTGAAGTACTTGAATTTGACGTTTTGAAATTTAAGTCCTGGAAAACCCTTGAAAACAGCTATATTTATGAAAAAGTATTTGAAAAATACTTGAAATTTTAAAAGGCAGTATATATGAAATTATTGTTCATTTTTGGTTTTGATAAAAACAATCTTTTCATGCAAAATTAACAATGCAGTGCATGTTAAATAAATACAGAGCCATTTCACCTGGCTTTTGGGAGCGCATAAGATCTCGCGATACTTCTTGAGGTGAAAGTTTGTGGTAAAACCTTTGATAGTGCTTTCATTATATTATTCAGTCTTTTATTGCGTGTGCTGTTTGTTTGGGTTTCATTTGAGAACACACATAAACTCTGACGCGCTTTGTGTTGCGCTGTTATCATTTACAAGCTTGGAGCACATCTCCATCTCAGCAGCTCGGTCCACAAACTCTTCCTCTGCATATGCTGAGTTTAGGATGCTTAACATTCATCTGGGGAAAAAAAAGTGTGTGTGTGTGTGTGTTCTCTCACATGGTGTCTACAGTGTCCGAGTTTTGCCACGGCAAGCACCACTCACATTTTCTTCAGGAAATGTACATTCTAGTTATTATTATTCTTCTGAGACTAAAATTTCTGACTGCTACTCCTCCTAGAGCTTTAACTCTACAGACTCCAAACTCAGACCAGATCTTCAGACTGGTCTGACTCGGGTTGCTATATCTTTTCTAACTGATCCGACTTACGGTTTTCATAAAAATGAAGATTAAAAATCATAAAAATCCCATAGACTTACATTGACGGAATGTTCAGATGGGCCAAGACTATTCAAACTCCAACTGTCAAAAATTCAAATCTAAACACACTGAAGCCAATTAGACTCAATAAGACTGCCCTTCTATGTACTATTTCTA
>CM077221.1:32696379-32698879 GCA_039654775.1 Spinibarbus caldwelli
AATCCTATTTAAACTTATTATTATTATTAAGTTGGCTTGAGAAAGCCAACTTACTGAAATCCTATTTAAACTTATTATTATTATTATTATTATTATTATTATTCTTCTTCTGAGACTAAAATTTCTGACTGCTACTCCTCCTAGAGCTTTAACTCTACAGACTCCAAACTCAGCCCAGATCTTCAGACTGGTCTGACTCGAGTTGCTATATCTTTTCTAACTGATCGGACTTACGGTTTTCATAAAAATTAAGATTAAAAATCATAAAAAATCCCATAGACTTACATTGAATAGTCTGAACATTCCGTGAACTCCAACTGTCAAAAATTCAAATCTAAACACACTGAAGCCCATTAGACTCAATTAAGCTTCCCTTCTATGTACTATTTCTAACCCATTCAAACTCATTCAAACTCATCTAATATTTCTTATCTATCTATCTATCTATCATCTGACTCTATCTATCATCTGACTCTATCTATCTATCTATCTATCTATCTATCTATCTATCTATCTATCTATCTATCTATCTATCTATCATCTGACTCTATCTATCTATCTATCTATCTATCTCATCTGACTCTATCTATCTATCTATCTATCTATCTATCTATCTATCTATCTATCTATGTATCTATCTATAATCTGACTCATCTATCTATCTATCTATCTATCTATCTATCTATCTGAGATCTATCACACACACACACACACACACACACACACACACACACACACACACACAAACAAACAAACAAACATACATTCCCTATTTAACACATACACAAACACACGCACACAAGAAATAGACAGAAAATGTGAAATATATAATATATACACTGCATTTATTTGCATTTGTATTAGCATTATTTCTTAACCCTCATAAGACCTGTTTTTCCTGTTTACACCTGTGTCCTTTGGGGTCAATATGACCCCAAAATTGAAAGAGTAATTGTAAAACATTTATAAATTTTTAATCATACAAATAATATATCATTTTTTTTTTTTGTTTACTTCTCATCTATACATTAATGCTGTGTTTTGGGAGAAATGAAGTACTTTTGTACCTGTTTACCACAAAAATCCTCAACTACACCATTAGCTTGCATGTGAAATATTACATTTTTATGAATAAATCTCTTAAATGATGATCTAAATTTAATTTAAATTGTTTCTGGAGATTGATCTAGGTGTAAGGTGTACAATTCTGCCATCTGGTGGTTAGAGAAAAACTTGTAGAAATCAGTTTTTGAAAGAATAGTGTAATGATCATATATATCCAGCAGAGGCCCATAGAGAGCCATTCATTTATAAATTTGAGGGAAGAGGTAAAGACTAATGATTTGATATCATATTTATATTTTTAAATTTATCTTTTATATTTATTTCATATTTATGAAAATGTATGGCTATATATATGTTTGGATTAAAATCCAGTATAATTTTATTTATTTATTTTATTTATTTTTTTATATATATACATATATTTTTAAATGTTTTTATATATATCTGAAAGCCTTGAGATATATCTGAAAGCTAAATGAAGCCTGAAGTTGGTGTAGTTTTGAAGATTTCACTGTTTGAGCTCTGTTGAGAATCTCCATAGGGTTCAATAGGCCCATCTAGTGGCTGAAAATATAAATGCAATTTTTTGTCATTTTTCCCAGCCAGATGGCCTCAGAGATACTCAGTGACCCAGTTCCTGATGAATAATGATGTTTAAAGTAGAAATTGTGTCTTTGTTTTTGTTTGTTTGTTTGTTTGTTTTTTTGGTGAAATTATGTATGCAAATATGCTAATTTCCATAAAAAAAATCAGAATTTAAGGAAAATGAAATAAAATAAATCACCAAAAATAATAACAAAACCTACTTTTTTTTTTTTTTTTAAATAGATAAAAAAAGAATTTCAGGACTGAAAAAAAATTAACGTTGAATGCCTTCAGGTCATTTGGACCCATGAGGGACACTTTTGTTATAGGTTCGGGAGGGATGGATGAGGGTTTAAACATGCCAAACTAACAATTTATTATTTATGTATGTATGTATGTATGTATGTATTTATTTATTTATTTATTTATTTATTTATTATTTAGCCATTTTAGTTGTTTTATCTATATATATATATATATGTATGTATGTATATGTAAGGGATAATCAACGATAATAATAAGGGATAATATCTCTCTGTCTGTCTATCTATCTATCTATCTATCTATCTATCTATCTATCTATCTATCTATCTATCATCTGAGTCTATCTCTCTATCTCTCTATCTATCTATCTATCAAACTTTAAACTTTTAAAACTACGTTAAACTTCAAACTAATTCAGACTGAAAACCGTCAAACTTAAAACTTCCCAAACTTTTTAAACTTAAACTTTTTAAACTTCTTAAACTTTTTTAAACTTTTCAAACTTTTTTAAACTTTCTGGTCCGGCTTTCTCAAGCCAACTTAAAGTTTGTCTCGACAAACTTTTTTATCTAGTTAAGTTGGCTTG
>CM077221.1:32701379-32938879 GCA_039654775.1 Spinibarbus caldwelli
TCCAAACTCAGCCCAGATCTTCAGACTGGTCTGACTCGAGTTGCTATATCTTTTCTAACTGATCGGACTTACGGTTTTCATAAAAATTAAGATTAAAAATCATAAAAAATCCCATAGACTTACATTGAATAGTCTGAACATTCCGTGAACTCCAACTGTCAAAAATTCAAATCTAAACACACTGAAGCCCATTAGACTCAATCAGACTGCCCTTCTATGTACTATTTCTAACCCATTCAAACTCATTCATACTCATCTAATATTTCCTATCTATATATCTATCATCTGACTCTATCTATCATCTGACTCTATCTATCTATCTATCTATCTATCTATCTATCTATCTATCTATCTATCTATCTATCTATCTATCTATCTATCTATCATCTGACTCTATCTATCTATCTATCTATCTCATCTGACTCTATCTATCTATCTATCTATCTATCTATCTATCTATCTATCTATCTATCTATCTATCTATCTATGTATCTATCTATAATCTGACTCATCTATCTATCTATCTATCTATCTATCTGAGATCTATCACACACACACACACACACACACACACAAACAAACAAACAAACATACATTCCCTATTTAACACATACACAAACACACGCACACAAGAAATAGACAGAAAATGTGAAATATATAATATATACACTGCATTTATTTGCATTTGTATTAGCATTATTTCTTAACCCTCATAAGACCTGTTTTTCCTGTTTACACCTGTGTCCTTTGGGGTCAATATGACCCCAAAATTGAAAGAGTAATTGTAAAACATTTATAAATTTTTAATCATACAAATAATATATCTTTTTTTTTTTGTTTACTTCTCATCTATACATTAATGCTGTGTTTTGGGAGAAATGAAGTACTTTTGTACCTGTTTACCACAAAAATCCTCAACTACACCATTAGCTTGCATGTGAAATATTACATTTTTATGAATAAATCTCTTAAATGATGATCTAAATTTAATTTAAATTGTTTCTGGAGATTGATCTAGGTGTAAGGTGTACAATTCTGCCATCAGGTGGTTAGAGAAAAACTTGTAGAAATCAGTTTTTGAAAGAATAGTGTAATGATCATATATATCCAGCAGAGGCCCATAGAGAGCCATTCATTTATAAATTTGAGGGAAGAGGTAAAGACTAATGATTTGATATCATATTTATATTTTTAAATTTATCTTTTATATTTATTTCATATTTATGAAAATGTATGGCTATATATATGTTTGGATTAAAATCCAGTATAATTTTATTTATTTATTTTATTTATTTTTTTACATATATACATATATTTTTAAATGTTTTTATATATATCTGAAAGCCTTGAGATATATCTGAAAGCTAAATGAAGCCTGAAGTTGGTGTAGTTTTGAAGATTTCACTGTTTGAGCTCTGTTGAGAATCTCCATAGGGTTCAATAGGCCCATCTAGTGGCTGAAAATATAAATGCAATTTTTTGTCATTTTTCCAGCCAGATGGCCTCAGAGACACTCAGTGACCCAGTTCCTGATGGATAATGATGTTTAAAGTAGAAATTGTGTCTTTGTTTTTGTTTGTTTGTTTGTTTGTTTTTTTGGTGAAATTATGTATGCAAATATGCTAATTTCCATAAAAAAAAATCAGAATTTAAGGAAAATGAAATAAAATAAATCACCAAAAATAATAACAAAACCTACTTTTTTTTTTTTTTTTAAATAGATAAAAAAAGAATTTCAGGACTGAAAAAAAATTAACGTTGAATGCCTTCAGGTCATTTGGACCCATGAGGGACACTTTTGTTATAGGTTCGGGAGGGATGGATGAGGGTTTAAACATGCCAAACTAACAATTTATTATTTATGTATGTATGTATGTATGTATGTATGTATGTATGTATTTATTTATTTATTTATTTATTTATTTATTTATTATTTAGCCATTTTAGTTGTTTTATCTATATATATATATATATATGTATGTATGTATATGTAAGGGATAATCAACGATAATAATAAGGGATAATATCTCTCTGTCTGTCTATCTATCTATCTATCTATCTATCTATCTATCTATCTATCTATCTATCTATCTATCTATCTATCTATCATCTGAGTCTATCTCTCTATCTCTCTATCTATCTATCTATCAAACTTTAAACTTTTAAAACTACGTTAAACTTCAAACTAATTCAGACTGAAAACCGTCAAACTTAAAACTTCCCAAACTTTTTAAACTTAAACTTTTTAAACTTCTTAAACTTTTTTAAACTTTTCAAACTTTTTTAAACTTTCTGGTCCGGCTTTCTCAAGCCAACTTAAAGTTTGTCTCGACAAACTTTTTTATCTAGTTATTATTATTCTTCTGAGACTAAAATTATCAACTCTAACTCCTCCTAGAACTTTAACTCTACAGACTCCAAACTCAGCCCAGATCTTCAGACTGATCTGAAGTTAGTTGCTATATCTTTTCTAACTGATCGGACTTACAGTTTTCATAAAAATGAAGATTAAAAATCATAAAAATCCCATAGACTTACATTGACGGAATGTTCAGACGGGCCAAGACTATTCAAACTCCAACTGTCAAAAATTCAAATCTAAACACACTGAAGCCCATTAGACTCAATCAGACTGCCCTTCTATGTACTATTTCTAACCCATTCAAACTCATTCAAACTCATCTAACATTTCTTATCTATCTATCTATCTATCTATCTATCTATCTATCTATCTATCTATCTATCTATCTATCTATCTATCATCTGACTCTATCTATCTATCTATCTATCTATCTATCTATCTATCTATCATCTGACTCTATCTATCTATCTATCTATCTATCTATCTATCTATCTATCTATCTATCTATCTATCTATCTATCTACAATCTGACTATATCTATCTATCTATCTATCTATCTATCTATCTATCTATCTATCTATCTATCTATCTATCTATCTATCTATCTACAATCTGACTATATCTATCTATCTATCTATCTATCTATCTATCTATCTATCTATCTATCTATCTATCTATCTATCTATCTATCATCTGAGCCTATCTATCTATCTATCTATCTATCTATCTATCTATCTGTCTGTCTGTCTGTCTGTCTGTCTATCTATAATCTGAGCCTATCTATCTATCTATCTATCTATCTATCTATCTATCTATCTATCTATCTATCTATCATTGACTCTATCTATCTATCTATCTATCTATCTATCTATCTATCTATCTATCTATCTATCTATCTATTTATCTATCATTGACTCTATCTATCTATCTATCTATCTATCTATCTATCTATCTATCTATCTATTTATCTATCATTGACTATCTATCTATCTATCTATCTATCTATCTATCATTGACTCTATATATCTATCTATCTATCATTGACTCTATCTATCTATCTATCTATCTATCTATCTATCTATCTATCTATCTATCTATCTATCTATCTATCTATCTATTTATCTATCATTGACTCTATCTATCTATCTATCTATCTATCTATCATTGACTCTATCTATCTATCTATCTATCTATCTATCTATCTATCTATCTATCTATCTATCTATCTATCTATCTATCTATCTATTTATCTATCATTGACTCTATCTATCTATCTATCTATCTATCTATCTATCTATCTATCTATCTATCATTGACTCTATCTACCTATCTATCTATCTATCTATCTATCTATCTATCTGAGATCTATCTCTCTCACACACACACACAGACACACACACAGACACACACAGACACACACACACACACACACACACACACACACACACACAAACAAACATACCTTCCCTATTTAACACATACACAAACACACGCACAAAAGAAATAGACAGAAAATGTGAAGCTTTAATATATACACTTCATTTATTCGCATTTGTATTAGCATTATTTCTTAACCCTCATAAGACCTGTTTTTCCTGTTTACACCTGTGTCCTTTGGGGTCAATATGACCCCAAAATTGAAAGAGTAATTGTAAAACATTTATAAATTTTTAATCATACAAATAATATATCATTTTTTTAATTTTATTTTTTTTTTATTTACTTCTCATCTATACATTAATGCTGTGTTTTGGGAGAAATGAAGTACTTTTGTACCTGTTTACCACAAAAATCCTCAACTACACCATTAGCTTGCATGTGAAATATTACATTTTTATGAATAAATCTCTTAAATGATGATCTAAATTTAATTTAAATTGTTTCTGGAGATTGATCTAGGTGTTAGGTGTACAATTCTGCCATCTGGTGGTTAGAGAAAAACTTGTAGAAATCAGTTTTTGAAAGAATAGTGTAATGACCATATATATCCAGCAGAGGCCCATAGAGAGCCATTCATTTATAAATTTGAGGGAAGAGGTAAAGACTAATGATTTGATATCATATTTATATTTTTAAATTTATCTTTTATATTTATTTCATATTTATGAAAATGTATGGCTATACATATGTTTGGATTAAAATCCAGTATAATTTTATTTATTTATTTTATTTTTTTACATATATATATATATATATATATATATATATATATATATATATATATATATTTAAATGTTTTTATATATATCTGAAAGCCTTGAGATATATCTGAAAGCTAAATGAAGCCTGAAGTTGGTGTAGTTTTGAAGATTTCACTGTTTGAGCTCTGTTGAGAATCTCCATAGGGTTCAATAGGCCCATCTAGTGGCTGAAAATATAAATGCAATTGTTTGTCATTTTTCCCAGCCAGATGGCCTCAGAGACACTCAGTGACCCAGTTCCTGATGGATAATGATGTTTAAAGTAGAAATTGTGTCTTTGTTGTTTTTTTTTTTTTTTTTTTTTTTTTTTTGGTGAAATTATGTATGCAAATATGCTAATTTCCATAAAAAATTCAGAATTTAAGGAAAATAAAATAAAATAAATCACCAAAAATAATAACAAAACCTACTTTTTTTTTTTTTTTTTAAATAGATAAGAAAAGAATTTCAGGACTGAAAAAAAATTAACGTTGAATGCCTTCGGGTCATTTAGACCCATGAGGGACACTTTTGTTATAGGTTCGGGAGGGACGGATGAGGGTTTAAACATGCCAAACTAACAATTTTTTATGTATGTATGTATGTATATATTTATTTATTATTTTTTATTTAGCCATTTTAGTTGTTTTATCTATATATATATATATATGTATGTATGTATGTATATGTAAGGGATAATCAACGATAATAATAAGGGATAATAACTCTCTGTCTGTCTATCTATCTATCTCTCTATCATCTGAGTCTATCTCTCTATCTCTCTATCTCTCTATCTATCTATCTATCTATCTATCTATCTATCAACACCCTAGCAACTAGCCAAACCAACATAGCAACCACCCTGAGTACCCTAGCAGCTACATAGACAGACAGACAGACAGACAGACAGATAGACAGGTGTTTCTATCTATAATCTGAGCCTATCTATCTATCTATCTATCTATCTATCAAACTTTAAACTCTTAAAACTACGTTAAACTTCAAACTAATTCAGACTGAAAACCGTCAAACTTAAAATTTCCCAAACTTTTCAAACTTAAACTTTTTAAACTTCTTAAACTTTTTTAAACTTTTCAAACTTTTTTAAACTTTTCAAACTTTTTTTAAACTTTCTGGTCCGGCTTTCTCAAGCCAACTTAAAGTTTGTCTCGACAAACTTTTTTATCTAGTTATTATTATTCTTCTTCTGAGACTAAAATTTCTGACTGCTACTCCTCCTAGAGTTTTAACTCTACAAACTCCAAACTCAGCCCAGATCTTCAGACTGGTCTGACTCGAGTTGCTATATCTTTTCTAACTGATCGGACTTACGGTTTTCATAAAAATTAAGATTAAAAATCATAAAAAATCCCATAGACTTACATTGGCTCATCTGAACATTCCGTCAACTCCAACTGTCAAAAATTCAAATCTAAACACACTGAAGCCCATTAGACTCAATCAGACTGCCCTTCTATGTACTATTTCTAACCCATTCAAACTCATTCAAACTCATCTATCTAATATTTCTAATCTATCTATCTATCTATCTATCTATCTATCATTGACTCTATCTATCTATCTATCTATCTATCTATCTATCTATCTATCTATCTATCTATCTATCTATCTATAATCTGACTCTATCTATCTATCTATCTATCTATCTATCTATCTATCTATCTATCTATCATTGACTCTATCTATCTATCTATCTATCTATCTGAGATCTATCTTTCACAGACACGCACACACACACACACACACACACACACACACACACACACACACAAACAAACATACCTTCCCTATTTAACACATACACAAACACACACACACACACACAAGAAATAGACAGAAAATGTGAAATATATAATATATACACTGCATTTATTCGCATTTGTATTAGCATTATTTCTTAACCCTCATAAGACCTGTTTTTCCTGTTTACACCTGTGTCCTTTGGGGTCAATATGACCCCAAAATTGAAAGAGTAATTGTAAAACATTTATAAATTTTTAATCATACAAATAATATATCTTTTTTTTTTTTTGTTTACTTCTCATCTATACATTAATGCTGTGTTTTGGGAGAAATGAAGTACTTTTGTACCTGTTTAACACAAAAATCCTCAACTACACCATTAGCTTGCATGTGAAATATTAAATTTTTTATGAATAAATCTCTTAAATGATGATCTAAATTTAATTTAAATTGTTTCTGGAGATTGATCTAGGTGTTAGGTGTACAATTCTGCCATCTGGTGGTTAGAGAAAAACTTGTAGAAATCAGTTTTTGAAAGAATAGTGTAATGACCATATATATATCCAGCAGAGGCCCATAGAGAGCCATTCATTTATAAATTTGAGGGAAGAGGTAAAGACTAATGATTTGATATCATATTTATATTTTTAAATTGATCTTTTATATTTATTTCATATTTATGAAAATGTATGGCTATACATATGTTTGGATTAAAATCCAGTATAATTTTATTTATTTATTTATTTTTATTTATTTTTACATATATATATATTTTTAAATGTTTTTATATATATCTGAAAGCCTTGAGATATATCTGAAAGCTAAATGAAGCCTGAAGTTGGTGTAGTTTTGAAGATTTCACTGGTTGAGCTCTGTTGAGAATCTCCATAGGGTTCAATAGGCCCATCTAGTGGCTGAAAATATAAATGCAATTTTGTCATTTTTCCCAGCCAGATGGCCTCAGAGACACTCAGTGACCCAGTTCCTGATGGATAATGATGTTTAAAGTAGAAATTGTCTTTGTTTTTTTGTTTTTTGTTTTTTTGTTTTTTTTGGTGAAATTATGTATGCAAATATGCTAATTTCCATAAATTCAGAATTTAAGGAAAATAAAATAAAATAAATCACCAAAAATAATAACAAAACCTACTTTTTTTTTTTTTTTTTAATAGATAAAAAAAGAATTTCAGGACTGAAAAAAAATTAACGTTGAATGCCTTCGGGTCATTTGGACCCACGAGGGACACTTTTGTTATAGGTTCGGGAGGGATGGATGAGGGTTTAAACATGCCAAACTAACAATTTATTATTTATTTATTTATTTATTTATTTATTATTTTTTATTTAGCCATTTTAGTTGTTTTATCTATATATATATATATATATGTATGTATGTATGTATATGTAAGGGATAATCAACGATAATAATAAGGGATAATATCTCTCTGTCTGTCTATCTATCCATCTATCTAACTATCTATCTATCTATCAAACTTTAAACTTTTAAAACTACGTTAAACTTCAAACTAATTCAGACTGAAAACCGTCAAACTTAAAACTTCCCAAACTTTTCAAACTTAAACTTTTTAAACTTCTTAAACTTTTTTAAACTTTTCAAACTTTTTTAAACTTCTTAAACTTTTTTAAACTTTTCAAACTTTTTAAAACTTTCTGGTCCGGCTTTCTCAAGCCAACTTAAAGTTTGTCTCGACAAACTTTTTTATCTAGTTATTATTATTATTCTTCTGAGACTAAATTATCAACTCTAACTCCTCCTAGAGCTTTAACTCTACAGACTCCAAACTCAGCCCAGATCTTCAGACTGATCTGAAGTTAGTTGCTATATCTTTTCTAACTGATCGGACTTACGGTTTTCATAAAAATGAAGATTAAAAATCATAAAAATCCCATAGACTTACATTGACGGAATGTTCAGATGGGCCAAGACAATTCAAACTCCAACTGTCAAAAATTCAAATCTAAACACACTGAAGCCATTTAGACTCAATCAGACTGCCCTTCTATGTACTATTTCTAACCCATTCAAACTCATTCAAACTCATCTATCTAATATTTCTTATCTATCTATCTATCTATCTATCTATCTATCTATCTATCTATCACATGACTATATCTATCTATCTATCTATCTATCTATCTATCTATCTATCTATCTATCTATCATTGACTCTATCTATCTATCTATCTATCTATCTATCTATCTATCTATCTGTCTGTCTATCTATCTATCTATCTATCTATCTATCATTGACTCTATCTATCTATCTATCTATCTATCTATCTATCTATCTGTCTGTCTATCTATCTATCTATCTATCTATCTATCTATCTATCTATCATTGACTCTATCTATCTATCTATCTATCTATCTATCTATCTATCTATCTATCTATCTATCTATCATTGACTATCTATCTATCTATCTATCTATCTATCTATTATTGACTCTATCTATCTATCTATCTATCATCTGACTCTATCATCTGACTCTATCTATTTATCTATCTATCTGCTAGCAACATGCTAGTAACTTGCTAATCATGCTAGAAAAATGCTAGTAACATGCTAGTAACTTGCTAGTCATGCTAACAACATGCTATTCATCCTAGAAACATGCTAAAAACATGCTAATCATTCTAGAAACATGCTAGTAACTTGCTAATCATGCTAACAACATGCTAGTAACATGCTAATCATGCCAGAAATGTGCTAGCAACATGCTAGTAACTTGCTAATCATGTTAACAACATGCTAATCATCCTAGAAACATGCTAGTAACTTGCTAATCATGCTAGAAATATGCTAGCAACATGCTAGTAACATGCTAATCATGCTGGTAACATGCTAGTAACTTGCTAATCATGTTAAAAACATGCTACTAACACCCTAGCAACCACAAGGGGTACCATATTAACCACAGGGCAACACCTTAGCAACCACCCCAAGTACCCTAGTAACCGAATAGCAACACCCTAGCAACCGCCCCGGGTACTGTAGCAACCACATAGCAACACCTTAGCAACCACCCTGAGTACCCTAGCAACCTTATAGAAACACCTTAGCAACCACCCTGGGTACCCTAGCAGCCGCATGGCAACGCCGTAGCAACCACCCCGGGTACCCTAGCAACAACTTAGTAACCACCCTGAGTACCCTAGCAACCACATAGAAACACCTTAGCAACCACTCCGGGTACCCTAGCAACCGCATAGCAACACCTTAGCAACCACCCTGGGTACCATAGCAACACCCTAGCAATCGCTAAGCAATACCGTAGCAACCACCCTGGACACCCTAGCAACCACATAGTAACACCTTAGCAACCACCCTGAGTAACATAGCAACCGCATAGCAACACCTTAGCAACCGCCTTAGCAACCACCAGAGCTAGCCTAGCAACCATCATAGCAACCACTCTAAGTACCCTAGCAACCACTCTGAGGTCCTTAGAATCTATCTATCTATCTATCTATCTATCTATCTATCTATCTATCTATCTATCTATCTATCTATCTATCTATTATCTGACTCTATCTATCTATCTATCTATCTATCTATCTATCTATCTATCTATCTATCTATCTATCTATCTATCTATTATCTGACTCTATCTATCTATCTATCTATCTATCTATCTATCTATCTATCTATCTCTCTGTCTGTCTATCTGTCTGTCCATCTGTCTATAATCTGAGCCTATCTATCTATCTATCTATCTATCTATCTATCTATCTATCTATCTATCTATCTATCTATCGATCTATATATCTATCAATTATCTGACTCTATCTATCTATCTATCTATCTATCTATCTATCTATCTATCTATCTATCTATTATCTGACTCTATCTATCTATCTATCTATCTATCTATCTATCTATCTATCATCTGAATCTATCTATCTATCTATCTATCTATCATTAATCTGAGCCTATCTATCTATCTATCTATCTATCTATCTATCTATCTATCTATCTATCTATCTATCTATCTATCTATCTATCTATTATCTGAATCTATCTATCTATCTATCTATCTATCAATCTATTATCTGACTCTATCTATCTATCTATCTATCTATCTATCTATCTATCTATCTATCTATCTATCTATCTATCTCTATCATCTGAGTCTATCTCTCTATCTATCTATCTATCTATCTATCTATCTATCTATCTATCTATCTATCTATTATCTGACTCTATCTATCTATCTATCTATCTATCTATCTATCTATCTATCTATCTATAATCTGAGCATATCTATCTATCTATCTATCTATCTATCTATCTATCTATCTATCTATCTATCTATCTATCTATCTATCTATCTATCAAACTTTAAACTTTTAAAACTACGTTAAACTTCAAACTAATTCAGACTGAAAACCGTCAAACTTAAAACTTCCCAAACTTTTCAAACTTAAACTTTTTAAACTTCTTAAACTTTTTTAAACTTTTCAAACTTTTTTAAACTTTCTGGTCCGGCTTTCTCAAGCCAACTTAAAGTTTGTCTCGACAAACTTTTTTATCTAGTTATTATTATTCTTCTGAGACTAAAATTATCAACTCTAACTCCTCCTAGAGCTTTAACTCTACAGACTCCAAACTCAGCCCAGATCTTCAGACTGATCTGAAGTTAGTTGCTATATCTTTTCTAACTGATCGGACTTACGGTTTTCATAAAAATGAAGATTAAAAATCATAAAAATCCCATAGACTTACATTGACGGAATGTTCAGATGGGCCAAGACAATTCAAACTCCAACTGTCAAAAATTCAAATCTAAACACACTGAAGCCAATTAGACTCAATCAGACTGCCCTTCTATGTACTATTTCTAACCCATTCAAACTCATTCTAACTCATCTATCTAATATTTCTAATCTATCTATCTGTCTATCTATCTATCTATCTATCTATCTATCTATCTATCTATCTTTCTATCTATCTATCATCTGACTCTATCTATCTATCTATCTATCTATCTATCTATCTATCTATCTATAATCTGATGCTATCTATCTATATCATCTGACTCTATCTATCTATCTATCTATCTATCTATCTATCTATCTATCTATCTACGATCTATTTCTATCTATCTATCTATCTATCTATCTATCTATCTATCTATCTATCTATCTATCTGCTAGCAACATGCTAGTAACTTGCTAATCATGATAGTAACATGCTAATCATGCTAGAAAAATGCTAGTAACATGCTAGTAACTTGCTAGTCATGCTAACAACATGCTAGTCATCCTAGAAACATGCTAAAAACATGCTAATCATTCTAGAAACATGCTAGTAACTTGCTAACCATGTTAACAACATGCTATTAACATGCTAATCATGCCAGAAATGTGCTAGCAACATGCTAGTAACTTGCTAATCATGTTAACAACATGCTAATCATCCTAGAAACATGCTAACAACAAGCTAATCATCCTAGAAACATGCTAGTAACTCGCTAATCATGCTAGAAATATGCTAGCAACATGCTAGTAATATGCTAATCATGCTGGTAACATGCTAGTAACTTGCTAATCATGTTAAAAACATGCTACTAACACCCAAGCAACCACACGGGGGACCGTAGCAACCACAGGGCAACACCTTAGCAACCACACCAAGAATCCTAGTAACCGAATAGCAACACCCTAGCAACCGCCCCGGGTACTGTAGCAACCGCATAGCAACACCTTAGCAACCGCCTTAGCAACCACCAGAGCTAGCCTTGCAACCATCATAGCAACCACTCTAAGTACCCTAGCAACCACTCTGAGGTCCTTAGAATCTATCTATCTATCTATCTATTATCTGACTCTATCTATCTATCTATCTATCTATCTATCTATCTATCTATCTATCTATCTATCTATCTATCTATCTATCTATCTATCTATCTCTCTGTCTGTCTATCTGTCTGTCCATCTGTCTATAATCTGAGCCTATCTATCTATCTATCTATCTATCTATCTATCTATCTATCTATCTATCATCTGAGTCTATCTATCTATCTATCTATCTATCTATCTATCTATCTATCTATCTATCTATCTATCTATCTATCTATCTATCTATTATCTGACTCTATCTATCTATCTATCTATCATCTGAATCTATCGCTCTATCTATCTATCTATCTATCTATCTATCTATCTATCTATCTATCTATCTATATCTATCTATCTATCTATCTATCTATCTATCTATCTATCTATCTATCTATCTATCTATTATCTGACTCTATCTATCTATCTATCTATCTATCTATCTATCTATCTATCTATCTATTATCTGACTCTATCTATCTATCTATCTATCTATCTATCTATCTATCTATCTATCTATCTATCTATCTATCTATCTATCAAACTTTAAACTTTCAAAACTACGTCAAACTTAAAACTTCCCAAACTTTTCAAACTTAAACTTTTTAAACTTCTTAAACTTTTTTAAACTTTTCAAACTTTTTTAAACTTTTCAAACTTTTTTAAACTTTTCAAACTTTTTTAAACTTTCTGGTCCGGCTTTCTCAAGCCAACTTAAAGTTTGTCTTGACAAACTTTTTTATCTAGTTAAGTTGGCTTGAGAAAGCCAACTTACTGAAATCCTATTTAAACTTCTTATTATTATTATTATTAGTGGTGCTTGCCAAAGGCAAGGCATCACTATTGTTATCTTGCATACTTATTATTCTTCTTATTCTTCTTCTTCTTATTCTTATTCTTCTTCTGGACAAAACTTCGGCGCGCTACTCCTCCTGCACCATTTGTCACAGACCCATGAATGAGGTGTCATATCGACCGGCTCATTGAGGAGAGGTGTGCTATATCTTTTCTAAGCGATCGGACCTACGATGTTCGCACAGCGGACGAAAAAGCGGGCAAAAAAGTCCCATTGACTTACAATGGCGGAATGTTCATGAATTTGAATCTCAACTGTCACTTTCTCACACACACACACACACACACACACACAGGCCCTTAGGAACCCCTTCTCTCTCTCTCTCTCTGTAACTCACACACACTCATTTGACTCATCTTTTAAGTAACCAATAAGTAATGACCTATGATCTTCATAGCCACACCCTAGCAACCACTTACAGCACCCTAGCAACCACCCCATAGACCTCCATTTAAACAGATCAAAAGGGATATCTTTGGATAGAAATGTCATTTGCTCTTTTGATTCAGAGCAAACAGGACTTCCATCATGCTACACATGCTAGCAGTGAATAGCTACATGCTAATAATGATTAGCTAAGTGCTAAAACATGTTAAATATTCCAACACACACACACACACACACACACACACACACACACACAAACATACACAGAGTCTGGTATATGTGGTTTACGGGGACTCTCCATAGGTGTAATGGTTTTTATACTGTACAAACTGTATGTGCTATTGCCCTACACCAACCCTACACCTAAACCTACCCCTTACAGGAAACTTTCTGCATTTTTAGATTTTCAAAAAAACACTATTTAGTATGGTTTTAAGCCTTTTGGTTTACGGGGACATAGGCAGTGTCCTCATAAACCACCTTCACGTTGTAGTACCCATGTAATTATACACATTTGTGTCCTCATAAACCATATATACCAGTTCTCACACACACACACACACACACACACACACACACACACACACACTCACACACACAGGGCCTAAGAAATCATCTCTCTTTCACTTTGTTTCTCTCTCTCATGGCATAAAATTTCTTAGCCAAATTCCAAATTCTGCAACATTACGTTTATAACCTGCCTTGTTCTTCTGATGACAAGCTTCCACTTTACTTTCACATTGTGTTCCGTACATTAACAGATAAACGTTTGTACATGATTGTACAGCCAATGAAATCACACTTTCACTATGGAGCTTGTTCACAGACTATTGTGATGAGGCAAATCTGTAATATTCAGGGTTTGTACAAGGTGCTTAAAGTGCTTGAAGTACTTGAATTTGACGTTTTGAAATTTAAGTCCTGGAAAACCCTTGAAAACAGCTATATTTATGAAAAAGTATTTGAAAAATACTTGAAATTTTAAAAGGCAGTATATATGAAATTATTGTTAATTTTTGGTTTCGATAAAAACAATCTTTTCATGCAAAATTAACAATGCAGTGCATGTTAAATAAATACAGAGCCATTTCACCTGGCTTTTGGGAGCGCATAAGATCTCGCGATACTTCTTGAGGTGAAAGTTTGTGGTAAAACCTTTGATAGTGCTTGCATTATATTATTCAGTCTTTTATTGCGTGTGCTGTTTGTTTGGGTTTTATTTGAGAACACACATAAACTCTGACGCGCTTTGTGTCACGCTGTTATCATTTACAAGCTTGGAGCGCATCTCCATCTCAGCAGCTCGGTCCACAAACTCTTCCTCTGCATTTGCTGAGTTTAGGATGCTTAACATTCATCTGGGGAAAAAAAAGTGTGTGTGTGTGTGTGTTATCTCACATGGTGTCTACAGTGTCCGAGTTTTGCCACGGCAAGCACCACTCACATTTTCTTCAGGAAATGTACATTCTAGTATTGTTATTACTATTCGCCCGGACAAAACTTCGGCGCGCTGCTCCTCCTGCACCTTTTGTCGTAGACCCATGAATGAGATGTCAAATCATGCGACATATTGAGGAGAGGTGTACTATATCTTTTATAAGTAATTGAGTGTACGATGTTCGTCTGGTGGATGAAAAAAATTTAAGCGAAAAAGTCCCATAGACTTAACACTGGCACAAAATTAATGAGATTATATCTTTGGATCAGGAGGTCACAGAGACTCGGGGGTGGGCTCTTTTGACTCGGCCTATCAAGCAGCCAATAAGTACTGACATGACAACTTCATAGCTATGCCCTAGCAACCACTTACAGCACCCTAGCAACCGTAACAGGACATTAACAAACAATTATTCAGCACCAGAAAATTGTAGAAACATGGGGTTGGGCTCTGTTGATTCAGACTGTCAAATAGTCTTTAAATATCATCCCGTAAACTGTATAGCCAATCCATAGCAACAATTTAGAGTACCTTAGCACCTGAACAAACACATGAATAAGCAATTTCTCAGCACCAGAAAGTGGTATAGATATCTTTTGTTTCGGCTGAAAAACCAGTCTCTAAGAATTACCATGGCGACTGTGCAGCTACACCCTAGCAACCATATAGAGCACCCTAGTGACCGTATAGCAACATAAAGAAGCCATATCTCAGCTCCACAACATCATACAGACATGGGAGTTGGCTCTCTACAATCATGCTGAAG
This sequence comes from Spinibarbus caldwelli, assembly GCA_039654775.1. Taxonomy (NCBI): domain Eukaryota; kingdom Metazoa; phylum Chordata; class Actinopteri; order Cypriniformes; family Cyprinidae; genus Spinibarbus; species Spinibarbus caldwelli. The sequence goes on from CM077221.1 coordinate 32,716,991, forward strand.
GCTCTACTGACGGCCTAGTGCCGAGTTTTGCCACGGCAAGCACCACTCACATTTTCTTCAGGAAATGTACATTCTAGTTATTATTATTATTCTTCTGAGACTAAATTATCAACTCTAACTCCTCCTAGAGCTTTAACTCTACAGACTCCAAACTCAGCCCAGATCTTCAGACTGATCTGAAGTTAGTTGCTATATCTTTTCTAACTGATCGGACTTACGGTTTTCATAAAAATGAAGATTAAAAATCATAAAAATCCCATAGACTTACATTGACGGAATGTTCAGATGGGCCAAGACAATTCAAACTCCAACTGTCAAAAATTCAAATCTAAACACACTGAAGCCCATTAGACTCAATCAGACTGCCCTTCTATGTACTATTTCTAACCCATTCAAACTCATTCAAACTCATCTAATATTTCTTATCTATCTATCTATCTATCTATCTATCTATCTATCTATCTATCTATCTATCTATCTATCTATCTATCTATCTATAATCTGATTCTATCTATCTATCTATCTATCTATCTATCTATCTATCTATCTATCTACAATTTGACTATATCTATCTATCTATCTATCTATCTATCTATCTATCTATCTATCTATCTATTTCTATCTATCTATCTACAATCTGACTATATCTATCTATCTATCTATCTATCTATCTATCTATCTATCTATCTATCTATCTATCTATCTATCTTTCATCTGACTCTATCTATCTATCTATCTATCATCTGACTCTATCTATCTATCTATCTATCTATCTATCTACAATCTGACTATATCTATCTATCTATCTATCTATCTATCTATCTATCTATCTATCTATCTATCTATTTCTATCTATCTATCTATCTACAATCTGACTATATCTATCTATCTATCTATCTATCTATCTATCTATCTATCTATCTATCTATCTATCTATCTATCTTTCTATCATCTGAGTCTATCTATCTATCTATCTATCTATCTATCTATCTATCTATCTATCTATCTATCTATCTATCTATCTATCATCTGAGTCTATCTCTCTATCTATCTATCTATCTATCTGTCTGTCTGTCTGTCTGTCTGTCTGTCTGTCTGTCTATAATCTGAGCCTATCTATCTATCTATCTATCTATCTATCTATCTATCTATCTATCTATCTTTAAACTATTAAAACTATGTTAAACTTCAAACTAATTCAGACTGAAAACCGTCAAACTTAAAACTTCCCAAACTTTTCAAAATTAAACTTTTTAAACTTCTTAAACTTTTTTAAACTTTTCTAACTTTTTCAAACTTTCTGGTCCGGCTTTCTCAAGCCAACTTAAAGTTTGTCTCGACAAACTTTTTTATCTAGTTATTATTATTCTTCTGAGACTAAATTATCAACTCTAACTCCTCCTAGAGCTTTAACTCTGCAGACTCCAAACTCAGCCCAGATCTTCAGACTGATCTGAAGTTAGTTGCTATATCTTTTCTAACTGATCGGACTTACGGTTTTCATAAAAATGAAGATTAAAAATCATAAAAATCCCATAGACTTACATTGACGGAATGTTCAGATGGGCCAAGACAATTCAAACTCCAACTGTCAAAAATTCAAATCTAAACACACTGAAGCCCATTAGACTCAATCAGACTGCCCTTCTATGTACTATTTCTAACCCATTCAAACTCATTCAAACTCATCTATCTAATATTTCTTATCTATCTATCTATCTATCTATCTATCTATCACATGACTATATCTATCTATCTATCTATCTATCTATCTATCTATCTATCTATCTATCTATCATTGACTCTATCTATCTATCTATCTATCTGTCTGTCTATCTATCTATCTATCATTGACTCTATCTATCTATCTATCTATCTATCTATCTATCTATCTATCTATCTATAATCTGACTATCTATCTACGATCTATCTATCTATCTATCTATCTATCTATCTATCTATCTATCTGCTAGCAACATGCTAGTAACTTGCTAATCATGCTTGTAACATGCTAGTAACTTGCTAATCATGATAGTAACATGCTAATCATGCTAGAAAAATGCTAATAACTTGCTAGTAACTTGCTAGCCATGCTAACAACATGCTAATCATCCTAGAAACATGCTAAAAACATGCTAATAATTCTAGAAACATGCTAGTAACTTGTTAATCATGCTAACAACATGCTAGTAACATGCTAATCATGCCAGAAATGTGCTAGCAACATGCTAGTAACTTGCTAATCATGTTAACAACATGCTAATCATCCTAGAAACATGCTAACAACATGCTAATCATCCTAGAAACATGCTAGTAACTTGCTAATCATGCTAGAAATATGCTAGCAACATGCTAGTAACATGCTAATCATGCTGGTAACATGCTAGTATCTTGCTAATCATGTTAAAAACATGCTACTAACACCCTAGCAACCACACGGGGTACTGTAGCAGCCACAGGGCAACACCTTAGCAACCACCCGAAGTAACCTAGTAACCGAATAGCAACACCCTAGCAACCACCCCGGGTACTGTAGCAACCACATAGCAACACCTTAGCAACCAACCCGGGTACCCTAGCAGCCGCATAGCAACCACCCAGTGTACCGTAGCAACCACATAGCAACACCCTAGCAACCACCCCAGATACCTTAGCAACACCCTAGCAACCAGCCCAAGTACCCTAGCAACCGCATAGCAACACCTTAGCAACCACTCCGGGTATCTTAGCAACCGCATAGCAACACCTTAGCAACCAACCCGGGTACCCTAGCAAACGCATAGCAACCACCCAGTGTACCCTAGCAACCACATAGCAACACCCTAGCAACCACCCCAGATACCTTAGCAACCGCATAGCAACACCCTAGCAACCAGCCCAAGTACCCTAGCAACCGCATAGCAACACCTTAGCAACCACCCCGGGTACCCTAGCAACCGCATAGCAACACCCTAGCAACCGCCCCAGGGACCGTAGCAACCATATAGCAAAACCTTAGCAACCATCCCGGGCACCCTAGCAACCGGATAGCAACACCTTAGCAACGACCCTGAGTAACACAGCAACCGCATAGCAACACCTTAGCAACCGCCTTAGCAACCACCGGAGCTAGCCTAGCAACCATCATAGCAACCACTCTAAGTACCCTAGCAACCACTCTGAGGTCCTTAGAATCTATCTATCTATCTATCTCTCTATCTATCTATCAAACTTTAAACTTTTAAAACTACGTTAAACTTCAAACTAATTCAGACTGAAAACCGTCAAACTTAAAACTTCCCAAACTTTTTAAACTTCTTAAACTTTTTTAAACTTTTCAAACTTTTTAAAACTTTCTGGTCCGGCTTTCTCAAGCCAACTTAAAGTTTGTCTCGACAAACTTTTTTATCTAGTTAAGTTGGCTTGAGAAAGCCAACTTACTGAAATCCTATTTAAACTTCTTATTATTATTATTATTATTATTCTTCTGAGACTAAATTATCAACTCTAACTCCTCCTAGAGCTTTAACTCTACAGACTCCAAACTCAGCCCAGATCTTCAGACTGATCTGAAGTTAGTTGCTATATCTTTTCTAACTGATCGGACTTACGGTTTTCATAAAAATGAAGATTAAAAATCATAAAAATCCCATAGACTTACATTGACGGAATGTTCAGATGGGCCAAGACAATTCAAACTCCAACTGTCAAAAATTCAAATCTAAACACACTGAAGCCCATTAGACTCAATCAGACTGCCCTTCTATGTACTATTTCTAACCCATTCAAACTCATTCAAACTCATCTATCTAATATTTCTTATCTATCTATCTATCTATCTATCTATCTATCTATCTATCTATCTATCTATCTATCTATCTATCTATTATTCTGACTATTTCTATCTATCTATCTATCTATCTATCTATCTATCTATCTTTCTATCTATCTATCACCTGACTATATCTATCTATCTATCTATCTATCTATCTATCTATCTATCTATCTATCTATCTATCTATCTATCTATCTATCTATTATCTGACTATTTCTATCTATCTATCATCTATCTATCTATCTATCTATCTATCTATCTATCTATCTATCTATCTATCTATCTATCTATCTATTATCTGAGTCTATTTCTCTATCTATCTATCTATCTATCTATCTATCTATCTATCTATCTATCTATCTATCTATCTATCTATTATCTGAGTCTATTTCTCTATCTATCTATCTATCTATCTATCTATCTATCTATCTATCTATCTATCTATCTATCAAACTTTAAACTTTTAAAACTACGTTAAACTTCAAACTAATTCAGACTGAAAACCGTCAAACTTAAAACTTCCCAAACTTTTCAAACTTCTTAAACTTTTTTAAACTTTTCAAACTTTTTTAAACTTTTCAAACTTTTTAAAACTTTCTGGTCCGGCTTTCTCAAGCCAACTTAAAGTTTGTCTCGACAAACTTTTTTATCTAGTTATTATTATTATTCTTCTGAGACTAAATTATCAACTCTAACTCCTCCTAGAGCTTTAACTCTACAGACTCCAAACTCAGCCCAGATCTTCAGACTGATCTGAAGTTAGTTGCTATATCTTTTCTAACTGATCGGACTTACGGTTTTCATAAAAATGAAGATTAAAAATCATAAAAATCCCATAGACTTACATTGACGGAATGTTCAGATGGGCCAAGACTATTCAAACTCCAACTGTCAAAAATTCAAATCTAAACACACTGAAGCCCATTAGACTCAATCAGACTGCCCTTCTATGTACTATTTCTAACCCATTCAAACTCATTCAAACTCATTCAAACTCATCTATCTAATATTTCTAATCTATCTATCTATCTATCTATCTATCATTGACTCTGTCTATCTATAATCTATCTATCTATCTATCTATCTATCTATCTATCATTGACTCTGTCTATCTATCATGTATCTATCTATCTATCTATCTATCTATCTATCTATCTATCTATCTGCTAGCAACATGCTAGTAACATGCTAATCATGCTAGAAAAATGCTAGTAACATGCTAGTAACTTGCTAGTCATGCTAACAACATGCTAATCATTCTAGAAACATGCTAGTAACTTGCTAATGATGCTAACAACATGCTAGTAACATGCTAATCATGCCAGAAATGTGCTAGCAACATGCTAGTAACCTGCTAATCATGTTAACAACATGCTAATCATCCTAGAAACATGCTAACAACATGTAATCATGCTAAAAATATGATAGCAACATGCTAGTAACATGCTAATCATGCTGGTAACGTGCTAGTAACTTGCTAATCATGTTAAAAACATGCTACTAACACCCTAGCAACCACACGGGGTACCGTAGCAACCACAGGGCAACACCTTAGCAACCACCCCAAGTACCCTAGTAACCGAATAGCAACACCATAGCATCCGCCCCGGGTACTGTAGCAACCGCATAGCAACACCTTAGCAACCAACCCGGGTACCCTAGCAACCGCATAGTAACCACCCAGTGTACCCTATCAACCACATAGGAACACCCTAGCAACCACTCCAGATACCTTAGCAACCGCATAGCAACACCCTAGCAACCAGCCCAAGTACCCTATCAACCGCATAGCAACACCTTAGCAACCACTCTGGGTATCTTAGCAACCGCATAGCAACACCTTAGCAATCATCCTGGGCACCCTAGGAACCGCATAGCAACACCTTAGCAACCACCCAGAGTACCCTAGCAACCGCATAGCAACACCTTAGCAACCACCCTGGGTACCTTAGCAACCACATAGCAACACCTTAGCAACCACCCAGAGTACCCTAGCAACCGCATAGCAACACTTTATTAACCACCCTGAGTACCTTAGCAACCGCATAGAAACACCTTAGCAACCACCTAGGGTACCCTAGCAACCGCATAGCAATACCCTAGCAACCACCCCGGGTACCCTAGCAACAACTTAGCAACCACCATGAGTACCCTAGCAACCACATAGAAACACCTTAGCAACCACTCGGTACCATAGCAACACCCTAAAAACCGCTAAGCAATACCCTAGCAACCACCCTGGACACCCTAGCAAACACATAGCAACACCTTAGCAACCACCCTGAGTAACATAGCAACCGCATAGTAACACCTTAGCAACCGCCTTGCAACCACCAGAGCTAGCCTAGCAACCATCATAGCAACCACTCTAAGTACCCTAGCAACCACTCTGAGGTCCTTAGAATCTATCTATCTATCTATCTATCTATCTATCTATCTATCTATCAAACTTTAAACTTTTAAAACTATGCTAAACTTCAAACTAATTCAGACTGAAAACCGTCAAATTTAAAACTTCCCAAACTTTTCAAACTTAAACTTTTTAAACTTCTTAAACTTTTTTAACTTTTCAAAATTTTTTAAACTTTTCAAACTTTTTAAAACTTTCTGGTCCGGCTTTCTCAAGCCAACTTAAAGTTTGTCTCGACAAACTTTTTTATCTAGTTCTTCTTATTCTTTTTCTTTTTCTTCTTCTTCTGAGACCATATTTTAAAATGTATCTCCTCCTAGGCCTTTAAAGCTACAACCACCAAACTCGGCCCAGACCTTCAGACTGGTCTGACTCGGGTTGCTATATCTTTTCTAACTGATCCGGCTTACGGTTTTCGTAAAAATTATGATAAAAACTGGGAAAAATCCCATAGACTTACATTGATGGTATGTTCAGATGAGCCAAGACTCATCAAACACCAACTGTCAAACTTTCAAATGTAAACACACTGAAGCCTATTGGACTCAATTAAGCTTCACTTCTATGTACTATTTCTAATCGATTTAAACTCATTTAAGCTCCCACTCTATTTAAAATTTCTAATCTAAATCATATTAGCAACATGCTAGTAACATGCTAATCATGCTAGAAACATGCTAATAACATGTTAATAATGCTAAAAACATGCTAGTAACATGCTAATCATGCTGGAAACATACTAGCGACATGCTCGTAACTTTGTTAATCATGCTAGAATCATGCTAGCGACATGCTAGTCACTTGCTAATCATGCTAGCAACATGCTAGTCACTTGCTAGTCTTGCTAGCAAATTGCTAGAAACATGCTAACAACATACTAGCAACTTGCGAATCATGCTAACAACATACTAGTCACATTTGCTAATCATGCTATTGACATGCTAGTAACTTGCTAATGACATGCTATCAACTAGCTAATCATGTTAATGAAATGTTAGCAACAAGCTAGATACTTGCTAATCATGCTAACAACATGCTAGTCACTTGCTAGTCATGCTAGCAAACATGCTAGTCTCTTGCTAGTCATACCAGCAACATGCTAGTCGTGCTAACAACATGCTAGTCACTTGCTAATCATGCTAGTAACATGCTAGTCACTTGCTAGTCATGCTGTCAAACATGCTAGTCACTTGCTAGTCATGCTAACAACATGCTAAACACTTTGCTAATCATGCTAGTAACATGCTAGTCACTTGCTAGACATGCTAGCAAACATGCTAGTCACTTGCTAGTCATGTTAGCAACATGCTAGTAACTAGCTAATCATGCTAGCAAACATGCTAGTCAATTGCTAGTCATGCTAGCAACGTGCTAGTAACGTGTTAGTCATGCTAACAACGTGCTAGTCACTTGCTAGTCATGCTAGCAACATGCTAGTCACTTGCTAGTCATGCTAGCAACATGCTAGTAACTTGCTAATCATGCTAGCAACATGCTAGTTACTTGCTAGTCATTATAGCAAATTGCTAGAAACATGCTAACAACATTCTAGCAACTTGCTAATCATGCTAACAACATGCTAGTCACTTGCTAATCATGCTATTGACATGCTAGTAACTTGCTAATGACATGCTATCAACTAGCTAATCATGTTAATGAAATGTTAGCAACAAGCTAGACACTTGCTAATCATGCTAGTAACATGCTAGTCACTTGCTAGACATGCTAGCAAACATGCTAGTCACTTACTAGTCATGCTACTAACATGCTAGTAACTTGCTAATCATGCTAGCAAACATGCTAGTCACTTACTACTCATGCTAGCAACATGCTAGTCACTTGCTAATCATGATAGCAACATGCTAGTCACTTGCTAGTCATTCTAGCAACATGCTAGTCACCTGCTAGTCATGCTAGCAACATGCTAGTCACTTGTTAATCATGTTAGTACCTTTGCTTACGACATGCTAGCAATTTGCTAATCATGCTAGAATTATGTTAGCAACATGCTAGTAACTTGCTAATCATGCTAGAATCATGCTAGCGACATGCTAATCATGCTGGAAACATTCTAGCGACATGCTAATCATTCTAGAAACATGCTAGTGACATGCTATTAACTTGTTAATCATGTTAGAATTATGCTAGCAACATGCTAGTCACTTGCTAGTCATGCTACAAACATGCTAGTCATGCTAACAACATGCTAGTCACTTGCTAGACAGCTAGCAAATTGCTAGAAACATGCTAACAACATACTAGCAACTTACTAATCATGCTAACAACATGCTACTCACTTGCTAATCATGCTAGTGAAATGCTAGTAACTTGATAATGACATGCTAGCAACTAGCTAATCATGTTAATGACATGCTAGCAACAAGCTAGATACTTGCTAATCGTGCTAACAACATGCTAGTCACTTGCTAGTCATGCTAGCAAAACATGCTAGTCACTTGCTAGTCATGCTACCAACATGCTAGTCACTTGCTAGCCGTGCGAACAACATGCTAGTCACTTGCTAATCATGCTAGTAAAATGCTAGTCACTTGCTAGTCATGCTATCAAACATGCTAGTCACTTGCTAGTCATGCTAGCAACATGCTAGTCCTTTGCTAGTCATGCTAACAACATGCTAGTCACTTTGCTAATCATGCTAGTAACATGCTAGTCACTTGCTAGTCATGCTAGCAAACATGCTAGTCATTTGCTAGTCATGCTAGCAACGTGCTAGTCACTTGCTAGTCATGCTAGTAACGTGCTAGTCACTTGCTAGTCATGCTAGCAACGTGCTAGTCGCTTGCTAATCGTGCTAACAATGTGCTAGTCACTTGCTAGTCATGCTAGTGAACATGCTAGTCACTTGTTTGTCATGCTAGCAACGTGCTAGTCACTTGCTAATCATGCTAACAACGTGCTAGTCACTTGCTAGTCATGCTAGCAAACATGCTAGTCACTTGCTAGTCATGCTAGCAACGTTCTAGTCACTTGGTAGTCATGCTAACAACGTTCTAGTCACTTGCTAATCATGCTAGTACCTTGCTAACAACATGCTAGTAATTTGCTAATCATGCTAACAACATGCTATTAACTTGCTAATCATGCTAGAAACATGCTAGCGACATGCTAGTAACTTTGCTATTTATGCTAAAATCATGCTAATCATGTTGGAAACATTCTAGCAACATGCTAATCATGCTAACAACATGCTAGTCATTTGCTAATCATGCTAGTAACATGTTAGTAACTTGCTAATGACATGCTAGCAACTAGCTAATCATGTTAGTGACATGCTAGTAACTTGCTAATGACATGCTAGAAACTTGCTAATCATGCTAACAACATGGTAGTCATGCTAAAAACATGCTAGTCACTTGCTAGTCATAATAGCAACATGCTAGTCACTTGCTAGTCATGCTAGAAAACATGCTAGTCACTTACTAGTCATGCTCGCAAACATGCTTGTCACTTGCTAGTCATGCTAGTAACATGCTAGTCACTTGCAAGTCATGCTAACAACATGTTAGTCACTTGCTAGTAATGCTAACAACATGCTAGTCGCTTGCTAATCATGCTATCAAACATGCTAGTCACTTGCTAGTCATGCTAGTGACATGTTAGTAACTTGCTAATGACATGCTAGCAACTAGCTAATCATGTTAGTGACATGCTAGTAACTTGCTAATGACATGCTAGAAAATTGCTAATCATGCTAACAACATGGTAGCCATGCTAGCAAACATGCTAGTCACTTGCTAGTCATGCTAACAACATGCTAGTCACTTGCTAATCATAATAACAACATGTTAGGCACTTGCTAATCATGCTAGTGACGTTAGTGACTTCCTAATGACATGCTAGCAACTAGCTAATCATGTTAGTGACATGCTAGTAACTTGCTAATGACATGCTAGAAACTTGCTAATCATGCTAACAACATGGTAGTCATGCTAACAACATGTTAGTCACTTGCTAGTAATGCTACCAACATGATAGTCGCTTGCTAATCATGCTAACAACATGCTAGTCATTTGCTAATCATGCTAGTGACATGTTAGTAACTTGCTAATAACATACTAGCAACTAGCTAATCATGCTAACAACATGGTAGTCATGCTAGAAAACATGCTACTCACTTGCTAGTCATGCTAGCAACATGCTAGTCACTTCCTAGTCATGCTAACAACATGTTAGTCACTTGCTAGTAATGCTAACAACATGCTAGTCACTTGCTAATCATGCTATCAAACGTGCTAGTCACTTGCTAGTCATGCTAGCAACATGCTAGTCACTTGCTAGTCATGCTAACAACATGCTAGTCACTTGCTATTCATGCTAGTAACATGCTAGTCACTTGCTAGTCATGCTAGCAAACATGCTATTCACTTGCTAGTCATGCTAGCAACATGCTAGTCACTTGCTAGTCATGCTGACAACATGCTAGTCACTTGCTAATCATGCTAGTAACATGCTAGTAACTTGCTGACGACATGCTAGCAACTTGCTAATCATGCTTGTTACATGTAAGTATCTTGCTAACGACATGCCAGAAACTTGCTAATCATGCTAACAACATGGTAGTCATGCTAGAAACATACTAGTCACTTGCTAGTCATGTTAACAACATGCTATTCACTTGCAAGTCATGCTAGCAAAATGCTAGGAATATGCTAACAGCATATTAGCAACTTGCTAATAATGCTGACAACATGCTACCAACTTGCTAACTGTGCTAACAACATGCTAGTCACTTGCTAGTCATGCTAGCAACATGCTAGTCATTTGCTAGTAATGCTAACAACATGCTAGTCACTTGCTAGCCATGCTAGCAACATGCTAGTCACTTGCTAGAAAAATCTGTTTATCTGTCTGTCTGTCTGTGACTATCTGTTTTTCTGGTAAATTGTATGGTTTTCAAATATTTAACTTTAATACTACTTTAAACTTCAAAATAGTTAAAACTGAAAACCTTCAAACTTTAAGCTTTGAAAACTACTTCAAACTTTCTGGCTAGGCTTTTTCAAGCCAACTTAAAGTTTGTCTGCGAACTTTACTATCTAGTTCTTCTTCTTCTTCTTCTTCTTCTAGACAAAACTTCGGCGCGCTACTCCTCCTGCACCGTTTGTCACAGACCCATGAATGAGGTGTCATATCGACCGGCTCATTTAGGAGAGGTGTGCTATATCTTTTCTAAGCGATCTGACCTATGATGATCGCACAGCGGACGAAAAAGCGGACAAAAAAGTCCCATTGACTTACAATGGCGGAATGTTCATGAATTTGAATCTCAACTGTCACTTTCTCACACACACACACACACACACACACAGGCCCTTAGGAACCCCTTCTCTCTCTCTCTCTCTCTCTCTCTGTAACTCACACACACTCATTTGACTCATCTTTTAAGTAACCAATAAGTAATGACCTATGATCTTCATAGCCACACCCTAGCAACCACCCCATAGACCTCCATTTAAACAGATCAAAAGGGATATCTTTGGATAGAAATGTCATTTGCTCTTTTGATTCAGAGCAAACAGGACTTCCATCATGCTACACATGCTAGCAGTGAATAGCTACATGCTAATTATGATTAGCTAAGTGCTAAAACATGCTAAATATTCCAACACACACACACACACACACACACACACACACATACACAGAGTCTGGCATATGTGGTTTACGGGTGTGTTTTCCATAGGTGTAATGGTTTTTATACTGTACAAACTGTATGTGCTATTGCCCTACACCAACCCTACACCTAAACCTACCCCTTACAGGAGACTTTCTGCATTTTTAGATTTTCAAAAAAACACTATTTAGTATGTTTTTAAGCCTTTTGGTTTACGGGGACATAGGCAGTGTCCTCATAAACCACCTTCATGTTTTAGTACCCATGTAATTATACACATTTGTGTCCTCTCAACTGTCACTTTCTCACACACACACACACACACACACACAGACACACACACACACACACACACACACACAGGGCCTAAGGAATCATCTCTCTTTCACTTTCACATTGTGTTCCGTACATAAACAGATAAACGTTTGTACATGATTGTACAGCAGATGGAATCACACTTTCACTATGGACCTTGTTCACAGACTATTGTGATGAGGCAAATCTGTAATATTCAGGGTTTGTACAAGGTGCTTAAAGTGCTTGAAGTACTTGAATTTGACGTTTTGAAATTTAAGTCCTGGAAAACCCTTGAAAACAGCTATATTTATGAAAAAGTATTTGAAAAATACTTGAAATTTTAAAAGGCAGTATATATAAAATTATTGTTCATTTTTGGTTTCGATAAAAACAATCTTTTCATGCAAAATTAACAATGCAGTGCATGTTAAATAAATACAGAGCCATTTCACCTGGCTTTTGGGAGCGCATAAGATCTCGCGATACTTCTTGAGGTGAAAGTTTGTGGTAAAACCTTTGATAGTGCTTGCATTATATTATTCAGTCTTTTATTGCATGTGCTGTTTGTTTGGGTTTCATTTGAGAACACACATAAACTCTGACGCGCTTTGTGTTGCGCTGTTATCATTTACAAGCTTGGAGCGCATCTCCATCTCAGCAGCTCGGACCACAAACTCTTCCTCTGCATATGCTGAGTTTAGAATGCTTAACATTCATCTGGGGAAAAAAAAGTGTGTGTGTGTGTGTGTGTGTGTGTGTGTGTGTGTGTGTGTGTGTTATGTCACATGATGTCTACAGTGTCCGAGTTTTGCCACGGCAAGCACCACTCACATTTTCTTCAGGAAATGTACATTCTAGTTATTATTCTTCTTCTGAGACTAAAATTATCAACTCTAACTCCTCCTAGAGCTTCAACTCTACAGACTCCAAGCTCAGCCCAGATCTTCAGACTAATCTGAAGTTAGTTGCTATATCTTTTCTAACTGATTCGACTTATGGTTTTCATAAAAATGAAGATTAAAAATCATAAAAAAAATCCCATAGACTTACATTGAATAGTCTGAACATTCCGTCAACTCCAACTGTCAAAAATTCAAATCTAAACACACTGAAGCCCATTAGACTCCATTACGCTTCCCTTCTATGTACTATTTCTAATCCATTTAAACTCATTCAAACTCATCTAATATTTCTTATCTATCTATCTATCTATCTATCTATCTATCTATCTATCTATCTATCTATCTTCATAGCAACACTCTATCAACCATCCAAACTAACCTTGCAACCACTCAGAGTACCCTAGCAACCGCTTAACAACACCTTATCTATCTATAATCTGACTCTATCTATCTTTCTATCTATCTATCTATCTATCTATCTATCTACTCTATCTTTCTATCTATCTATCTTCATAGCAACACTCTAGCAACCATCCAAACTAACCTAGCAACCACCCTGAGTACCATGGCAATCTCATAGCAACAGCCTAGCAACCACTCAGAGTACCCTAGCAACCACTTAGCAACACCTTAGCAACCACCCAGGGTACCTTAGCAACTGCATGGCAACACCTTAGCAACCACCCTGGGTATCCTAGCAACCACATAGCAACAGCTTAGCAATCACCCTGGGCACCCTAGCAACCGCATAGCAATACCTTAGCAACCACTCAGAGTACCCCAGCAACCGCATAACAACACCTTAGCAACCACCCTGGGCACCTTAGCAACCGCATAGCAACACTTTAGCAACCACCCAGAGTACCCTAGCAACCGCATAGCAACACCTTAGTAACCACCCTGGGTACCTTAGCAACTGCATAGCAACACCTTAGCAATCACCCTGGGCACCCTAGCAACCGCATAGCAACACCTTAGCAACCACCCAGAGTACCCTAGCAACCGCCCTGGGTACCTTAGCAACCGCATAGCAAAACCTTAGTAACCGCATAGCAACACCTTAGCAACCACCCCAGGCACCCTAGCAACCGCATAGCAACACTTTAGCAACCATCCAGAGTACCTTAGCAACACCTCAGCAACCACCCTGGGTACCTTAGCAACCGCATAGCAACACCTTATCAACCACCCAGAGTACCCTAGTAACTGCATAGCAACACCTTAGCAACCACCCTGGATATCTTAGCAACTGCATAGCAACACCTTAGCAATCACCCTGGGTACCCAAGCAACCGCATAGCAACACCTTAGCAACTAACCAGAGTACCATAGCAACCGCATAGCAACACCTTAGCAACCACCCTGGGTACCTTAGCATCTGCATAGCAACACCTTAGCAACCACCCCAGGCACCCTAGCAACCGCATAGCAATGCATTAACAACCACCCAGAGTACCCTAGCAACCGCATAGCATCTATCTATCTATCTATCTATCTATCTATCTATCTATCTATCTATCTATCTATCTATCTATCTGTTTCAGTATGTTTAAAACTTCTTAAACTTTTTGAAATTTTTAAACTTTTCAAACTTTTTCAAACTTTCTGGTCCGGCTTTCTCAAGCCAACTTAAAGTTTGTCTCGACAAACTTTTTTTATCTAGTTATTATTATTATTATTATAATAAATGCTGTTTGATCTCAAGACTAAAATAACATTTAAAATAATAGTGATATTAATAATAATAATAATAATAATTCTAACTAATACAAATATTAGTTAGAAACCACTGTTTATAGACCGGGTCCCCACTACGCTAAACCGTACAGTGTGGCTGCAGTGGAAACTGCATTCTTCTGTACTGTATTTTACAGGAAGTGAAGTGGGAACGAGAGAGGGGTTAAGATCGGGAAAGGTCCACGAGCAGGAACTTGTAGCGTGACACAGCACTATATGTACAAGTACAGGATCTTTGGTCTCATTCCCCCTACCCTTCAAAAAATAGTCCAGAATCTGGATCTCACATCTGTAAAAAATGACAAAAGTAGTCAAATTGTGTCAAATCTTTCTCTAAAGCCAGTCACTTGCTCCGCAGTCGTATGTTATTTCTTCTTCAGGAATAATGTCCCTCACTGCCAAAGGCAGGTTTTCCTGGCCTCAGTCTTCTTCATGATGCAGTTTCTGATGAAAGAGATCGTCATTCACCAGCCGGTCAAGAGCAACTGCATCAATGCTTCAATAAAAAAATAAATAAAAATTATATTTTGTAGAATGTTTTGCCTTACAATTAAACTAAAAGACAAAAACTATGACATGAATACAAAGACAATGATTAAAATGTCTACATGTACATTTTAAAAACATACCAACACTGCTTGTTTTGCCAAGTAAAGTCAAAGACCGTATTTTGATAGATGTCTCTTCTGTGTTCTGCTTCAAATAAATCTATCATTTCTCCTCTACATTCAACAACCCAATTCCCACAACCTGTTTTTTTTTTTGTTTTTTTTACAAAATTACAACTTTTTTAAACAATTAATAAACTATTATGATTAGACCAAATGTATATGCACTTTAAAATGGTTTAACCTACAACTACTGTATAAAGATTTTTAAAAGTCAATTTATAAATACTGCTTTCACAAATAAAAATGTGTAACTGCTAAAACGTTTAAGAGCTGAAGATAACTAAAAAGAAAAAGTATGCTACTTTTGCTTTATGTGTATGTGTATTAGGTTTAATGTATATTTAGTTAGAGTTTATGGTTATTAATCTTAACTCAATTCTAGGAATCAGAACTGAATTATTCCCCATTATTTATTTATTTATTTATTTAAGATTTCTATGACCTTGGAACGCACTCTTATGAAAAACAACCATGGTGTTAACGTTACTATAATATAACTATAAAACGTGGTAAACTGATTATCATTTGAAAATATCATGTTTTTAAAAATAGTTAAATGGATGTAAAATAATGGTACATCTGTGGTAACTATGAATTTACTAAAATACCATAGTAAACCTACGGTAACCTACATTTATATTGGGTTTTGAGTTTAGTCTCGTCGCTCTTTCCCCGGGAGCAGGCAGCGTCCCCGGCGCTCGATTCAGCGTCTCCACGGGAATCACTAACCTCACTCCGGCCTCTTAATCGCACGCCACCCGGTGCCGGAAAATTAGCACGTTAAGCATAATCTTTTCCTCATGTAAACCCGTTAAATTATATGCCGACATACAGTTTAAGTTTATCAGTGTTTTTGCCATATTTGTTGGTAAAAAAAAAACAAAAAAAAACATCAAGTACAACACATAGACATCTCATAAAAAAAATTCAGTAACTACATTTCAGATATTTCACGAGGGATTAAACTGCGATGTCTTCTTTTGATTATTGAATTATCGACATAATGTGAAAAAAAAAAACCTGTCTAATTACCTGTAACGATTGATTAACCCGTCGATTCAGATTGATTGATGTTGATTTGCGCATGCGCAGTAGGTAAAGCGTGTGTGTCGCGTCAGTGTGTGTGTAGAGCTGCAGTTCCGCGGCCGGTCTACAGGGGCGCTGTAGAACATCGCTGCCACACACACTCACACACAGAAATCAGGTTTTTGTTCATGGAGGGGATCAAGAAAAAAACTGCACTAGGCATTTCAGCAACGCCCCCGAGCCTATTTCAAGCAAAACATTGTGGGGACCGGGGATTCGGTCCCCACTATGTTTTTGGTCCCCACTATGTGAGTGTGCTAACGTGTTGAGGACCCCACCATGTAATAAACACACACACACACACACACAAAGAAATAAGTACTATACATTTGTACAATTTAAATACAGTTGATTCATTTGAATACTTTTAAAATACATATTTCAGTCCAGCTTCAAAAATGCATAGTTCTTTGTTACAATTAAAAAATAATCAAAGATGACTTTCAAAGTAATGTCCATATACCACAGTATTTCTACAGTTTTTGGAAAATACAAATCATACAAGCAGATAACAACTGTATTTAAGCATAAATGACAAATACTATGCAGATAAAACACTTCCTAAAACATCCGCTTACACAGGGTAAGATTTATGAAAGTGTACATAAGATAGCAAACGTAAATTAATTTTGCATGGGCAATAAAATTTATAAAAGTGTACATCACATTTCAAGATTAAGAAAAAAAGATTTGCAACCTTTTACTGTTTTCTATAAGTGTAATTCATTTATTGTGAAATTGCAACTTCATGCTAAGGCAAAATAAATATAATCTGTATTCTTCTGACTTCTGACTGCACAAACTTTTGGCACTGTTGTTTCACCCAAACACAGCCAAAAGTATTTCAAGCCTCACTCACTCTGCTTTTATTTAATAAATTAAATGCACTACAATTTTATTCATTAGTACATGGACATGTTTTTAATTAAAATATTCATATTAATCAAGATTGTATTGACTTTTATTCAACTTATCTTAAAATGTACAGAAATACGTGATTTCCCATGTCCTTTACTAATGATTATTTCATTTATTCACTATAATATTTATAACTAAAATCTATTTTCAGTTTTAGTTTGGCTCTAGTTTTAAATTTATTCCAGTTTATATGAAAAGGTGAATGTAGTGTGGATTAAAATTCATATATACAGAGTAAATCCTTTTCACTGAATGTGTTAATAAGTTTAAGTTGTCGGGACCATGCTGTTAGTGACATTGAAGACAAGCGACCGTGGTGCTGTACTTCGTTTATAGCCTAAGTTTAGTTTTTAAGTTCTGGCACTTTTGTTTAGGCTTCAAAATTTATCAAAGTTATAGCCTATTATTTTGTAAATATTATCTTGATGTCAAAACATGTAAGTTTCATGAACAATTGAAGAGTTTGGTTCCAAAATGCGATAAACGCCATTTTTTAAAAAACTGAGTTTCCGCCAAAATCAGTATTGTATTTGGTCGGTATTGAAAAGTCAATTTTTAATTTTATGCAAAATGCGATATCCATAGAGTTATTAGGTCATGTTTTCTCCCTTTTTTTCCAAACCGCGGTTTGGAAAAAAAGGGAGAAAACATGACCTAATAACTCCAGTTTCCTTTCTCTGCAGAATGCGATACATCCGCTCAACCAATCACAGCGCACCATTCCACACACTCTAGACCAGTGGTTCCCAACCACGTTCCTGGAGGCCCCCCAGCACTGCACATTTTGCATCTCTCCTTTGTTTGACATACCCATTTCAGGTCTTGGAGTCTCAACTAATGAGCTGATGATCTGAATCAGGTGTGTTTGATTAAGGAGACATGGAAAACATGCAGTGTTGGGGGGCCTCCAGGATCGTGGTTGGGAACCACTGCTCTAGACAGTAATGGCGGCGCTTTGAATACACCCGGCATCCTAGTTTTCCTCATCTACTTGTACTTTGTGATCAACAGACAAGGGCTGCACGATAAATCGCATGTGATTGTCATGCGAATCTCGTCAGTAAAGCTGATTCTGTGATTAATAGTAGGCTACCAGTAAATCTCCATCACGTGCTTTCAGATGGAGCGGCATTTAATACACAGAGCCGTAGATCATTTTACAAGCTACGCAATATCGCATTCATAATTGCAGATGAATCACATTCGATTATGAACGAGATATTGCGTAGCTTGTCAGTGTTAGTGTTTTTATTAATGCCATTTATGTTTTTGTTAATACAGCATATGTAACATGGCAAAGATGAATGCACTTTTGGAAGCTGAATGTAAGGAAAATGTCATTTTGGAATTTCTGTGGTCTAATGTGTTGTTCATGTTCTTGTTCATGATGAAATTTTCTTTTATTGTTGTAATTAATTTATAGCAAACAAGATGACCCGTTGAATTCATTTTGGGAGCGATGACTGATTGAATGTATTTTTAGTCCAGTGCCTGTATATAAGATTATGACCAAGTTATGACTGTCATATGTGGATCAACTTACTATGTTGTGTATTTTCAACAGTTTCAATATGAAAAATAACTTTCATATTGATTCAATGTATTTACTGCATTTTGAAAAAAAGAAAAAGAAAAATTGCATTTTGGGAAAAAAATAATACAATTTTATAATAAATCTGTGAAAATCAAAATATGGATTTGAATTTTTAATGTTATTATAACCTAAAGATGCTATGTGAAAGTTTGAAACAGAAAATACTGGTTTTCATCTTGCCATTTTCTTGGTAAAGAAAACACGTTTTTACTCAAATTAATCAAAATGGATTTATAGCGTTTTGGAACCAAACTCTTCAATTATTGAACACAGCTTATTTCTTGCAATAATCCAAAAGCCTATGGAAAAATCCAATTGGCTTTTTTGTTGAGGGAACCAGTTTCATGCTAACAGCCAATCCACGTCATAGTTCCCCCACTCTATAAAGATAAAGATGAGTTCTCAGGTCTAGAGTGTTTATTAAAACAATCAAATAACAAGTAAATCAAGAATCAGCAAAAGCCTCATTTGATCGGCTGAAACAAGAAGGACCCATCTACCACTCACACTTCCAAATCTGATATCATTGAAAAAATCATGTCAAAACTGAAAGCGCAAAGACGTAGAATGTTTGGGGAACATTTTGCCATATACATACAACAAGTACTTTAGACAGCTGCAACAGTTTATTTTTCTACACACACATATTGGTTTTACGCAGTCAATCCGTTTTGCAGTTCTTGATACATTTATTTTCGCTTGCAAAACACTGTGCACAAACTTGCAGTACTTTTGACTGTATCTGGACGAAACAACAATGCCAAAAGTGTAACCACAAAAAAAAAAAAGTCAGAAGAATACAGATCATATTTATTTTGCCTTAGAATGAAGTTGCAGTTTCACAATAAATTAATTAAACCTACAAAAACAGTAAATTCTGCAAATCTGTTTTTCTTACACTTAAAACGCAATTTAAATTTCTACAAATCTTTTTTTGTGAATGCAAAATTAATTTACTCTTGCTATCTTGTGTACACTTATCTTACCCTGCGCGTGCAGATCTTTTAGGCATCATTTTATCTCCATAAAATACAGTTAAAGCAATGATTACAAGTATCTTACATAAATATAATACAGCATGAAATTTTATATAATTACAAAAAACATTAACACAATAAAAACATCTCAACACAATAAAAAACATGATTTATGAAAATGAATAAAAACAGAGTTATCTCTTTTTACAAATGAACTCTTCATATACTTCACATAACCAGTATATATATATAAACCTTGAGCTCCCTGTGTCTGACTTTGTTTACGCCAGGTGCTCCGGTTTCCTCCCACAGCCCAGAGACATGCATGTTAGGCTAACTGGAGCGTCTAAATTGTCCCCAAACATGTGTAAAGATAGAAGACTTGTGTATAGATAAACTTGTGTGTAGATTGACTGGTTCTCAGCATGAATATAGCCTTAGATGCTGGAATGGCATTAAGAAGAAAATAAATAAATAAATAAATAAACCTTGAGCTGTTAACATATTTTATATATATATATATATATATATATATATATATATATATATATATATACATAATATGTTAACAGCTCAAGGTTTGTCCCCCTTGCATATTAATTGTTCATTTCACTCCTTCATTCTTCCTTTGTACACAAATTTACTATAATTTCTTTATACATGGTTTTATAATTTATTATTTTCTCTTAATTTCTGTAATCATATTATATGTAATAAATTTACTCTGATATCACTTACAGCCTACAACAAACTCTTTGTTTGAAAACAAAAACAACAACCATTGACCATTGGCCAAACAGAATGAAAAACCTATAAATACAAGTATATGTCTGTGTAACCATGCTTAATGCACATTAATATAATATTTTAACCATTTCATTTCTGTGCACCTGTGTTTGTTGGCATATTCTGCATCATGAATATATTTTAGGGTAAGTCATACATTTTGGGTTGAACTACATCCTAAAACCATAGAGCCTTAAATTTCTTAAAGTGTTTGAACCCCAGTAATCGCTGCTTGCAGCTATATTCGTTATAATTGCAATTTATCATTCAACACTGTGTTTTTAAGCTTTATAACCATTAGTATAGTGTTATAACTAGTGCTGTCAATCGATTAAAAAATTTAATCGCGTTAATCACAGTCATGGACTGTGATTAATCATGATTAATCGCACATTTAAAATACAAGGATTTACCTGTAAATGTGTTGAAATGAAATGCATGACAAACTAGTTTAAGGAAACAGAACCTTTCACACCTCCGCCAGGTATGAGACATAATCCTTATTATTCTTTTATCATTATTCTTCTGTTTTTATTCAGCCATTATCAGCCTTTATACTGGCAATAAAACGTTTACCAAGCCACATCGCTTCAATCCCAGTATACATTTACCCAACTATTATCAAAAGTATTTCTAAATAAATACAAAACATTTTCTTGCGACCTTACATGAAGTATTATGACAAAATTATTAAGAAGAATTGGACCTGTTCTGTAGGTGCATTAGAGCTAATATAAGCATCATGCTTCATAAGACAATTTATGAGATTAATAGTACACTTTTACTCAGAACTTACTTCAAACCACCATCGAGTGTTTGTAATAACTTCCTTTTGCGATCACATGTGGAATTTGGTCATTTACTGTTGTTAAAATATGCTATTTATAGCCTTTTATATCCCTGCACAAATTAGCATTTCAGATGTACACATTCATCTCAAGAAAATCACATACAAACCATATCCTATCGTAATCGTGTGTTTATTATCTTGTATAATCTATAGTGGCTGTTGTCATGTTTATTTCTGCTGTGTAATAGCTTTAACATGTGCTCTGCTGAAACTCACGTTGTTTGTGATGTTTACAACCGCCGCTCCGTTCTTAAGTTGCCAGGGATACATTCCAACTATAATACACATTAGTAAAAGGATCTATTTTAATTTTTTATTTGTCTATATACACTTTGGGCGGCAGTGGTACATTATAAAAGTAGCCCAAAAAACCGCAACCCGTGGATCTGTAATTTTTCCCGCGACTGTATTTTCAAAATAACCTACTTGTTCCGTTACCCTGGCAACACTGGTTCGCTGTACCCTCATCACACAATGATAGATAACCTTCCGCGCTGCGATGATGGCAAGAAGTTGGGGTCAAGCATTATCACATGATTAATTTGCGTTAAAAAAATATTAACGCGTTAAAAATTTTAGATTAATCGCATGCGTTAACGCGTTAACGTTGACACCCCTAGTTATAACCATTATATTTTTTTCCCAATCTAACTAAAAATGTGCATGGTTGTTTGGAATTAATGCGGATGTAATGTATGTGTGAATATATGAGCCTTTTTAAGCAGGTTTAAGGCCATTTACAACAGAAATATTGTGTTTTTTGAGGCCTTTTTAACTGTTATAGCGCCACCTATGGTTTGATCTCTATGAAACTTGACATGCTTGTTAAGAGTCATCTCTCACATGTTTTCACCAAGTTTCATAAAGGTTTGAGTTTTCGTTTAGGTTTTATAGGCTTTTGGTTACGTGTGGCCACACCCCTTTCCTAAATTACCTATTATAGCTAACCAAAGGACAAAATTCAACATTTTTTTTTTTTGATAATTATTGATCTAGAGAGTCTAGATAATATTATTGCAGTGATTTGAATGACATTGAGCGAAAAATCTAAGACTAGTTCGCAAAAGTAGGTTTTTAACATATTTGTGAATTTTTAATGAACGATTTGATTGACAACATTAGTCCTAGAGGCAAAGTTGTTCAGAACAAGGAGATCTATCATATGATATGAAGATCTAGTGTTTGTGTGAATATATGAACATGTTCTACAATTTGAGGTCATTTTTCATAGAAATCTTGTGTTTTTGAGGCCTTTTTAATTGTTATAGCGCCACTTATGATCCGATCTCTATGAAATTTTGTGTGCTTGTTAAGAGTCATCTGACACATTTTTTCACCAAGTTTCGTAAAGTTTTAAGTTTTCGTTTAGGTTTTATAAGCTTTGGGGTATGTTTTGCCATGCCCCTTTTATAAATGACCCCATTAATGATAACCAAAGGACAAAATTCAACATTTTTTCGATAATTATTGATCTAGAGAGTCCAGAGAATATCACTGCAGTGGTTTGGTTCCGATCGGGCAAAAAACCTAGGACTAGTTTGCAAAAGAAGGTTTTTAACATATTTGTGAATAATTAATGAATGATTTGACTGACATCAATGGTTCTTGAGGCAAAGTTGTGCATTATGAGGAGATGTATCAAATGATATACATATTGTGTGGATTTGCGAAACGCCATGGGATTACAGAGCCAAAAAACTCGTTAGCGCCAACTAGTTGCCGATTTCTTTCAAAATTCTTACAGACCTTTAGGGCCATGAGTCAAACATGCCCATCATGTTTCATTCCGATCGACCTCTGTTAACCTTGTTTAATAGGTGTTTAAATTTCATTGGCCCATGGCGGCCATGTTTCTTGAGATACGCAAATGACCTCAAACACACTCGTGCCCCTTTGGACCAAGACGCTGCATACCAATTTTCAAGTCGATCGGACCAACGGTTGCTTAGTTTTAACTGTTTTTATGTTTTTTCAGTGTTATAGTGCCCCCAAGTTGCAGTGCTGCACAATTTTTTTGATTTGACCAAAGATTGAGCTCATATACATTTGTACTGAGTTTGGTGAAGATATCTCATTCCGTTGATTAGTTATATCTATTTTAGTAAAAGTGGCCCCGCCCCTGACGGACATTTTGGCATCCCTATGCGACAGTGACTTGAAATTTCAACATTTTTTGATAATTATTGATTTTCACTGTCCAGTGAACATTTCTGTACTGGTTTGGTTCCAATCGGGCGAAAAACCTAGGACTAGTTCGCAAAAGTAGGTTTTGGACATATTTCAAAATGGCGGAAAAATTTTCATACCGGAAATGAAATCGGAGCACTGCGTCCTCGAACCCCTAATAATAATAATAATAAAATTCTTAACAAATACAATAGGCTTTCAGCACTGCGTGCTCGAACCCCTAATAAAAACCCTAATAGATACAATAGGATTTCAGCACTGCGTGCTTCAACCCCTAATAATAAATGTAGCCTATATTTTGCATGTTCAGAAGAAGAGCTGCCCTGTCCTCCAAAAATGTAAACAAGTTTGTGTAAGTAAATTGCTCAGTGCAAAGAAAGAGAAATAATGGGAACCTGGTATATATTTTTTCATGTGTCTAATAGACATAAACAAGTTCTTTGAAAAACATCTATGACTTTTGAAACATGTCTAGTCTTCATATGTTGACTATAGTTTCAATAATAATAACCATACATTTGCATAAAGCATCCATATTTGTCCATGCCCATGTTGATTAGAGTATTAAAAACTTGAAAAGTGTTAATTTAAGGTACATTTAGAACAAATAAAAATGTGCAATTAAGTTGTGATTAATCATGAGATAACTCATGACAATCATGCGATTAATCGCAATTAAATATTTTAATCGATTGACAGCCCTAATATATATACACATATATATATATATACATATATATGTATATATATACATATATATATACAGGTGCATCTCAATAAATTAGAATGTCATGGAAAAGTTAATTTATTTCAATAATTCAACTCAAATTGTGAAACTCGTGTATTAAATAAATTCAATGCACACAGACTGAAGTAGTTTAAGTCTTTGATTCTTTTAATTGTGATGATTTTGGCTCACAATTAACAAAAACCCACCAATTCACTATCTCAACCAATTAGAATACTTCATAAGACCAATAAAAAAAAAACATTTTTAGTGAATTGTTGGCCTTCTGGAAAGTATGTTCATTTACTGTATAATGTACTCAATACTTGATAGGGGCCCCTTTCGCTTTAATTACTGCCTCAATTCGGCGTGGCATGGAGGTGATCAGTTTGTGGTACTGCTGAGGTGGTATGGAAGCCCAGGTTTCTTTGACAGTGGCCTTCAGCTCATCCGCATTTTTTGGTCTCTTGTTTCTCATTTTCCTCTTGACAATACCCCATAGATTCTCTATGGGGTTCAGGTCTGGTGAGTTTGTTGGCCAGTCAAGCACACCAACACCATGGTCATTTAACCAACTTTTTGGTGCTTTTGGCAGTGTGGGCAGGTGCCAAATCCTGCTGGAAAATGAAATCAGCATCTTTAAAAAGCTGGTCGGCAGAAGGAAGCATGAAGTGCTCTAAAATTTCTTGGTAAACGGGTGCAGTGACTTTGGTTTTCAAAAAAAACAATGGACCAACACCAGCAGATGACATTGCACCCCAAATCATCACAGACTGTGGAAACTTAACACTGGACTTCAAGCAACTTGGGCTATGAGCTTCTCCACCCTTCCTCCAGACTCTAGGACCTTGGTTTCCAAATGAAATACAAAACTTGCTCTCATCTGAAAAGAGGACTTTGGACCACTGGGCAACAGTCCAGTTCTTCTTCTCCTTAGCCCAGGTAAGACGCCTCTGACGTTGTCTGTGGTTCAGGAGTGGCTTAACAAGAGGAATACGACAACTGTAGCCAAATTCCTTGACACGTCTGTGTGTGGTGGCTCTTGATGCCTTGACCCCAGCCTCAGCCCATTCCTTGTGAAGCTCACCAAAATTCTTGAATCGATTTTGCTTGACAATCCTCATAAGGCTGCAGTTCTCTCGGTTGGTTGTGCATCTTTTTCTTCCACACTTTTTCCTTCCACTCAACTTTCTGTTAACATGCTTGGATACAGCACTCTGTAAACAGCCAGCTTCTTTAGCAATGAATGTTTGTGGCTTACCCTCCTTGTGAAGGGTGTCAATGATTGTCTTCTGGACAACTGTCAGAACAGCAGTCTTCCCCATGATTGTGTA
The DNA here is from genome assembly GCA_039654775.1 of Spinibarbus caldwelli. Classification (NCBI taxonomy): domain Eukaryota; kingdom Metazoa; phylum Chordata; class Actinopteri; order Cypriniformes; family Cyprinidae; genus Spinibarbus; species Spinibarbus caldwelli. The sequence continues at coordinate 32,742,916 of CM077221.1, forward strand.
GCCTAGTGAACCAAACTGAGAGACCATTTTGAAGGCTCAGGAGACCTTTGCAGGTGTTTTGAGTTGATTAGCTAATTTGTTGAGATAGTGAATTGGTGGGTTTTTGTTAAATGTGAGCCAAAATCATCACAATTAAAAGAACCAAAGACTTAAACTACTTCAGTCTGTCTGCACTGAATTTATTTAATACATGAGTTTCACAATTTGAGTTGAATTACTGAAATAAATGAACTTTTCTGCAACATTCTAATTTATTGAGATGCACCTGTATATACAGTGGGTACGGAAAGTATTCAGACCCCCTTAAATTTTTCACTCTTTGTTATATTGCAGCCATTTGCTAAAATCATTTAAGTTCATTTTTTTTTCCTCATTAATGTACACACAGCACCCCATATTGACAGAAAAACACAGAATTGTTGACATTTTTGCAGATTTATTAAAAAAGAAAAACTGAAATATCACATGGTCCTAAGTATTCAGACCCTTTGCTGTGACACTCATATATTTAACTCAGGTGTTGTCCATTTCTTCTGATCATCCTTGAGATGGTTCTACACCTTCATTTGAGTCCAGCTGTGTTTGATTATACTGATTGGACTTGATTAGGAAAGCCACACACCTGTCTATATAAGACCTTACAGCTCACAGTGCATGTCAGAGCAAATGAGAATCATGAGGTCAAAGGAATTGCCTGAAGAGCTCAGAGACAGAATTGTGGCAAGGCACAGATCTGGCCAAGGTTACAAAAAAATTTCTGCTGCACTTAAGGTTGCTAAGAGCACAGTGGCCTCCATAATCCTTAAATGGAAGACGATTGGGACGACCAGAACCCTTCCTAGAGCTGGCCGTCCGGCCAAACTGAGCTATCGGGGGAGAAGAGCCTTGGTGAGAGAGGTAAAGAAGAACCCAAAGATCACTGTGGCTGAGCTCCAGAGATGCAGTCGGGAGATGGGAGAAAGTTGTAGAAAGTCAACCATCACTGCAGCCCTCCACCAGTCGGGGCTTTATGGCAGAGTGGCCGACGGAAGCCTCTCCTCAGTGCAAGACACATGAAAGCCCGCATGAAGGACTCCAAGATGGTGAGAAATAAGATTCTCTGGTCTGATGAGACCAAGATAGAACTTTTTGGCCTTAATTCTAAGCGGTATGTGTGGAGAAAACCAGGCACTGCTCATCACCTGTCCAATACAGTCCCAACAGTGAAGCATGGTGGTGGCAGCATCATGCTGTGGGGGTGTTTTTCAGCTGCAGGGACAGGACGACTGGTTGCAATCGAGGGAAAGATGAATGCGGCCAAGTACAGGGATATCCTGGACGAAAACCTTCTCCAGAGTGCTCAGGACCTCAGACTTAGCCGAAGGTTTGCCTTCCAACAAGGCAATGACCCTAAGCACACAGCTAAAATAATGAAGGAGTGGCTTCACAACAACTCCGTGACTGTTCTTGAATGGCCCAGCCAGAGCCCTGACTTAAACCCAATTGAGCATCTCTGGAGAGACCTAAAAATGGCTGTCCACCAACGTTTACCATCCAACCTGACAGAACTGGAGAGGATCTGCAAGGAGGAATGGCAGAGGATCCCCAAATCCAGGTGTGAAAAACTTGTTGCATCTTTCCCAAAAAGACTCATGGCTGTATTAGATCAAAAGGGTGCTTCTACTAAATACTGAGCAAAGGGTCTGAATACTTAGGACCATGTGATATTTCAGTTTTTCTTTTTTAATAAATCTGCAAAAATGTCAACAATTCTGTGTTTTTCTGTCAATATGGGGTGCTGTGTACATTAATGAGGGAAAAAATGAACTTAAATGATTTTAGCAAATGGCTGCAATATAACAAAGAGTGAAAAATTTAAGGGGGTCTGAATACTTTCCGTACCCACTGTATATATGTGTGTGTGTGTGTGTGTGTGTGTGTGTGTGCGCGTTCAATCTGTCATACTTTAGAAGAGGAAGAAGTGGATAAGATGATGGAACAAAAATTGAAAGAAGAGGAGGAAAGGAAACGAACTAAAGAAATGGAGGAACGAATGTCTTTGGAAGAAAATAAAGAGCAGGTGTGTACAACTACATTAGCTCCTCAGGATCATGCGATAGACCCATTATACTAAAGAAGTTTATTCCAGTTCCTTTAAAGGGGTTATAACATGCAGTTTCAGATGTTATGTTTCTTAAGGTTAGTTTATAAAGTTTGCAAAGTTCTTTGCACCAAAAAGTCTAATATGCCAAAACAAGCAAACAAAAAAAAAAAAAAAAAATCTTAATTTTTCACTCTGTTAAAAATGGGCCGCTACCTCTTACAGAAACAGAAGTAAATGCCCACTAGTGTGATTGGCTAACTTCACATGGTATTCACACCCTCCTTTCTGCCATGTTGTGTGTTTTGATACTCGAGATGTAAAACGCTGTGATAGAGCCAGACAAAATTGAAACAATGTAACCACGATTACAACAGTCTGATTCAGCGTGGTACTTGTTTTTGCTTACTTAATTTTCGGTATATAGTTTTTAAAGTACTGTTATTACTTGTATTACAAGAAATGCTGCAGTCTAATTAGGATTTTTTTTAAAAAAAAATTACAATTTCCATTCATTTTCCAACAGTTAAACATTTACTTTGGTTGCATGTTTCATGCTTAGTGGCAACACTTTGTCATATGCTGGTCTGATGTAAGATGTATAGTGACATATGAACTGCTGTGTAGGAGATAACATGACAGCCAATATAATTAAATGGTGTCTTATGTTGCTTTAAAATATTCAACTTAAGCAAATATTTCTGATCTGGTTATATACTGATTTTATTAGCAACAGTCAAACACAATACGTTTGGTGTCTTAGTAGTGTTAAACGCTGGTTTGACATTTATTTCGAACACACTATAAGATTAAAAATAAATGTACTTACCTGCATTGCCTTGGAGGATGAAATGTGTAGCACTGCCGTATCTTTCAATAGAAGTTATTCTGAAAAAACTGTAACGTTTAGAATAATTCACAAAACATTTTGTTGTGAAATGTGAAAAACAAACAGAAACTTTATCTTTCAGATACTCAGGCATGCCATTTAAAAATAAACCTCTGCCATATATTTCTAACGCTAGGATCTTTAGGAAGGATATGAAAAGTTTTGGAGTTTCTTTACATCCTTGACAGAACAGAACAGAAGTTTGATGTTGGTCTCGTCTTTTGATCTCTTGGGTTGCGTTGTGTTGGTTTTGCGGGTGGGAAGCGTGCAATCACTTTCTTATGCGTGCTGTTTTTATGGTTTCACTTTCACTTTCGAAATTGATCACGTTCAGCAAGGAGAGGAGAGGATGGAAGGGGGGGCACAATAACTCGTTTGGGGTGGCACGGCCCGCGAATGCCCCCCCTTGGCGCCGGCCCTGAGAAGAGGGCTCCGTCATTACAGCTCGTACCTGCTAAAAACATCTGTTTTGGTTCTGATTAACATGTTTATCGCGCTGAAATCATGCGTTTCAAACCATATTAGTTTAAACTTGTGATATATGGTTTTCTGAGTGCACACATCTGAAGCACACGGACAGAAAGTGGCTGTCACAGCGTGTGAGTACTGTTCTAATTCACAAACGTTTACATTAAAAACACGCGTAAGTTACAAAAACAGTCGGTTATGTCTGTGAAAGTAAACAGCTGGGAAATAAATCGCATGTTTATTTTAGATCTTTGTGGCAGCAGCAACATACAGTAAATAAATCAATAAATCCACTGCTCTGTTGTCTCCTCTGAGGCTGCGATTGTAAATAGTGTTGTGTGCTCGTCTGTGCAGCCAAAGACAGAACAGTTAGCATGCTTTGCTCAAACTTTCGCCATGGCATTAAAACTGGTACACCGTTGTTGCTTGCAAAATCAAAATGACGGCGCCGTGGGTGGAAACTTACAGATTAAGGGGCGATAATATTATAATGAGATCCCTTTGCAACGTCACTAGGGGAGCGAGATCAGATGCACTCGTTTTTTCAGACGCTTGCAGAAAAAGGCTTACCAAAACAAAGTTACTGGGTTAATCTTTTTCACGTTTCCTTGGTTGGTAGATGCACCGGGGACCTGATTATAGCACTTAAAACCTGGAAAAGTCAGATTTTCATGATATGTCACCATTTAAGTTCTGAAACTTGCAGTATGATTTTATTGTAGAGTAACCTCTTTTAATTCTCCATTTCACGACCACTTTAAATGGGAAAAAAAAACTCCAGAGCTACTAAAGTTTGATATGTCCCCATGCATTTGCTCATTGCCTTATGTTTATATTAAGCTTTTAATTGTTTACTAGGTTCAAAAAATGGGGGAAAAATTGCAGGTTTTGCAAGAGGAGAAACATCAGCTCTTCTTACAACTTAAAAAAGTGCTTCATGAGGAGGAAAAGCGTTGAAGAAAGGAGCAAAGGTAAGTAAAATTAAGAAGGAAAAAATCTGAAAAATGCAAATTTAAGCTCTCATGTTCCTTGTTGTGATCTGAATTATGCACTTGATATTGGACAGTGTGCTTAATTATTGTGCTACAATAATATACTTTTCGTACATTGTTCTTTGTAATTATCGAATTTATATATCGAATTTATATGAATATTGTTCTTTTATTTTTAGTGATATTACAACACTGCTCTGAGTGCAGAGGTAAGCCAGTTACCAGTCCAACTTACCTCTGTACTCAGGACAGCATCTACTCAGCATACAAGGTGACATTTTAGAAGTTTGCAAAACCACAATAACCTTGAATCACTTTTAAGGAAATAATAGTAGATTTAAGTACAACGAAACAGGTTTGTTCTCTTAATAAGACCATTGTTATGCAAAGTTTAAAATGCTGTTTTTGTGTGTTTAAGGCAGTCCAGTGAGTCACAATAGAGCTGGTTCTCTATTAGGAGAGCGCAGTAAACAGCTGTTTCAGACACCTCTGATGCCTGTAAGTAAATAAATCTCAAGCACATGTATTATGTTATGCTGTGTATTGTTTTCAACAGAGTTAAGTTTTATGCAGAGAGGCTTCAATTTCTGTTACAAAAAAAAAAAAAAAAATAGAAAATTGTGTCTTTGTAAGATCTGTTGTCATATTCAGTGAGGTGTTCCAGCTACAATTATTTATTTACTTTTTTTTGCTGTAATAACTACTTTATAGATAATATCTGGCATGCACTTATCCATAGTGTTGTCTTGTGTAGGGCCATCACTTCCCCAGCCAGTCAGGTTTTCCCCCTGGTTCCTCTGAGCATGGGCAGTTCTCAAGCAGCACTGCTGTCAGTGAGCCATTTGCTGTCACTCAGGCCCAGCATCACACCTCTTATGGACCTGCTGCTTCTGTGCCCATCAGTTTTGCAGGCACCACCCAGATAAGAGGTAACAACAAAACTTTTTTACATTAGTAAACCACTCGTCTTCAGATGATAAAACGGTTATTTTACCTTAGACATTCAATTTCTTAATTGTCATGTTTTTCTGTAGAGGAGGTTCATTTGCTTTGCATCATTTCAGGACAACCAGTTTAATCAGTTCATCAGGTTTACAGTACATAATATAACAGTATAACTGCTAGCAGTGATCACTACAACTGTATGGAAATGGGGTTTTGTTTTTGCGCTTCTCCTCTTATCTCTCACTTGCAGCAAACTAATGGCTGCAGAGTTGTGGTTAAGAATATTCTGCCCAAGCCATCAAACTGAAATCATCAGAGAAGGATGCCATTTCAGAGCGGAAGCAAATGATCAGATTTTAATTAAAGATTACCAAGACAAACATTTTTTTTCAGTCGATTAACATGCACAGATTAATTGTTCACCTTAAAACCAGCAATATGCTCTAACAAAATAAATATTGTAAATTTTGATTTTGTGCAGACTTTAATCTTTGCTTATAGCTTATTTAGATTATGGAGAAGTTGCACGCTTATAGAGAACTGGTGTGTTGACCTCCTGGGTCACAATAAAACATTCTCTGTCTTTATTCTCAACTTCTTATTCTCTGTCTTCTGTGTAGGGGCATCACCATTCCAGAGCATGCCATTCCTGCCTCAGGGTTATGCTGTCCACAGCCATTTCACCACCCAGCCAGGTAAGGAAGCCACCTTACTTTTTTTTTTTTTTTAATAACATTCATTTTACATGTCTTCTTGCCAGAAATATGTAATACATTAGTAATGTGCTATTTTATCTTAACAATCTCGATCCATCATTCCTTCTTTCCTCAATTTAACTTCACAGGATTCATCCCTAGTGCTAGTATCCCCCTCCAGAAACAGCTTGAACATGCTAATCAGCAGTCTGGCTTTACTGACTCAGTAAGTGCTCACTGAGGTTCATTTGGTAAATACTGGGAAGCTGCGGGAAGCAAGCTCTAACTTCCACGAGATGTATTGTTTATACACGCGTGGTCAGAATTGTTGGTACCCTTAGTAAATATCATCAAAGAAGGCTGTGAAAATAAATCTGCATCGTTAATCCTTTAGATCTTTTGTTTTAAAAAATTCAAAAAAATCTAACCTTTCATTGGAGAATAAGAATTTAAAATGGGGGGAAATATCATTATGAAATAAATGTTTTTTTCTCTAATACACATTGGACACAATTAACGGTACCCTTTTATTCAGTACTTTTTGAAACCTCTATTTGCCAAAATAACAGCTCTGAGTTTTCTCCTATAATCCCTGATGATGTCAGAGAACGCCTGACAAGAGATCAGAGACCATTCCTTCATCCAGAATCACTCCAGACCCTTTAGATTCCCAGTTCCATGATGGTACTTCTCCTCTTCAGTTCACCACACTCTTTTTCTGTAGGGTTTAGGTCAGGGAACTGGAATGGCTTTAGCAGAAGATTGGTTTTGTGCTCGGTGACCCATTTTTGCGTTGTTTTTAAGGTTTGTTTTTGGATTATTGTCCGGTTGTAAGATCCAAACATGGCCCATTATAAGATTTCTAACAGAGCCAGCCATTTTTTAAATTTTTTTATCTGTTGGTATTTTATAGAATCAATGATGCCATGTATCTAAACAAGATGTCCAGGAACTCCAGCAGAAATATAGGCCCACAACATTAAAAATACAGCAGTATATTTCATTGTACACATGGGGTATTTTTTATCCCTGTGTTCACCAAACCCATCTTGAGTGTTTGCTGCTAAAAAGCTAATTTTTTAGTTACATCTGACCATAGAAGCCAGCCTTGTTTGAAGTTCCAGTCACCTTTATTTACAAAGCACTTAACAGTATCAGATTGGAGGATAGAGTGTCAGTAATGTATAATAAGATTAAACATTAAATTTTCAGTTAAAGGCATTTCATTATTGAATTCAGAGATGTCATTGTCTAGCTCAGTTTAGTTTAAATAGTATCTATGAAATCAAATTGACGATAACCGCTAGAAATTAAGTGTCCCCAACTGAGCAAGCCAAAGGCGACAGTGGCAAGGAACCAAAACTCCCTCTGTGACAGAATGGAGGAGAAAAAAACCTTGGGAGAAACCAGGCTCAGTCGGGGGGGCAGTTCTCTTCTGGCCAGGATATTATTGTTTATTTATTTTTTACTTATTGTTTTAATTAAAATTTTAAATGTATAAATGTATTATATTTCTATTTTTATATTGTTGCAATTTCTAACAATAATAGTATTATGTAATTAGGTATTTTATTATATTTTTAGTTACTTTGTTTTATTTTTAGTTTTATTGTATTTTAAGTCGAGGTCTTCACTGGGGATATGTCCCCGGGGCTCATCCAGGTGTCTGGCCTCCGCCGACGATCAGGGCCGCAGACATCATCTCCCGGCGCTGATCCACCATCTGATCCGGACATGGACTGAGAAATAGAATAAGAAAGAAACAGACAAATATTAGCGTAGATGTCATTCTTCTTATTATGAGGAGTGTTCCCGGTTCTGGCTGATCTAATTAATGCAGCCTAACAATCCTTTAACGGATTTGAATAATAGAAGTGTATTAGTGTGTTATGTGTAAGTCAGGTTAAAGAGATGTGTGTTTAATCTAGATTTAAACTGACAGAGTGTGTCTCCCGAACAGTGTTAGGTAGATTGTTCCAGAGTTTGGGCGCTAAATAGGAAAAGGATCTGCCGCCCGCAGTCGATCTTGATATTCTAGGTATTATCAAACGGCCAGAGTTTTGAGAACGCAGCGGACGTGGAGGACTATAATGTGATAAGAGCTCACTCAAGTACTGAGGAGCTAAGCTGTTCAGGGCTTTATAAGTAATTAACAAGATTTTAAAATCAATTCGATGTTTGATAGGGAGCCAGTGCAGTGTTGACAGAACCGGGCTAATATGGTCAATGTCAATGTCAATGTCAATTTTATTTATATAGCACTATTAAACACAACCATGGGTTGACCAATGTGCTGCACAATAAAGACAATTCAAATAAGACAAAATAAAACAATTACTAAAAGAAAACAATACAATACAAAATACTCATTGATAAAACGCCAAACCAAAAAGGTAGGTTTTCAACATGGATTTAAAAACAGATAGTGAAGCTGCAGATCTAATACAGAGGGGCAGAGCGTTCCACAATCTAGGCGCAGCAACTGAGAAAGCGTGGTCACCCCTGCATTTCAACTTCGACTTTTGGATGCATAATAGTCTCTGGTTGGACGACCGGAGAGACAAGAGGGGCCGATGTTCAATCAATAAGTCTGATAGATAGGCAGGGGCCAAACCGTTTAATGATTTAAACGCTAAGAGAAGAATTTTAAAATTAACTCTATAGTGCACAGGCAACCAGTGCAGAGAACGTAAAACTGGTGTAATATGATCCCGTTTTTTGGTACTCGTTAAAAGCCTAGCAGCTGCATTTTGAACTATCTGCAGACGTGATAGGGCTGACTGACCAATCCCAAAATACAGCGAGTTGCAGTAGTCCAATCTAGATGTAATAAAAGCATGAATTACTTTTTCAAAATTTTTACTAGACAGGATAGGTTTTACTTTCGCTAGAAGTCGAAGCTGAAAAAAGCAGGACTTTACCACTGTATTTATCTGTCTGTCAAAATTTAAACCATCATCAAAAGTAACACCCAGATTTTTTACCCAAGGCTTCACAGAAGAGGTTATAACGCTGAGATTTACTTTCGGTGTACTATGAGAATCCGATGGAGCAAACACAATTATTTCTGTTTTACTCTCATTGAAATTAAGAAAATTTAAAGACAAACAGGCTTTCACATCAGACAGGCATGACATAAGTGCTTCCAGACCATTGGAACTCTGTTTTAAGGGCAGATAAATTTGAGTGTTGTCTGCATAGCAATGGAAAGACAGACCATGCTTCCTAAATATAGAACCCAATGGGAGCAAATACAATGAAAAAAGAATAGGTGGTCATACTTCCTGGTTCTAGTAAGGACTCTAGCTGCTGCATTTTGGACCAACTGTAGTTTGTTGATCAAGCGTGCAGAACAACCACTCAGTAAAGCATTACAATAGTCTAACCTTGAGGTCATAAATGCATGAATTAGCATTTCTGCATTTGATGTTGAGAGCATAGGTCGCAATTTAGATATGTTTTTGAGATGGAAAAACACAGTTTTACAGATGCTAGAAACATGGCTTTCAAATGAAAGATTGCTATCAAACAGCACACCTAGGTTCCTAACTGATGAAGAAGAATTGACAGAGCAGCTGTCAAGTGTTAGATAGGGTTCTAGGTTATTACATGTGAGGTTTTTAGGTCCGATAATTAACACCTCTGTTTTTTTAGAATTTAGCAGTAAGAAGTTACTTGTCATCCAGGTTTTAATATCGACTATGCATTCCGTTAGTTTCTCAATTTGGTGTGTTTCACCGGGCCGTGAAGAAATATAGAGCTGAGTATCATCAGCATAACAGTGAAAGCTAACGCCACGTCTCCTGATAATATCTCTCAAGGGTAACATGTAAAACGTGAAAAGTAACGGCCCTAGTACTGAGCCTTGAGGTACTCCATACTGCACTTGTGATCGATATGATACCTCTTCATTCACTGCTACAAACTGATGGCAGTCAGATAAGTGCGATTTGAACCATGCTAAGGCACTTCCACTAATGCCAACAAAGTATTCTAGTCTATTTAAAAGAATGTTGTGGTCGATAGTGTCGAACACAACGCTAAGATACAGTAGAACTAATAAAGAGATACAACCACAATCAGATGATAGAAGCAGGTCATTTGTAACTCTAATGAGAGCAGTCTCAGTACTATGATACGGTCTAAATCCTGACTGGAATTCCTCACAGATACCATTTTTCTCTAAGAAGGAATATAATTGTGAGGATACTACCTTTTCTAGTATCTTTGACAGAAAAGGGAGATTTTTAGCTATATGGAGTTTACACAAGACTAGATAATGATCTGAGATATCATCGCTTTGCTGCAGAATTTCAACCACTAACATCAATTCCATGTGACAGTATTAAATCTAGAGTATGATTTCGACAATGAGTAGGTCCTGAAACGTGTTGTCTAACCCCAATAGAGTTCAGAATGTCTGAATGCTGATCCTAATGCATCTTTTTCATTATCAACATGGATATTAAAATCGCCAACAATTAAGACTTTATCTGCAGCCAGTACTAACTCAGATAGAAAATCAAAAAATTCTTTAATAAAGTCTGTGTGATGCCCTGGTGGCCTGTACACAGTAGCCAATACAAACATCACAGGGGATTTATCACTAACACGTGTTTCTCTAGATAATGTTAATCGCACCACCATAACTTCAAACGAGTTATACTTAAAGCCTGCCCTCTGAGAAATACTGAGAATATTGCTATAAATTGTAGCAACACCTCCCCCTTTACCTTTTGGACGTGGCTCGTTTTTATAGCAGTAATCCTGGGGGGTAGACTCATTTAAAGTAATGTATTCATCTGGTTTTAGCCATGTTTCTGTCAAACAGAGCAAATCTAGGTTATGATCATTGATCAAATCATTTACAAAAAGTGCTTTTGTAGAAAGGGACCTGATATTCAGTAAGCCAAGTTTTATCAATTGTTTCTCTGTATTGTAAACATTTTTTATTTGTTGAACATCAATTAAATTGTTACTCTTAATTTGGTTTGGACATTTTCTGTATTTTCTAGTTCGGGGAACAGACACAATCGCTATAATGTGATATCTAGGTAAAGGAGTCTCTATGTGCTGAACATTAACTGACTTCTGTGACGTGAGGCGGCTAGCAAACGGTTGGTTTAGCCAGTCAGTCTGCTTCCAGTCGTGTCTGACAACTGAATATGCTGGGGATTGTTTTTTGGTGAAAGCATTTTCATTTCTTGATTTATTAATTTAATTTTTTATTTTTATTTTTTCTTGAAACCATCCCAAACAACATGTGGTGATGTAAGTGCTGTTTAATCTTTTTTTTTTAAAGGTTTTCTGACCCTGAGACTCAACTATTTTCTGCAATTCTTCAGCTGTGGTCCTTGGAGAGTCTTTAGCCACTTAAACTCTCCTCCTCACTGTGTCATGACTTCGGTCTGATCAGCAGGTAGTTGTGTGTCTTGTCTTTTGTACGCGTTTATGGTTGAGATCACGTGGGTTTTGTTTTGACAGTTTGCCATGTGCTCATTGTCTTCGTGGTTCCCCTCCCCATTGTTATCTCACTAACTACTTTAGCTGCCATCACACCTGTGACTAGTTATCCATCTATTCTCCCTCTACTTAAGTCCCCCTCGTGTGTAGTCTTGTGTCTAACCATTGTGGTGTGAACAGGCTACGCTTCGCTCGTGACTTACTTTCAGTTTTGTCCTGCCGTGTTTTCTTAGGCTCCAAGTTCAGTTTAGTGTTTACAGTTTGACTCTTCTTCTGTCCTTTCTCTGCCTCTCGTTTCTCCAGTTCTCTGTTCCCCAATTCCTGTCCTGGCGTTCCCGGAGCTGTGTTTTGTGGCTTCTCCACTCCCGCCCCTCTCGGCGCGCTCTACAGGGAACTCTATGGCAAGCCGTTTTAGCATTTAAAACTTTTTTTTGACTATCCATAAATATAATTTCGGATAGTCACAATTGTAATTCCAGATATCTATATTGCAATTATGACTAGTCGTAATTGGAATTAAGATATCTACAATGGGATTGTGACTAGTCATAATATGCATTGAAGATATCTACAATACAATTACGACTAGTCATAATCTTCCATTGACTTCCATTGAAAAATATTTCCAGATATCTTCAAATGAGTTTTGACTAGTCGTAATCCCAATTCAAGATCTTTAAATATGATTCGACTAGTTAAAATACAATTAGAGATCTCTAATTCAAAATTTTTAAAGATATCCGAAATACATTTGAAGATATCTGCAATTCATTTATGACTAGTCAAATTACAATTGTAGATATCTTGAATTGGAATTTTGACTAGGCAAATCATATTTAAAGATATCTTCAATTGGAATTACGACTAGTCGAAACCCATTTAAAGATATCTGCAATTCAGTTACGGATATCTCAATCAGATTTGTGACTAGGAAGAACTTATTTGGAGATATCTGCATTAAGCTTTGTGACTAGGCGAAATTGCAATGCAGATATCTGCAATTAACAATCTGACTAGTCAAAATTCCTTTAGAGATATCTACAATGTGCATGCAAATACACCTTTGTTGAGCCCCACCTTAAACATTTTATTTAACCAATCATAGCTTGGAAACTGTTGTCATCTGCTGTTTTGTCTAAGAGTTGTATAATAAAGGTCCTGTGTCTCTGGGTGATTTTAAAGTGTTTTATACAGAAGTAATTGAAAAGTATGGAAATAAAAATGTTGCTAGAGCATGTGTAAAAGTGGTAAGCTATACAGAGAGGACTTAAATAGGCTTTTGTCCTGTTTTATATGGTAATGAGACGTGTGTGCTGTGGATTAAATTTTGTTAGCCTTTCCAAATGACGCATGTATAAGCCTCGTGTCAGCCGCCGCAACATTTGATATAATGTTAAAAGAATCGGAGTGTCTATGTACACTAAGTGCAAATAGTTCGCCTTGTTGGCAGAGACTATTTACACTATCCGCTCACCAACGTGTGATTGGGATTGTCAACATTGCAAAATGATGCTAAATCAACATCAGTGGTAGTGGAGTAGCGGTTACAACACTTGCTTTTTGACGCGATCGAACCGCCTTTTGCCGAACTTTTTTTCTCCCTTTTCAAATCTCATATCGTTTCGGAAAGGCATTTCTTTTCAATAAAAATTAAGGAAATAATACAAAAGTTTAAAAGAAATATTCGGTAGGGTTAGGGTAGGTGTAGGGAGGGCTTTATTATCCTAATAAGGTGGCATCCATTTAAAAATTTGAATTAAAATTATAAATCACACTCAATATGTTATTATTGCCTACTGTTTTATAATGTACTACAATACTGAGGTGCAGATAATTGCCACTATTTGAAATTAGTAGAAATAGCAGAAAATCTTGCTATTTTAGCATAGTGTATATAGAATCTATAGCTATTTACACTTAGTGCAAATAGCCACTGCATTTATTTATTATATATTTAGACATAATGAAAAACAATGGAATTATACAAAAAAAAAATAGTAGTAGTAAATCAGATGCAGTCAAGAAAGGTGAAGGCTGATTTAATAAAAGTTTAACTGAAATTGATGACATACGTTACTTTGTGTATGAACTCAGGTTCACTGGTGTCATTATGGCAGCTTGTTTCGCTGCAAAACGGACCAAATTCTGTGTAATGTTCAATAAAGGCAGAAAACCACAAACTGCTCGTCTGAATTTATTTATTATTTAGACATAATGAAAAATAATGGAATTATACAAAAAAAAAACATGAAAAATAGTACAAATAAATGCATTACGGACAAGCACAATCCCTCATAATCAGATGCAGTCAAAAAAGGTGAAGGCTGATTTTAAAAAAGATTACAATATAATGAAAGTTTATATGGCATTGATGACATTTATTAGTATGTTACATTACGTTGTGTATGAATTCAGGTTCACTTGTGTCATATGGCAGCTTGTTTCCACCATGGAATGAAAAATAAAGGTAATTTGCAGATTTTTATCTTACTTTTTTTCTCAGAATTTCGAGATATAAACAATGCGAGTTATAAATTTTATAACTGTGAGATAAAAAGTTGCTATTTATTTATTTAGTTAGTTAGTTAGTGGCGGAAATGAGCTTCCATATGAAATAGCCCACAAGGTGGGAGTATTGTATTGTATTATAGCAAGAGATCCATGATGATGATATTCTGCTGTGTTCAGTGATCAGCGCCAATGTATTGTTTTAGGCAGCGGCTATTTGCACTGTGTAAATAGCAATTAAATTATATTTACAATAAGTGCAAATAGCAATAGATGCTATTTACACTAAGTGTAAATAGTAATTAGATTCTATTTACACTAAGTGCAAATAGCTATAGATTATATGTACACTATGTTAAAATAGCAAGATTTTCTGCTATTTCTACTAATTTCAAATAGTGGCAATTATCTGCACCTCAGTATTGTAGTACATTATAAAACAGTAGGCAATAATAACGTATTGAATGTAAATTATAATTAGAATTCAAATTTTTACATTGATGCCACCTTGGGACAACAAAGCCCTCCTTACACCTATAACCCTACCCATTATTTCTTTTCAACTTTTGAATTATTTCCTTAATTTTTATTGAAAAGCAATGCCTTTCCGATACGATATGAGATTTGAAAAGGTAGAGAAAATGTTCGGCAAAAGGCGGACACGAACTTGGGTCGATTGCGTCAAAAAGCACACAGCATAACCACTACTCCACTAAACCTGATGCTGATGAAGCATCGTTTTGCAGTCTTGACAATCCCAATCACACGTTGGTGGCTGGACACTGTAACAAGGCAGGCTATTTGCACTTAGTGTAAATAGACACTGCGTAAACGAATTCACACGAGCAGTTTGCAGTTTTCTGCCTTTATTGAATATTACACTGCATTTGGTCCGTTTTGCAACATTTAAAATCACAGCGCTATACATACATGCACACTGGAGACCTTTTACCACATAAGGCTGCATCCAGATTTATTTAATAATCCATGAAGCACTTCATCCAGTATCTTATCTCTCCGTGACAACAAAAGCAGACTTTTATTATGTTGTTAGCAGTCAGCAGAGTAGGCGGGGAGGAGCTGAGTAAATTTATTCTGACGTCACACAACGACAATTCGACTAGAAGCAATTGTACTTCAGATATCTTAAACTATAATTGTGACTAGTCGAAATTGAATTAGAGATATCTCTAATTACATTTGTGGATGTATGACGCGTCTATTGAAGACATCTCTAAAGTCATTACAGATATCTTAAATTGAGTTTTGACTAGTCATAAAGTATTTAGAGATATCTCTAATTCGATTTCTTACTAGTGCAATTACAATTGCAGATATCTCTAATTGTCATTGTGACTAGTCGAATTATAATTATGACTATCCGAATTACAATTGTGACTATCTGAAATTATATTTATGGATAGTCAAAACACAGTTTTAAATGCTAAAACGGCTTGCCATAGCTGATCTCCTTACGCCTTACCCTCTCTGCCTCGTGGAGTGACTGGAGGCTTGATTGATCCCCTCTTCCTGTCTCCATTCTCTGCCCTGAATTGCGGCTTCCGGCCTTCTGCCCCGGTCAAGTTTTGTGGTTTGAGCCTTTAATAAATATGAGTTGAACCTGCAATTTTTTTTTTTTCTCCCTGACACACTGTGCATTAGGACGATATAGACAGGTCCTCTTCCAGGCAGATTCATAACATTTTCTGTTGATTGGAAATTGATTATTGCCCTGATCATGGGAATTTTCACTGCCTGCTCTAACTCTTTTCTTAAAGCCACTTTCTTATTTGTGAAGCTGAATTATCTTTTGCTGCACATCAGAAATATGTTCTTTGGTTTTTCTCATTGTGATGGATGATTAAGGGAATTTGGCCTTTGTTTTCCCTCCTATTTAAATTTCTGTGGAACAGGAAGCCATGGCTGGATAATTTAATGTTCATAATCACCCTGGTGTGCTCAAAATTGTGAACATGAATGGGAATATATTTTAGATATATTTTACTCATAAGAATTTCTAGGGGTACCAATAATTGTGTCCAACGTGTATTTGAGAAAAACATTTCATAATGATATTTCCCCCCATTTTAAATTCTTATTCTCCAATGAAAGGTTAGATTTTTGTTAATTTTTAAAATAAAAGATCAAAAGGATTAACCATGCAGATTTATTTTCACAGCCTTCTTTGACCATATTTACCAAGGGTACCAACAATTCTGACCACGTGTGTACTGCAGATGGTTGTGACTGGGAGTACTTATTCAGGGTTCTCGCGGGTCCTTAAAAAGTCTTAAATTTATTTGTATCAAATTCAAGGTCATAAAAAGTCTTAAATTGTACAAGAAAGCCTTAATTATGATTTCAAGAGGTCTTAAATTTGGGTACATACCAGAATTGCGATACAGCTTAATGTGACCATTAAACTTAAAAAGGCTATGATTTTATTACATAAACATGAGCGCTGCACGTTCAAAGCCCGGTGCCGCACTGCTTTGTGTTCTGCTGTTACCGGGGAAACAGTTCCGAAAGCGCCTCCTGCTGGCAGAGAATGAATGTGCATGTTCAATAAGGCTGTTGGCTGCAGTTTCAGGACCGCATTTCTAGGACCCTATAGTTGTTTTTTATTTATTAATTAATTTATTTATTTTTTATATGTATAACGGCTCATACTATTTTATAGCACTTGGTATTAAATTCTGTATATTATTATTTGTAAGGAATTATGTAGTAGTTTAATTGTAATTATTGTCCTAACCAACTCCTAATCCTAAACATACCTGTTGGTAACCTTCTTTAAATATTTATCCTAATTTATTTCAGCATATTCTATATATATTCTGGTTTTAAATACAGTTTTCTTGGAAAGAAAGACTTGTGTCTGTGTGAGACTTCAGTTCATCAGCCACAGCGCTTCACGTCTGATGTGTGACCCACTTAAAGTGCAGTAAACGGTAAAACAATTGCGGTACAAATTAGTGTGATTATTAGTACTTTAATAAATTTAAAATAATTTGAATACAAATACTAATTCTGACCCTAGAGCACAAAACAGTCTAAAGTAGCATCGGTATATTTGTAGCAATAGCCAAAATTTCATTGTATGGATAAAAATAACCGATTTTTCTTTTATGCCAAAACTCAGTAGGATATTAAGTAAAGATCATGTTCCATGAAGATATTTTGTAAATTTCCTACCATAAATATATCAAAACTTTATTTTTTGATTAGTAATATGCATTGTACTCTCAGATTCCAGATTTTCAAATAGTTGTATCTCGACCAAATGTTATCCTATTCTAACAAACCATACATCAATGGAAAACTTATTTATTCAGCTTTCAGATGATGTATACATCTCAATTTCAAAAAATTGACCCGTATGACTGGTTTTGTGGTCCACAATTTACAGCATGGGTCACCAAATTTGTTCCTGGAGGGCCGGTATCCTGCAGAGTTTATCTCCAACCTCAATCAAACACACCAGCTAATCAGTGTCTTGCTTGGTATACTTGAAACTTCAAGGCAGGTGTGTTGAGGCAAGTTGGAGCTGGATACCGGCCCTCCAGGACTGAGTGTGGTGACCCCTGATTTACAACATCCAGCAGCACAATGAACTGTTTTGCACAGCTAAATAGGCTAAACACTCAAGTTCACACTAGCTCTTACATTAAAAAGAAGATAGAAAGATAAAAAAATTAATAGTTTCCATGGATCTAGTCTTTGCATCTGTTTGTTTGATATTTGAGTCAGGTCTCCTCTGTTGGAATAGAATTGGCTAGATGGTGCTGTCCCAAAATATAGGGTCCTAGAAATGTGGCCCTAGAACTGCAGCCTCTGGTATTGCAGGAACATTGGGTTGTTTTTGTTCAGACCAATGCGAAAATTCACCCATATTTTTACCCTGCAAACACGCAGAGCTGTAAATGTGAAGTGGTGGATCGATAAGAAGATAATTCATTATAAAAATCTAAACAGTGAAATGTGTTTGTATGTTATTTAATGAATATATTAATTTAGTGATATTGTTTAAATTAATATAATTAATACTTTTGATTCATCCATTTTCTTAAAAATAGTTTAAAGTCTGAAATGTGAAGTGTATCATTTTACAAAACGTTTTGTTTTTGTGAAAACTTGTATCTGAAATTAAAATCATGCTTTTTACAGTCATTTTACATTTTAATAGTTTACCATAGACATTGCCCTACCCCACTCATATGGTATTAATTTTATTTGTGCAAGTCTTAAAAAAGTTCTTAAAAAGTCTTAAATTTGAGCTTAAAAATCCTGCAGCAACCCTGTTATTTGTGTGTATTGTCATTAATAGGCTGCTCTTAGACCCATTCATCCTCAAGCTTTACATGTGAGTGCAACTGTCTGATGCCCACTTCATCTATGGCTGTCCAGATCCCTGCTGCCAAGGTGAGCTCACTAACCTACAATGAACCTTTCTAAATGCCCATCATTGTATACCCAGGTGAAAAAAAGTTTAGTAAAATACCCTTTATTTCAGTACACTTAGTACACTTCCATAATGTGCTTAAAGTGTTCTATTTTCATGCACTAATTTTGTACTTAATATACTAAAAAATATTTTTTAGTACTTAAGAAAAGCTTAAGAACATCTAAGTGTACTCAACTGTGCTATTTTGGGACACCATGAATATGAACTAAAATGTGCTTTTAACATACTTTCTCTGTAAAAAATGTATTTAGTTACCACTTGTATTACAATTGAAACCATCTTTCATACACTTGTAAATATGCTCATCATACATAGAAAATACACTTATTTAAAAATATATACAAAATGTATTTATAATGAATTGCAACCATATTTTTATAATTAATTTCAAATGTATTGTAATTATGTTAACATCCCCTTTATATGACATACTTGACTACATGTTTATTGTGTCTTTAAAAAGTACAATCAAGTACAGTATTACTGTGTCATTAGTAACACCTTTTTCCACATCAAAGATATAGCACTTCAAGTACTTTATGCTAAAAGTATACTTACTGTTAAATTGTGAATTTTGGTACACGTCTAAACACATGAATGAATAATCCATTCATGTGCTATTAGTGTATACATAGTAGCCTAAGTCAAGTCAAGTCACCTTTATTTATATAGCGCTTTTAACAATACAAATTGTGTCAAAGCAACTGCACAATATCAAAATAGGAAAATAGTGTGTCAATAATGTAAAATGACAAGATTGACTCAAATTTCAGTTAAAGGCATTTCATTATTGAATTCAGTGATGTCATCGTCCAGCTCAGTTCAGTTTAAATAGTGTCTGTGCAATTGATATCTCTGGAAATGAAGTGTGCCCAACTAATCAAGCCAGAGGCGACAGCGGCAAGGAACCAAATCTCCATCAGTGACCGAATGGAGAAAAAAAAACCTTGGGAGAAACCAGGCTCAGTCGGGAGCCAGTTCTCCTCTGGCCAAACGAACCAGCAGTTTGTTCCAACTGCAGCAAAGTCAGATTGTAAGGGCTCAACTGGTTCCAGTGGTCTTTTCCCGATGGCTATCTAGGTGGTGGGGTCCTCACTGGGGATCTGTCTCTGGGGATCATCTAGATGTCCTGGTCTCCGCTGATGTTCAGGGCTGTAGAGGTCGTCTCTGGGTGCTGATCCACCATCTGATCTGGATACGAACTGGATCTGGTGACTGCAATGACCATCTGGGCTGGATACGGACCGGATCGGGTGGCTACAGTGACCTCGGAATAAGAGAGAAACAGACTAATATTAGCATAGATGTTATTCTTCTTACGATGTAACAAGTACATCATGTGTTATGGGAAGTGTTCCCGGTTCCGGTTGACCTAGTTAATGCAGCCTAACAATCCTTTAACGGATTTGAATATTAGAAGTGTATTAGTGTGTTATGTGTACGCCAGGTTAAAGAGATGGGGTCTTTAATCTAGATTTAAACTGACAGAGTGTGTCTGCCTCCTGAACAGTATTAGGTAGATTGTTCCAGAGTTTGGGCACTAAATAGAAAAAGGATCTGCCGCCGGCAGTTGATTTTGATATTCTAGGTATTATCAAATGGCCAGAGTTTTGAGAACGTAATGGACGTGGAGGACTATAATGCGATAAGAGCTCGCTCAAGTACTGAGGAGCTAAACCATTCAGGGCTTTATAAGTAATTAACAAGATTTTACAATCTATACGATGTTTAATAGGGAGCCAGTGCAGTGTTGACAGAACCGGGCTAATGTGGTCATACTTCCTGGTTCTAGTAAGAACTCTAGCTGCGGCATTTTGAACCATTTGTAGTTTGTTTATTAAGCGTGCAGAACAACCGCCCAATAAAGCATTACAATAATCTAACCTTGAGGTCATGAACGCATGAATTAACATTTCTGCATTTGACATTGAGAGCATAGGTCTCAGTTTAGATATATTTTTAAGATGAAAAAAAAGCAGTTTTACAAATGCTAGAAACATGGCTGTCAAAGGAGAGACTGCTATCAAATAGCACACCTAGGTTCCTGGCTGATGACGAAGAATTTACAGAGCAGCCATCAAGTGTTAGACAGTGTTCTAGGTTATTACTTTTGGGGTTTTTTTCAGAATTTAGCAGTAAGAAATTACTCGTCATCCAGTTTTTTTATATCGACTATGCATTCCATAAGTTTCTCAATTTGGTGTTTCACCGGGCCTCGAAGAAATATAGAGCTGAGTATCATCAGCATAACTGTGAAAGCTAACCCCGTGTTTCCTGATGATATTTCCCAAGGGTAACATGTAAAGCGTGAAAAGTAACGGCCCTAGTACTGAGCCTTGAGGTACTCCATACTGCACTTGTGATCGATATGATACCTCTTCATTCTGCTACTGCTAAGAATTGATGGCGGTCAGATAAGTACGATTTGAACCATGCTAATGCACTTCCACTAATGCCAACAAAGTTTTCTAGTCTATTCAAAAGAATGCTGTGATCGATAGTGTCGAACGCAGCGCTAAGATCCAGTAGCACTAATAGAGAGATACAACCATGATCAGATGATAAGAGCAGGTCATTTGTAACTCTAATGAGAGCAGTCTCAGTACTATGAGATGGTCTAAATCCTGACTGGATATCCTCACATACAGGTGCATCTCAATGAATTAGAATGTAGTGGAAAATTTCATTTATTTCACTAACTCAACTCAAATTGTGAAACTTGTGTTTTAAATAAATTCAATGCACACAGACTGAAGTAGTTTAAGTCTTTGGTTCTTTTAATTGTGATGATTTTGGCTCACATTTAACAAAACCCACCAATTCACTATCTCAACAAATTAGAATATGGTGACATGCCAATCAGCTAATCAACTCAAAACACCTGCAAAAGTTTCCTGAACCTTCAAAATGGTTACACAATAAGCCTATACAATCATGGGGAAGACTGCTGATCTGACAGTTGTCCAGAAGACAATCAATGACACCCTGCACAAAGAGGGTAAGTCACAGAAGCTCATTACTGAATGGTTGGCTATTCACAGAGTGCTGTATCAAAGCATATTAAGTGAAAAGTTGACTGGAAGGAAGAAATGGGGTAGGAAAAGGTGCACGAGCAACAGGGATGACCACAAGCTTGAGAATACTGTCAAACAAAGCTGATTCAAACACTTGGGAGAGCTTCACAAGGAGTGGACTGAAGCTGGAGTCAGTGATCAAGAGTCACCACGCTCAGACGTCTTCAGGAAAAGGGCTACCAAGCCACTTCTGAAACAAAAACAATGTCAGAAGCATCTTACCTGGGCTAAGGAGAAAAAACTGGATTGTTGCTCAGTGGTCCAAAGTCCTCTTTTCAGATAAAAGTAAATTTTGCATTTCTTTTGGAAATCAAGGTCCCAGTGTCTGGAGGAAGACTGGAGAGGCACAGAATCCAAGCTGATTGAAGCCCAGTGTGAAGTTTCCACAGTCAGTGATGAATTGGGCTGCCATTTCATCTGCTGGTGTTGGTCCATTGTGTTTTCTGAAGTCCACAGTCAACGCAGCCATCTACCAGGACATTTTAGAGCACTTCATGCTTCCTTCTGCTGACAAGCTTTATGGAGATGCTGATTTCATTTTCCAGCAGGACTTGGCACCTGCCCACACTGCCAAAAACACCAAAAGTTGGTTAAATGACCATGGTGTTGGTGTGCTTGACTGGCCAGCAAACTCACCAGACCTGAACCTCATAGAGAATCTACAGGGTATTGTCAAGAGGAAGATGAGAGACACCAGACCCAACAATGCAGATGAGCTGAAGGCCACTGTCAAAGAAACCTGGGCTTCCATACCACCTCAGCAGTGCCACAGACTGATCACCTCCATGCCACGCCGAATTGAGGCAGTAATTAAAGCAAAAGGAGCCCCTATCAAGTTGAGTACATATACAGTAAATGAACAAACTTTCCAGAAGGCCAACAATTCACTAAAAATGTTTTTTTTTTTTTTTTTTTTTTTATTGGTCTTATGAAGTATTCTAATTTGTTGAGATAGTGAATTGGTGGGTTTTTGTTAAATGTGAGCCAAAATCATCACAATTAAAAGAACCAAAAACTTAAACTACTTCAGTCTGTGTGCATTGAATTTATTTAATACACGAGTTTCACAATTTGAGTTGAATTACTGAAATAAATGAACTTTTCCACGACATTCTAATTCATTGAGATGCACCTGTATATCATTTTTCTCTAAGAAGGAATATAATTGTGAGGATACTACCTTTTCTAGTATCTTTGACAGAAAAGGGAGATTCAAGATCGGTCTGTAATTAACTAGATCTTTGGGGTCAACTTGTGTTTTTTTAAATGAGAGGCTTAATAACAACCAATTTAAAGGTTTTGGGGACATATCCTAATGACAATGACGAATTAATAATAGCCAAAAGAGGATCTATGACTTCTGGAAGCACCTCTTTAAGTAGTCTAGATGGAATAGGGTCTAACATACATGTTGTTGGTTTAGCTGATTTAACAAGTTTATACAATTCTTCCTCTCCTATAGTAGTGAATGAGTAGAATTGTTCCTCAGGGGATCTATAGTACACTATCTGATGCGATACTGTAGCTGATGGCTGCATGGTTACAATTTGATCTCTAATAGTATCGATTTTGGAAGTAAAATAGTTCATAAAGTCATTACTGCTGTGCTGTTGTGAAATGTCAACACCTGTTGATGCTTTATTTTTTGTTAATTTTGCCACTGTATTGAATAAATACCTGGGGTTATGTTTGTTTTTTTTCTAAAAGAGACGAAAAGTAATCAGATCTAGCAGTTTTTAATGCTTTTCTGTAGGATAGGGTACTTTCCCGCCAACCAATACGAAATACCTCTAGTTTAGTTTTCCTCCAGCTGCGCTCCATTTTTCGGGCTGCTCTCTTTAGGGCGCGAGTGTGCTCATTATACCACGGTGTTGGACTCTTTTCCTTAATCTTCCTTAAGCGTAAAGGAGCAACCATATCAAAAGTGCTAGAAAAGAGAGAATCCATAGTTTCTGTTATATCATCAAGTTTTTCTGCGCTGTTGGATATGCTGAGGAATTGAGATAAATCAGGAAGATTACTTACAAAGCAGTCCTTTGTGGTAGAAGTGATAGTTCTACCATATTTGTAAGAAGGAGTTAAATTTACATGTAATATATTTGGAGTTTACACAAGACTAGATAATGATCTGATAAATCTTCGCTTTGCTGCAGAATTTCAACATCATTAACATCAATTCCATGTGACAGTATTAAATCTAGAGTATGATTTCGACAATAAGTAGGTCCTGACACGTGTTGTCTAACCCCGATAGAGTTCAGAATGTCTGTGAATGCTGATCCTAATGCATCTTTTTCATTGTCAACTTGAATATTAAAATCGCCAACAATTAAGACTTTATCTGCAGCCAGAACTAACTCAGAAAGAAAATCACCAAATTCTTTAATACTGGTGGCCAGTACAAACATCACTGGGAATTATCATTAATACTTTTTTCTGTAGATAATGTTATATGAAGCACCATTACTTCAAAGGAGTTATACTTAAAGCCTGTCTTCTGTGAAATACTGAAAATATTGCTATAAATTGTAGCAACACCTCCCCATTTGCCTTTTGGACGCGGCTCATTTTTATAACAGTAATCTTGGGGGGTAGACTCGTTTAAAATAATGTATTCATCTGGTTTTAGCCAGGTTTCTGTCAAACAGAGCACATCTAGTTTATGATCAGTGATCATATCATTTACCAAAAGCGCTTTCGTAGAAAGGGACCTGATATTCAATAAGCCAAGCTTTATCATTTGTTTCTCTGTGTTATATACATTTTTCATTTGTTGAACATCAATTGAGTTGTTACTCATAAATTGGTTTGGACATTTTTTGTATTTTCTAGTTCGGGGAACAGACACCGTCTCTATAGTGTGATATCCAGGTGAAAGAGTCTCTATGTGCTGAGAATTAACTGACTTCTGTGATGTGAGGTGGCTAGCAGACGGTCGGTTTAGCCAGTCTGTCTGCTTCCTGACCTGGGCCCCAGTTAGTCAAGTACGAACTCTAAGACAATGTGCCATATTTCTAGAGAGAAGAGCGGCACCACCCCAGGAGGGATGAACAGCATCTCTTTTCAACAGGTCAGGTCTGCCCCAAAAACTCGTCCAATTGTCTATAAAACCTACGTTATTTTGCGGGCACCACTTAGACATCCAGCCATTGAGTGACGACAGTCTGCTACGAATCTCATCGCCACGGTAAGCAAGGAGTGGGCCAGAGCATATTACAGTGTCTGACATCGTACTTGCAAATTCACACACCTCTTTAACATTATTTTTAGTGATCTCCGACTGGCGAAGTCGAACATCATTAGCGCCGACGTGGATAACAATCTTACTGAATTTACATTTAGCATTAACCAGCACTTTTAAATTTGCCAAGATGTCAGGCGCTCTGGCTCCCGGTAAACAATGGACTATGGTGGCTGGTGTCTCTATTTTCACGTTACGTACAATAGAATCGCCAATAACTAGAGCTTCTTTCATCAGGTTTCTCAGTGGGTGTGTCACTGAGTGGGGAGAACCTGTTTGATGTTCTAATTGGAATGGAAGAGCGGTGTTTTGACCCGTGACTAGGCCGCCTCACAGTCAGCCAGTTGCCCTGCTGCGGGGGCTCTGTAACTAGAACCGAACAATGTACAGGACTCACTGAGCTAGTCGCATTCAAAGCAGTATCTACAGCCCTCACATTCTTACTGTCCTCAACTAAAGTTTGGATGCGTGTCTCTAGTTCTAAAACCTTCTCTGTCAGCCTAACTATTTCCCTGCATTTATCACATGTGAATCCCTTCGTCGTCGACAGAGACAGATAAACTGTACGCGGCAAACAGTGCAAACAACAATAGCAGGAGAACAAGCCATTACTCACCGTGATTGATGAATGATACCGACTTAACTTACCACTTACCACTGTTGTTTGATCAACTTGTGAAAAACGGAGCGATAGAGAAATAAAATGGAGCGAGAAAAAATTAAACCGTAATAGACGCGAGTAGAAACACTTATGACAAGCTAATCGGCTAACAAATGCTAGTGTGCTGCACTCACGGTTTTAGATTAAAAGCGAACGATCAAATTAGTCAGGTTAGTTTGATAGATAATATAAGAAATATGGTGGGAATTAAGTTATATTTTACCACTTAAACAACAGAGAGTGAAAGTAAGATAGAGATTCAACAGAAAAGCGAAGCTACACGGAGCTACAATCGCAAACCTCTCAGCAGCACGACAGACAGGAACAGACAGAAACAATCGAGAGCAAAACCTAAGCACAGTAACCTATAGGATTTTACTTAAGGAATACATTTCTACTGTATTTTTCAAGAAAATCCAGATAAAACTTAATCATAGTATATAAAAATCCACAATAATTCTATGTAAAGTGATTATAGCACACTTAGCAATGCAATTATAAAACACTTCTGGTACTTTATCTGACTACACTTCAATATCAGTTTAAGTGTTAAATCAATTTAAGTGTTAGTGCTAATTTGTGTATTTATATTAAGTGTACTTAAGTAGCACAGTTGGAAAAATGTACTTATAACTATTACATTACTAATATGTTAAATAAAATCAACAATTTAAACTTAAGATAACTTTACAAACGTGTACTAACATTTTAACTAATTTTTAAATCATTCAAAGCACACTTTTAACAAACACACTAATAAAAGTTCTCTGTATATTCTTGCGGTAGTATATTTTATTTCAATGCACAAAAAATTTGCATTTACATTTAATCATTTAGCAGATGCTTTTATCCAAAGCAGCTTACAAATGAGGAGAACAATAGAAGCAATCAGACCAACGAGAGCGCAACACTATACAAGTGCTGTGACCAGTCTCAGTTAGTCTAGCACAGTACACATAGCTACATTTTTTTAATATATATATATATAAAAAAATAGAATGGAATAGTATAGAACAGAATAGAGTAGGTAAGTGCTAGTATTAGTTGGTCAGGTGCTGGTGAAAAAGATGTGTCTTTAGACGTTTTTTGAAAATGGCTAAAGACTCAGCTGTTCGAATTGAGATAAGGAGGTCATTCCACCAGCTGGGCACAGTCCTGGAAAAGATCCGTGAGAGTGATTTTGTGCCTCTTTGGGATGGCACCACAAAGCAAGCTTCTGGACGGCGCATAAGTTTGAACTAGCGAATTTAGGTATATTGGTGCAGTGCCAGTTGTTGTCTTGTAGGAAAACATCAGTACCTTGAATTTGATGCGAGCGGCTATTGGTAGACAGTGTAAACTGATGAAGAGAGGTGTAAAGGCCTTTCCACACTGAGCGCAAAAAAAGCAAAACGAATATCGGACGTGACGACGCGCTTGAATAAAACAATAGATTTCTATGGATGCTTCCACATAGACCGCGAACATTCGCGCAAAGAAAATGCGAATGTTTTTTTTTCCAACCAGTCCAACGAATCTTTTCAGTTTTGCAAAGCGAAAACAAGGGCCATCTAATAACATTTTTGAGCTAGGATCACGTGACCGGAGCAGCTGCTATTGCACAAAAGGGTGAGAATGGTGGCGCGGTTTCGAAAACAAGTGTAAACAAACACCGAAGAAGAGTATCCCAATGCTGAGTTCTTGTTATCGTTGGTATTTGAGAACAGATTTATTCTCACATTTTTCATACAGAATAACATTTCTAATAATTCTCCACTGAATCATGTGATCTGTAGAGCACCGTCCATTTTCTTCCTTGTGCGCGAGTGTTATGAGTCAGAACGCATTCACTCTCTATTCTAGATCTTCCTTATGAAAAAAAAGAGTGAAACATTTTTCTATACATGAAATATAAAATTAAACATACAAAGAGTGCATGTGTCTGCTTATTATAGAATCAAAATCAACTACAGATCACAATCGAAAGTTATTACAAGCACTCGATGATGGTTTAAAGTGGGTAAGCAAATACATTAATAATTACATACATTTTCAAGTGTAGCTTGTTGCTAATTGTACTTCTAATTATATTTTTAGGATGTAGCCTATTCTTGTAAGCATTATAGATAGTTTGTATTTCTGGTGTAAAACCAAACTTTGTTTATCTTAATTTAGATCTTAAATCCATATATGAGATGCATATCTGAGGAAAAATGCATTGTTGGTTGGCGCCAACTAGTGTGCAGGTGTGAATTAGCAGAAGGTGAACAATCGTTTTGCACTCTGTGTAAAAGCACCATTCGTCAGCGATTTGCCTTGCTTTTTCGCATCGTGCTCAGTGTGGAAAGGCCTTAACGTGAGCTTTTTTCGGCTCGTTAAAGACCACTCTCGCTGCTGCATTCTGGATCAGTTGCATTGGCTTGATAGTACATGCGGGAAGGCCCGCCAAGAGAGCATTACAATAGTCCAGTCTGGAGAGAACAAGAGCTTGGACAAGGAGTTGTGCAGCTTGCTCTGATAGGAAGGGTCTAATCTTTCTAATGCTGTATAAGGCAAATCTCCATGACCGGGCTGTTGTAGAAATATGGTCTGTGAAGATTAACTGATCGTCGATCACAACTCCAAGGTTCCTGGCTGTCCTGGAAGGAGTTATGGTTGACTGAGATCCCCATCTTTACGAGGGTGGACAGGAGGATCTGGTGGTTAACTGTGTCAAAAGCAGCAGACAGATCCAGCAAGATGAGTACTGAGGATTTGGAAGCTGCTCTTGCCAGCCTCAGGGCTTCAGTAACTGAGAGTAGGGCAGTCTCAGTTGAGTGGCGGCTTTTGAAGATAGATTGGTTGTTGTCCTGGAGGTTGTTCTGTGCAAGAAACAGAGAGTTGGTTGAACACAACTCGCTCAAGTGTCTATGCGATGAATGGAAGAAGGGATACTGGTCTGTAGTTTTCTAAAAGTGCTGGATTTAGAGAGGGTTTCTTAAGCAGTGGGGTTACCCGAGCCTGCTTAAATGCTGTGGGAAATGTACCAGTGTGAAGACAGGCATTGATAATATGAGTAAGCGCAGGTAAGACTGAAGAAGAAATAGCCTGAAGGAGGTGAGTGGGGATAGGATCAAGTGGACAAGTAGTAGGATGATTGGAAAGGATAAGTTTGGAAATGTCCATCTCCAAGAGTGGAGAGAAGGAGGAGAGAGAGTGTGTATTTGTCGTTATGAAGTTTTTATCAGTTTGTGGTGTGGGGAACTGGTCACTGATGGTTCTTTATTTATGAAGAATATCGCAAAGTCACTTCCTCTCTGCAGTCCTGAGTCTAGAGCGATGTTCACAGAGAACATCGGACAGCCAGGGGACAGAGGGGGTGGTGCATGCTGGTCTGGATGAAAGGGGGCAAAATTTGTCTAAGCAAGATGTTAGAGTGGAGCAAAGAGTGTCAGTAGCACTGTTTGTGTCCAGTGCTGAAAACTGAGAGGGTGAAGGAAGTGAGGATGAAACCATAGAGGATAGGCGAGAGGGAGAGAGTGAGCACAGATTATGCCGAAAGGTGACCTGCGGCGGAGTGCGTGCTGTGTCAGGAGTTAGTGTGAGGTTAGATGTGATGAGGAAGTGGTCTGAGGTGTGCAATGGAGTAACTAAAGTGTTGTCAGTGGGGCAGTAGCGTGTGTAGAGTCCAGTTGGTTACCTGATTTGTGAGTAGCCATAGTAGACACTCGCTTGAAGTCAAATGAAGTGAGAAGAGTATTGAAGTCAGCAGCCTGGGGTTTTTCTAGGTGTATGTTGAAGTCACCGAGCAGTACTAGAGGAGTACCATCCTCAGGGACGTTTCACAGAAACACATCCAACTCCTCCAAGAAGTTACCCAGTTGACCTGGGGACGATAAACAACTACAAAGTGGATTTTAACAGGATGGGTAATGGTAATTGCATGTGATTCAAATGAACTGTTGCCTGTAAGAGATGGTAGAAGATCAAATTTCCATTCATTTGAGATAAGTAGACCAGTACCTCCACCCCTCCCAGTCGTGCGAGGGGTGTAGGAAAAAGTGAAATTAGTGGAGAGGTCTGCAGGAGTGGCAGTGTCCTCAGGTTTGATCCAAGTCTCAGTTAGGGCCATGAGGTTGAGACCGGAATGAGTGGAAGAAATAAATTCTGCTTTGTTTACAGCAGATTGGCAGTTCCAGAGACCAATTGGAATAGAGAGTAAAGTAGTAGAGGACATAGGGACAGCACGCCGATTATTAGGATTGCACTGCCTCCAACGTACAGTGCGTGATTTACGAGTGTTAGTAGTAATAGTAGAGATTAGAAAGCACATAGTGAGTACAATTGACTAAAACAAGTAGATGAGAACACGCTGTGCAAGAAGTAAAGAAAGGGGAGAAAAGCAAATTTTGTCGGTGTCCTTGCTCAATGGAGTCACACAAGGTAGAGTCGATTGTCTTTACACTCGTTGGTCTTCACACGAGGGCTGCTGCGGTGTACTAACCAATTTTTATGCTTGCCTGATTACTCGTTATTGAAGTCAGCTGATCACTCCTTATTACTTAGCGAACCGTAACTGGAAAGTGACGCTTTACGCACAAGAACAAATGCGACTTGAGCACGCGTTTACCACAGTAAACAACCGCGCTAAAATCTAATGAGAAAAGAAAACAAAACACTTAGAAACTGCTGTCCTCTTCTGCTGCTTGACTGCTTCTTCAATTTAAATATCAGTGTTATTTAGTATACGTTTGCAATTGAACTGAAGTACTACTGAAGTAGAAATATACTTTTAATTAGTGTATTTATAGTGCATAACTTTTTGCACTTGTTTTTATGGCCTCTGATGAAGCATTGAATAAAATATTTTTTTGAGGAGGTGTAAGCCTGGCATATAACCATGTGCGGATCTTAATTTCTGCTGGCTCTGTTTTTTTTGGATCTACACACCGGACTAACTTGGTGATTTGATATTGGACATCTGGCGCTGCTTCTCTTCTGTGACTAGTATATAACTTTTACAATTTTATTTAAAAAGCACAAAAAAATAAAATAAAAAAGTACTACAAATGTACTTGCTTGTATTTTAGTGCATTCAAGTACACTATATTTTTACCTAGGTAAAAAAGTCTTCAACATGGACTCTTGATCCTGGGTGTTTCAGAATTTCTTTTTAAATAACTGTCTGTTGTGATTTATTAATTCTTCTTTTGCATGCTGAGTGCAACAGTGCACTAGATATATAAAATAATGAAAATACAAAACAGACATTTGTAAAAACACAGATGCTGTGGAAAACAGTATAGTGATAACTGAAAGTGATACAATATCTAGTCAAAGATCTGAGTGCCTATACATTGTTAGTTGCTATTAATAATTTCTACTTTTTTTCTTTTAGAAAAAATACTTTTTAAAAATAATTATATTAAAAAATATAATTTTCTTTCAAACCTTAAATCTGCACACCTGTTTTTTTGTTTGTTTGTTTTTTCAATATTAAAGATGTTATTGGTTAATTAAAAAAAAAAAAAAAAAAAGTAGATTTGCTGGGGATAAAGCATTTTTTTTTTTTCATGACAGATAGATTAACTTTATGTTTTAGGCTCCATTCCACAATTCATCTCAGCCAGCATCATGCCATGCTTTCCTCCCTCACACTGGACAGAGATTCTTCCATGGAAAACCACATTAACTACAAAAAGTATGATCTTGAGAAGGTACCAGCCTACAGAAAACTCTTTTCTGAGGCTCATCTTAGAGAGCTGAAACCTACTTCATTTGAATTTGTCTTTTTAACATTGTAATAAATGTCCCATGCAGCAGATATTGCTGGTTTATAAACATTATTGATAATAGACAATAAGGAATGGTCTTACACTTGATGAGTCTATGGAAAGGTTTGCCGATAGTAAAAAAAAAAAAGTATATAAATATGCTACTTTATGTCAGAGAATTTACAAAGCACAAACTCAAGAGCCAAAGGTTGAACAAGCCACAATTTCGCTGTGATCCTTGTAAACCCTTTTCCAAATTTGGTAAGAAATCATTATGTTTGTGTATTTTAACTTAAAGTTTAAAGTGTTAATAATGTAAATAATATTTCTCCTACATTACATAAATGTGTTTTCAAACTACTGTTAGTTTTGTCTTTTAATGCCTTTTTCTTGTAGTTTGCCAGCAGCAGCCATTATGGTCAATATATTACAACACCAGAATGCATCACAAATGGAAATAAAGACATGATTTATGTGCTCTTTTTAATACTGGGTTGGGTTGTCTTGTTAGAAAACAAATTTGTATTTATTTTTGTCTTAATCACAGTATTGGAACAAACAAAAACTTAACATACTATAGTCAAGTCAAGAGTAATGTGCATGACAGTGAAATCTGGCCTGCACAGGATACAACTGATTTTAAAGGGGACAAGTATCATTTTTTCAAAATTTCATCAAACCCTCGAACTTAAAAGACAGGAATTGGGGTACTTGATTGTTTGTCCTTCAAACATGAATAGCAAGCATTAAGCAAAGCACTACATGTCAAGACATAGGCAGAAGTATGTGTCTGTTTATTTCAAAATGAGTTCGAAGACTAATGAAACCTCCTTCCACTTCAGAGCATACTTAACCAAAACTTGAAAATTTTGATAAAATGGTGATGCTGGCTTCCCCTGTGTTATCAGTCTCATCGGGGGAGAAGCAAAAACTGATCCAAAGTCTTACTGCATCATCCATCTACACCAAGTTGTGTGATATTGTCACCCCCTGTCAAGGGTCTTTTGCTTTAAGCTACTGGAAGATAAAAGGGAAGTTAAGCAGAGCACTTGGTCCTGTAGTGAAGACACAAAACCGCATCCTGTTACTCATGTCATTGCCTTTGTATCTGTCCTTTACAGGAGATTCTGCACTTGAGTGTTTTCCCTCCCTTTGCACTATGCTCATAAATTAAATTAACCACATAACAGACCTCTTATAGCATTGTGTTTCAAGTTAGCAAAGAACTAACTATATGAGGGGTAGTTATCTTAAAAAAGTGACAAAATCAAAACACGCTCATGCTAGTAAAGACAGTTATGAGGTCCCCCCTCTCCGTCATCCCACCCAAATATAAATAAATAATAAAACCTTATCCCACCCCAGCCATCCATCACTATGGTACTTCTATCCATTTCATAACATCCATTTCTGTTATTTATTTTTTATGTACCTTTTGTTTCTGAAAAAAAATAGTTTGGAACATTTTGATTATTTTTTTCTAGTTTTTAACTTGCACATGGGCTATTAAAAAAAAAAAAAAAAAAAAAAAAAAAAAAGACTGCGAAATAAAGAAAGAATGAGAAAGAAAAAAGGAGAGAGAATTGCATTGCTGAGGTCTAATTCTCTCATATCCAGGTCCAATGCATCTTGTCAACTCCTGAAAGGAAGAAAGAAGTACAGGCAGGAGTGAGTGAAGAAGGGGTGATAAAAGTAACAAGCATGGAAGCAGGAAAAAAAATGAAGCTAAAAGCAAGTCCATATCCACAACACAAATAGTAGGAGGAAAGCTCGTACAAGTCAAATCTTCAACCAAAAACAAAGATTCTTTATAAATGTAGACAGGCGGTCTACAGAAATAAATGGGTTCTCCATTACTAAACAGAGTCTGAAATACTTGCTTGGATATCTGCCTTTCATTTTGAAGCCCAAAGTCAAAGTACACAAACCATTACGCAATCACTTTATGACTCTCCCATTAACTCAGAGGAACATCAGATATGGGGAATATTAACACATACCATAATTGTTCATAGTGCTTCTTAAAAAAATGAACAAAATGAAATCCGAAAACAATTCTATTTACGTCTTAGTCACTGCTTTTACATACCAGATACATCAAACACTGCAGCAGTCCTACATCTGTGTTACACAAAAGTGCCAGTGTGCAAACAGCAAAGTATTCTATGTAAAGTGGGCTTGTGCTATAAAACTTTGTTTAAAACCCTTTTATATACATTATTAAACATCCTAGGTCAATCACCGATTGCATATAGGACAAAAAAAAACAATAATATTATTACAGGGTTTGTTTCATTGTGTAAAGTAAAAGTAAACATTTGAATAAGTTCTTTGCTGCAAACACACGGGTGAGGCACAGTCACTCCGGCCTGCAGGTGAGTATGCGCACACAGCAGTTAAGAGCTACATATACCTGCTGTGTTTTATTTAGCCATGGCTTTGATGGCTACTGCAGCCTCCTCATTCATAGCAGAAAGGACAGTGATCTGCAAAGAAACATGAAGAGGTTATACTATTAATGTTTGTATGCTCAGTGACATTTGAAAAATGACTGATTTAATGACACTTACCAGGATTTCCTCACCGGCATCGAACTTGCTTTCTATCTCTTTGCCCAGGTCTCCTTCTGGCATTTTTAGGTCTTCTCTGACCTCACCGCTGTCCTGGAGCAGAGACAGGTAGCCATCCTGTATGCCAATAAGCTAAAAGGTGAAAAACAGAAATTTGTGAAACATTGTATGATTTACTGACAGTACAACTGTGTCTAATACTCCTCATTACATACCTGGTAGTCCATTCTTTTGATGTTAGGGACATCCATATTGTGGGTTGAGGGACAGATATCCTCATACTTTTTGCCAGAGAAGATGTCAATACCCACCATGTGAACCTTTGAACAAAATAAAGTGAAGCGTGGGGTTTACTTTACTGCTGCTATTCAAAATCTGCTCACTTCATTTCATCCACATCATCCCTCACATTGTGTGAATTAATGGCCTTCCTTTCACATGCCCATGCACCTAATTCATAAAACCTTGTATAGAGAGACTTCTGGAACTCCTTTATTTTGCAAAACAAACATTCATCTGTACATAATCCATGTAATTTGGCTGTTAACATCAATACTATGACTGCTAAATAAAATGTGTTTTGCTCTGATGTACTCATCTTAACAGATTTATCCATCTATTAGCTAAAAAATTAATGTTATTGAATTCAGAGTAAATGAAAATTATGTGCACTAGTCTAAGTTGTCAACTGCTATATTTTTCTACTTTGTCACAGACCATCACTCACCTTGGCGTGTCCATGTTTGCCAGTCTTAGATGTGGACATTTCCACAATCTTGCATGGTCGACCTTTTAGCACCACAAAACCATTTTTGCGCAGGGCAGAGCATTGCATGGGGTAGGTAGCAGAGGCACCAGCATCGCCTGTTGTGAAGTCCAGGTCAGCATCCGCCATGTTTTATCTAAGGATTGATGAGCCACAAGTACAGTGGTTAACAGTCTTGTCATTTTTTAAATAAACCTAAACAGACCAATATAAAATAAACCATTCATCAAAATGTAACAACTTGTTCATTCCCTGAAACAAATTTCCTCCCCACCCACCCCACTGACATGATTTATAACAAGTGCAAAATAGCTATTTGGGTGAGACTCAATCTGGCTCTATTGTTTTAATCTGAAATGTGTCAAATTGCAGATGTAAAATTAATTGCAAACAGCAATTAATCACTGAATGTAAATAATTATATCCAACTTTGCGCGCAAAATGAGGATATCGATCCCTCAACGCATAGTATGGACATCCCTGACATCTGAAGAATGGACTACCAGGAATGTGGTAGGAAACAACATTTTTATTTCACACACACACACAAAAACATGTCCAATCTACATTTAAAAAAAAAAAAAAAAAAAAAAAAAAAAAAAAAGGGAATAAAACCATGGGATTTACTCTATTACAAATATGAAATATGACCTGGTATATTCATGACAGGTTTCATGAGATTCATTTGGATGATGCATTTAAAGGTCTAAAATGATCTTTCAATAAATGAAAATCACATGTAATTGTAATCATTAAAACCCAGCCCTGTCATTCATTAATTGTAGTCTCATGCCTCCCTATACAAGGCAACAAGAGCATGGCACCTGTGAACTGATCTTCTGACATGCTCAGCTGTTGTAAATATGTAATTACCCCTAAATAATAATTGTCAACACTTACATAATCGTAATTGAACGGCAAGAGAACACAACATTTGAGTATTACATTATTAAATGCACTGTGCGCAATGGTGGTCTGCAAGTATTCACATGGGAAGGGCACAAACGTCAAGTCAAGCGAGATATCATGCATATCAATTTCCCTTCACATTCAAAATGCTAAAACATCCGAATTCCACTTTCAAATAGATATCATAATATGAATAATCACTGCGCTTCGCACATGTAGTTGTACATGTAGTTGAGATAATCCACGCAACTCGCCGATATCGCAGAGTTAAAATAATAACACATTGTACAGGAAACAAGAACCATGTATGTTTGAACAATGAGAGTCTGGGCCGCTTTCGTAAGGACACGCGTGTCCTCCAGCCGCAGTGAGCCGGTTGCTATCTGTGAGGCCTGCTGGATCCGCCACTGCGCACTGACCAAAAACCGAAGGCCCGCTGAGCAGCGCGCTAATCGCAGCCAAGCAGGTGCAAGTATGTCACCGTTGAACTGCACATGACAGCGCATGGACCAGACTGACAATCTAACTATAATGCAGAACGAAACACTGTGCGGCTATAACGAGATTTCCAATGATGTAAGGCTGAGCTAATCCACGATGCAAGGCGCAGCGTGGACTCATGCTGTCTTGAGTTATGATCAAGTTTTTTTGATCTTGTCTTCATGCCGCGTTGCAACTTTGACGCGCATTTTCCTCTTAAATTGTGTTTAGTTTTTGCACCCAACGCCCAAAGAAAATATGTTATCATTCTAAATTACTCACGGAAACGAATGAGTGCAAATGTCCTGCGAATAAATCGAAATTTACAACAGATGCTATATTTTAGTCTTACTTTTTGCTTTGTTAAGGTGACAAAAAACGTGAAAAAGAAGAAGGTAATCTCGAGGGAGGAGGTCGTTGCTACGCGGGATCACGCCCGTTGTTTGAATGGTTTAAGGAGCTATTTACCTGGTTTAAAGCCTTGTCCACGCTTTCGGGGCAACCCAACTAGTTAGTCCGACTGGATATCCCTTTTCCCTCTCTTCTCTTCTCTTCTCGGATCTAACGTTAACTGCCTTTCTTGCTATCAGCTGCGCAATGCCGCTTGTGTTTACTCACTTAATTCACTTGACGCTGCAGTCATTACAGACGTTCAGTGTTCTCCTCTTTCAGTTTAAGCAACACGTTCAGTTGGCTGACCCAAAACGTGAATCCTAAACTCCCCTTTTCTCACTCTGTCTGTCCCTCGCTTGCTCACTCTCTCACTCTGATCCGCACGAAGTCAACCACACATAGCATGAAAAGAACCTCTGCCGTTTCCTCCTAACCGCGCGTGCGCATTCACCCCCTCTTTAATTTCTAGGACGGGTGGGAGCCCGTGTCGCAATGTTTGAGTGTTATTATTATTGTTGTTGTTGTTGTTGCTATCATCATCGTTAATTGTTTATAAATATTGCTTTATTTTTATTTATTTATTTTGTGTGTGCTTGCAGATGCTTGGTGATAGAATAATAAAGTATGACCCAAGTAGCCAAAATGATCCGGCCCGAAAACTGCCCAAATCCGGCAAGCCGGAAGAAATAACTCGGCCCGGATGCGGTTGCCGGACTCTTGTGAATCACGGGAGTGAATGACGCGCCAGAATCGGCCCGAGTCCGGTTGCCGACACTGCTGGTGTTACATATAGAGTGTAAAAAAAAAAAAAAAAAGGATGGACGACGATTCTTTCCACTATAGGAAATTGAAGCCAAAGCATCTCAGTATTTTTTTTTTTTTAATTGCAAGACAAAAAGAAAACATGAAACAGCACTGCATTGACATACAATAACAAAGGAGAAACAAAAAACAACAACAACAAAAAAGAACAAACAAACAAAAAAACAAAAGCAAACCAAAGACAATCAATCAGTATGAAAAATATTGTCATAAGCCTTAATAAACTTGTTATTCTTATTGTTATCGATGTGTTTAAGAGATTTAACAACAAGCAAAATCTCTGCAAGAAAGACATCAAATCTAAGTAACGTACTGAGAAATTTGGTTTTATGAATAAAAAATATACAATGCAAAACAAAAAAAAAAATTAACAAGAAGATCGATAGCATGGTCAATGCCAGAAAAATACAGAAATATATCTTTCAGTGAGAATTTTAAATCACATTTTATAAAAGATGATAAATAACAAGTTCTCCCAAAAAGATTTAACCTGATTGCAATAATAGAATAAATGTAGTAAAGTTTCTTCCTCAACTTTGCAGAATACACATAAGTTAGAAAGATCAAAAAAGAAGCAATTTGAGAGTTCGTTGGATAAACATTATGCAAAATCTTAAAATGTACCTCTCTGATTTTATTAGAAATGCAGAATTTTTCAGGGAGTAACCATGCCCTCTTCCAATGAATATTGTGAAAAAAATTGGTCCAGAAAAATTTATATCTAGGGGATGTATATACTGAACAATGTATTTTTATTTTTTATTTTTTTTTATTATGCTTTAAACAACAAATACAGAACAATACAACAGACATTACAAAGCCAGGGAAACATAGGAGAAAAGAAAAGGAGAAAATAAAAAAAAAAATAAAAATAAAAATAAAAATTAAACAAAAAATAAATAAATAAGAGACTAGTCAAAACCATGCATGACCTTTACATTACTCAAATATTTTGAAGCCATGACACAAACGGACAGTTTTGATTGCCTTTCTATTAGTACTACTTTGAATAGTACAAAAATAGTTTTCCAGTTCTTTATAAAACACTGTAAAACAGGGTTTTTTGTTTGAAAATTTACAGTTATGAATGTGAAATTTAGCTAATAAAATAAATAGATTAATAACAAAAGCTTCGT
This sequence comes from Spinibarbus caldwelli, assembly GCA_039654775.1. Lineage (NCBI taxonomy): Eukaryota > Metazoa > Chordata > Actinopteri > Cypriniformes > Cyprinidae > Spinibarbus > Spinibarbus caldwelli. The sequence goes on from CM077221.1 coordinate 32,781,205, forward strand.
TATTCACATTATCTTGATTAAAAAAACCAAAAACTATACTTTCAAAATGTAAATTACAATTAAAGAGTACCTTTTCTGTGATAAACAAAGAGACATCATACCATAACTTTTTAACATAACTACAGTGCCAGAAGATTTGGGGTACAGTTTCCAAGTGCAAAGAGCAAAAAGAGCAATTAACATCAATATCCTTCTTAAACTTACTAAGAAAATGTTTAACAGGATAGAATTTATGAATAATTTTGAAAGAGATTTCTTTTACCTTGTTTGTAACAAAAAACTTGTGAGGTAATAACCAAACACTTTCCCACTTAGGGTTTCTAACAAATTTAGCCCAATAAGCAATAGAGCAAGGCTTGGTAGCAACCTCCTTCAAAAATAGAGAGCGAATAGATCTGTTATTTTTAGTCTGTGAAAAACAAATTTTACCACATATTGTATCAGCTAAATTAACTATGGGCATATCAACCAATATCACATCTCTAAATAAGGAAACAATACCAGAATTAATTGCAGAGAAAACAAGAGAGAATTCCTTGGGAGTCACAGGAAAATTAAAATGTACAAGAAACTCATCATAAGTCATAAGATACCCTTGAGTGTTAAACAGATGAGATACTAAAATAATACCCTTATCAAACCAGCTTTTCAAAAAAATACTATTGTGCTTATACAGAATACAACGATTGTTCCAAATAAAATAACGCTGCGGAGAGAAATTGTGCTTGTAGATCAGTTTCCAAGCCAACAAAGCTTGAGCATGAAAGGCAGATAGTTTCACTGGCAATTTCTCAATCTTATAATCACACATTAGCAAAAAAGAAAGACCCCCGAGTTGGTCAAAAATAAAATTAGGAATAAAATTCCACAAAGAAGGTTTATGCAGACAAAATTTTAACCAATTAATTTTGAGAGTGTTATTTAAAGTAGAGAAATCCAAAAAGTCAAGCCCACCGTTTTTAAGGGAATTTATGACAACGGATTTACGAATATAGTGCACACGATTCTTCCATAAAAAATTAAATAAAGTCTGATCAATATTTTTAACAGTTTTATTGTCTAAATGTATAGTTGAAGCAATATAGGTAATTCTAGAAATTCCTTCTGCTTTTGACAGAAGAACTCTACCTCTAAGGGACAAGTCCCTTAATAACCAAAGATTAAATTTTCTTTTTATCTTTTCAAAGGCAGGGTTAAAATTCAGGGAAACTCTATCTTGCTCATTTTTCGAAATGACAACACCTAAGTAATTAACCGCTTTTTTAACAGGAATACCATCCATAGATAAAATAGAGGATTTTTTTAAGACTAAAATTTCACATTTTTTAATATTAAGGTACAAACCTGAAGCATTAGAAAACAACTGAATAGTTTTAATTGCCTGATGAACCTGGGTCGAATTTTTTAAAAACAAGGCTGTATCATCCGCTAGTTGACTAATTAAAATACTTCTACCAGCAATATGAATTCCTTCTAGCTTACTATCCTTAATAAAATGACAGAAGACTTGAGCTACAATAAGAAAGAGGTATACGGAAGCTGGACAGCCTTGCTGAATACCTCTTTCTAAAAGAAATCTCTGCGTAGTGCCATGTCCTAATTTCATTGAGCTATTTCCCCCAGCATACGTTTTCATCGCATTACAAAAAAAAAGGCCCAAAACCAAAACGCTCTAAACAAAAAAAAAAAATAGTGTCAAAAGCTTTGAAGAAGTCCAAAAACAGAATTAAACTATCGTCCTCAATAAGATCAGAGTAATCAACGAGGTCAAACACAAGTCTAATATTATTAAAGATATGACGATTTTTCATGAAACCTGACTGATTTTCATCAATAATGGAGTTCAAAACCAACTTAAAACACTTAGAGAAAATAAGGGCAAACAATTTATAATCATTATTAAGAAGACTGATAGGTCTCCAATTGTCTAAGAGAAGAGTGTCCTTTTTAGGTTTAGGTATTAAACAAATGACACCTTGCTTCATACTAACAGAAAGCTCAGAGCAATTTAAACTCTCTGTACACACCTGCAGGAGAAACGGAGATAACAACTCAGAATATAACTTATAAAATTCAGCCGTTATCCCATCACTACCAGGCGACTTGTTATTTTTTTAACTGTAAAATTGCATCTTTAACCTCATCGATAGTGATTGACGAGTCGCATAAAATTTTTTCATCATGACTAATAGAATTAACATTACCAAGATGTTTACTGAAAGTATTCAGATCGGCTAGATTAAATTTATATTTATACAAATTTGAATAAAACTTATAACAAAATTGGGAAATTTCTTTAGGATTTTCTGAGACAACCCCTCCAATATTTAATTGACAAATAGAGTTATGTTTAGCCCTACTTTTCTCAAGCTTAAAAAAATAGGAAGACATCTGTTCTCCGTGTTCAAGCCACCTTTGCCTTGACCTTATAAATGCACCTTCTGCTCTTAATTTATACAAATCATCCAACTTAATTTGTAAATCAACTAAATAAGCTCTCTGACTATGGGACAAATTTTCAGGTAAGATCTTGGTAATAGACGAGATTTCACTAACAATATTAACTTCTTCAAGACGTTTTAACTTAGCCAAATTAGCACTAAATTTTCTAAGATATTTCCCAATTTCATATTTTAACAATTCCCAGTTTAAACCAAAAGAATCTTCTCGTTTTGCTTTGCTCCAATAAAACCCAATAAGTCTTCCCAGCTCTGAATTAACCTCATTATGATTAAGTAATGAACTATTCATTTTCCAATAAGAACTCTTGTTAAATCTAGCTTCAGGAGAAAACATAATTTTAATAGAGACAGCCTTATGATCAGTTAATGGAGTTGTAGAGATATCAATATAAATATTATCTTTGTCGAAATTTCTAGAAACTAACCAAAAATCAATTCGTGAAAGTCTAGATGAATTTTTATTGCTCCAGGTATATGCTCTGTCATTCACATTTTTAACCCTCCATATATCTACAAGCTCTAATCTATGCATAAAAGCTTTCAAAGCTGTGTTTGAGTTTGATGGGCGACCAGGTGGCCACCTATCAAGGGATTCATTCAGGACAGTATTAAAATCACCACCAATCACTAAGTAAGCATTTGGAAATTTTGACTGCCAATAAGTAAGCTTATCTTCCAAAACAAATAATAACTGATCATTCTCAGATCTAGAGTTATACCCATAGTAATTAACAGCAATAAGATTTACGTTATAACATTTTAGAATTAACAAAATAAAGTGCCCATACTTATCACAGTATGTGTGCAACACATCACCTGCAAAATAATTTTTTAAACGGGAAACACCTGCAGAGTGCTCCGAACCATGAGAAAACCATATCTCATTACCCCACTGCGACTTCCAAAAATTGACATCTTTATCATTAGAATGAGACTCTTGAAAAAAGACAAAGTCAGAACCAAACTGTCTAGAAAATAAAAATAAGGCCTTGCGTTTAACAACATCTCTTAAACCCCTGGCATTTAAAGACACAACAGAGAAAGACATTTAAAGAACTCACAAAAACTGGAACAATTAACCTTCTTTAAGAATGTTCTATGAACTCAGATTTTTTGAAAATAGGTCACAAGTTCAAAAAATGCTGAAAAAAAAAGAGCAGCACCATATTAAATATCAAAAATTACAAAAAGAACTGTAATGAAAAAAATTAGAGGCAGTCTCTTAGATGTATAAAGCAAACCCGTATCAATGTCTGTAAAGTGCACCTGACAGATCAGTCAAAGTCAAAACAGGCGACGCCTGTTCTTAAGATGAAAGCACTTTAAGTAGACAGGATGATTTCACTCTGCCCTTGAATGAAAGCTCTGCCTCCGACGAAGTATGCCGTCTTCCCCGCCGCACGTGCTTTTTGGACCTCTGGCCACAGCTTCCTTCTCCTTTCACGATCTCCGGCTGAAAAATCCTCCATAAAACGCAGACCGTTTTCTTTCAGAAAGGAAGAATTCTTCGCGGCCTTCCAGACAGCGTCTCTGTAAGAGCGAACGGAGAACTGCATAATGGTCACCCTGGGACGCTCAGTGCCACCATGTTGTATCTTCCCGAGACGATGGACCACGTCAATAACATCTGAGAGTTTGTCCTTTGCACTAGGAAGAACATTTTGGCAGATTTTGACCACCTCCAGCCAAACATCTTCGTGTGCAGATTCAGGAATCCCGGCTATCCTCAAATTACGTCTTCTCAAATATGTTTCCATATCATCCATCCTCCGCTGCATCTGAGCCACAGGCCATTCAACATCATCCATACGCCGCTCGAGAGCAGTAACCTTCTCAACAACGGCCTTCAATTCAGCTGACATGTCCGAGATCTTTTTTTCTATTCCATCTGAACGAGTGTTGATCAGCTGTGTTATGCCTAACAACTGCGACGAGATATCAGCTCGAGGGTCGTCACTTGCTCTTTTCTTTATGACCGGTGATTTACTCGGGGTGATAGGCAATGCAGGGAACTCCTCTTCAGCTAAACAGAACATATCTTCCTCGCTCGCGCAAGAAACAACGTAATCATGGCCACTGCTGGCGGGTGAGCATGCATTAGCACTAATGCTAGCCACCTTAGCATCAGCCAAAGAGTTGTTCGAATGGCCACGTTTACGCCCCATGACGACACTATACAGGGGAAAACTTCAAATCAAAGATGTAACAAAATAACACACGCAGTATACCATTAATTAAAAGTCCTTTTTGCACTGTCTACGCACAGATGGTGCAGGAGCTCGCACACACACGTCTGATTAGGCAGCCATCTTGGACTCTCCTCCATACTGAATAATGTAAGCATCTCAGTTACTTGAGTAAACGACGTCATATGGTGCACGAGTCTGCGCAGTAGTGTCGTGAGGTGGAGCCGCGGTATCAAACTCCTGCCCAAACTCCCGCAGACCCAATCAACCATGACCACACGCCCTGTTTTTATTCCATCAAATTACTAGCTAAAATCAAACTTATCACAAAAACGAACAATTGAACATATACCAGCGTGATAACAACTATCTTAAATGACCAAAACCATATTTCGGAAAATTGTATTGGAAGTGTAATTTTTTTTATATTTTGACTCAAGTCCCATTCGTTTACATGGAGAGGGCAGGGTTTATGACGTGTACTGCAGCCAGCCACCAGGGGGCGATCAAAGAGCCCGCAGCTTCACTTTTCAGGATGTGTGAGACACACCAGGTGTTACACCAGATTCTGTTGACCATTGTACTTTGTGACCTCAGAGGGCACTGTGTTGTCAGTGTGCAGTATGAGCTCGATTACGGTACAACAGCGTAAATGAATGGTGGTTCTGTACATCACTTCATCAGCTTTGAAATGCTGGTAAACATGCTAATGTGCTTGTCACACTATTTAACCGCAACGTGACTGTTTGCCGAGTCATTTAGTGTGTTTTAACAACACTCTAACGATCCTTAATCTCCAACGATGTTTAAATCAATGATCATAGGTCACTATGTATTAAGTATTCGTGCGAGAACGCGCATGGCGAGTGGTGCTCATGCACGTAATCGTGAGCGCACCTAAATACAAATATAAATACAGCGCGTGAGACCACGAAAAATATGTTTTAAATGTGTTCAAATATGTGGTATACTGTTAATTGTGCATCCGTGTAGAGTATATACATATAACAATTTATTCATATATATATATGTATATATATATATATATATATATATATATATATATACGCATATATATATATATATATATATATATATATATATATATACACAGATGCATCTCAATAAATTAGAATGTTGTGGAAAAGTTCATTTATTTCAGTAATTCAACTCAAATTGTGAAACTCGTGTATTAAATAAATTCAGTGCACACAGACTGAAGTAGTTTAAGTCTTTGGTTCTTTTAATTGTGATGATTTTGGCTCACATTTAACAAAACCCCACCAATTCACTATCTCAACCAATTAGAATATGGTGACATGCCAATCAGCTAATCAACTCAAAACACCTGCAAAGGTTTCCTGGGCCTTCAAAATGATCTCTCAGTTTGGTTCACTAGGCTACACCATCATAGGGAAGACTGCTGATCTGACAGTTGTCCAGAAGACAATCATTGACACCCTTCACAAGGAGGGTAAGCCACAAACATTCATTGCCAAAGAAGCTGGCTGTTCACAGAGTGCTGTATCCAAGCATGTTAACAGAAAGTTAAGTGAAAGGAAAAAGTGTGGAAGAAAAAGATGCACAACCAACCGAGAGAACCGCAGCCTTATGAGGATTGTCAAGCAAAATCGATTCAAGAATTTGGGTGAAATTCACAAGGAATGGACTGAGGCTGGGGTCAAGGCATCAAGAGCCACCACACAGACGTGTCAAGGAATTTGGCTACAGTTGTCGTATTCCTCTTGTTAAGCCACTCCTGAACCACAGACAATGTCATAGGCGTCTTACCTGGGCTAAGGAGAAGAAGAACTGGACTGTTGCCCAATGGTCCAAAGTCCTCTTTTCAGATGAGAGCAAGTTTTGTATTTCATTTGGAAACCAAAGTCCTAGAGTCTGGAGGAAGGGTGGAGAAGCTCATAGCCCAAGTTGCTTGAAGTCCAGTGTCAAGTTTCCACAGTCTGTGATGATTTGGGGTGCAATGTCATCTGCTGGTGTTGGTCCATTGTGTTTTTTGAAAACCAAAGTCGCTGCAACCGTTTACCAAGAAATTTTGGAGCAGTTCATGCTTCCTTCTGCTGACCAGCTTTTTAAAGATGCTGATTTCATTTTCCAGCAGGATTTGGCACCTGCCCACACTGCCAAAAGCACCAAAAGTTGGTTAAATGACCTTGGTGTTGGTGTGCTTGACTGGCCAGCAAACTCACCAGACCTGAACCCCATATAGAATCTATGGGGTATTGTCAAGAGGAAAATGAGAAACAAGAAACCAAAAAATGCAGATGAGCTGAAGGCCACTGTCAAAGAAACCTGGGCTTCCATACCACCTCAGCAGTGCCACAAACTGATCACCTCCATGCCACGCCGAATTGAGGCAGTAATTAAAGCAAAAGGAGCCCCTACCAAGTATTGAGTACATATACAGTAAATGAACAAACTTTCCAGAAGGCCAACAATTCACTAAAAATGTTTTTTTATTGGTCTTATGAAGTATTCTAATTTGTTGAGATGGTGAATCGGTGGGTTTTTGTTAAATGTTAGCCAAAATCAATCAACAATTAAAAGAACCAAAGACTTAAACTACTTCAGTCTGTGTGCATTGAATTTATTTAATACACGAGTTTCACAATTTGAGTTGATTTACTGAAATAAACTTTTCGACGACATTCTAATTCGAGATGCACCTGTGTATGTATATATATATATATATATGTGTGAAGAGTTTGTTTGCAAAAGCAGATAATTGCGTTGTTTAAAATTTTCAAAAATCATGTTTTTTTACTATGTTGTTATATTGTGTTTTATTGTTAGTTAGCTGTTTTTTTAAAGTTATTTTTTTAATGTAGTCAAAAAAACAAAACAAAACAAAAAAAAAACAACAACTGCACTTTGAGATTAATTGGAATGCACAATGAAAAAACATGATTTTTGAGAATTGTTAAAAACGGAGCTATCTGTTTTTGCAAATGAACTCTTGTGTATATATATGTATATATATGTATGTATATATATATATATATATATGTATGTATATATATATATATATATATATATATATATATATATATATATATATATTGGTCTGGTGTGAATGGCAGCAGACATACAGCAGGGTCATGGAATCTGATAACGGCTTTTTATACACCATCATAATATGTGACCTCCCTCCATTTCACGCCAAATGACTGTAATGTTCTCCAAATTCACTCTGGTCATGTCTAATGTACTGAAATTCATACAGTAGAAATCCTTTTGGTCTGGTGTGAACGGCAGCAGACATACAGCAGGGTCACGGAATCTGATAAGGCCTTTTTAAACACCATCATAATATGTGACCTCTCTCTATTTAACCCCAAATTAATTTAATGTTCTCCAAATTCACTCTGGTCAAGTCTAATGTCCTCTTTTTCTTACAATAGAAATCCTTTTGGTCTGGTGTGAACGGCAGCAGACATACAGCAGGGTCACGGAATCTGATAAGGCCTTTTTAAACACCATCGTAATATGTGACCTCCCTCTGTTTCACCCCAAATGACTGTAATGTTCTCCAAATTCACTCTGGTCATGTCTAATGTACTGAAATGCATACAGTAGAAATAATTTTGGTCTTGTGTGAATGGCAGAAGACATACAGCAGGGTCATGGAATCTGATAACGGCTTTTTATACACCATCATAATATGTGACCTCCCTCTATTTAACCCCAAATAAATTTAATGTTCTCCAAATTCACTCTGGCCATGTCTAATGTACTGAAATTCATACAGTAGAAATCATTCTGGTCTGGTGTGAACGGCAGCAGACATACAGCAGGGTCACAGAATTTGATATGGCCTTTTTTAAACACCATCAGAATATGTGACCTCCCTCTATTTCACCCCAAATGACTGTAATGTTCTCCAAATTCACTCTGGTCATGTCTAATGTCCTCTTTTTCTTATGATAGAAATCATTTTGGTCTGGTGTGAAAAGCAGCAGACATACAGCAGTGTCACGGAATCTGATAAAGGCTTTTTATATACCATCATAATATGTGACCTCCCTCTATTTAACCCCAAATTAATTTAATGTTCTCCAAATTCACTCTGGTCATGTCTAATGTACTGAAATTCATACAGTAGAAATCATTTTGGTCTGGTGTGAACGGCAGCAGACATACAGCAGGGTCATGGAATCTGAAAAGGCCTTTTTAAACACCATCATAACATGTGACCTCCCTCTATTTCACCCCAAATGAATTTAATGTTCTCCAAATTCACTCTGGTCAAACAACGGAATTATCTGTTTTTTTGCAAATAAACTCTCTCTCTCTCTCTCTCTTATTATCTCTCTCTCTCTCTCTCTCTCTCTCTCTCTCTCTCTATATATATATATGAATAAACTCTCATATGTATATATACATATTTGAACACATATTTAAAACACATTTTTCGTGGTCTCACGCGCTGTATTTATATTTGTATTTAGGCGAGCTCACGATTACGTGCACGGGCGCCACGCCCCATGCGAGTTCTCGAACGAATATTTAATACATAGTGACCTATGATCATTGATTTAAACATCGTCGGAGCTTAAGGATCGTTAGAGTTTTGTTAAAACACACTAAATGACTACTCGGCAAACAGTCACGTTGCGGTTAAATAGTGTGACAAGCACATTAGCATGTTTACCAGCATTTCAAACCTGATGAAGTGGTGTAAAGAATCACCATTCATTTAGGCTGTTGTACCGTAATCGTATGGAATGCCAAACCTGTCATAATTAGAAATAAATAAATAAATGTACAAAGAAATGTAAAAAAGCAAATATAAATAAATAAATATATAAATAAATGTACAAAGAAAAGTAAAAAAAAAACAAAAATAAATAATTATTTATAATTTTATTTCCTTATGTATTTTTTTCTCCACATTTATTTATTTCCACTTTTATTTATTTTCACATTTATGTATTTATTTACATATTTATTTCCACATTTATTTATTTCTACATTTCTTTGTCCATAGGGTAATGAGGAGGGCGTGTTTTGCCTCAGGAATAGCAATGGAGTAAGAGTAGTCAAGGGGTAAGCTTTGAGGCCACAGTGACACCTTGTGGTGCCCAAACGAAATACAAGAAGTGTAGCCTACATGACGCGCCTGTTGATAGTGTGTGATGAATGACTTAGATGGGCAATATGGCCAAAATCTTATATCACGGGTCAGTGGCATAACTACTGACAGTGCAGGCAGTGCAGCCGCACGAAGTGACTATGTTAATATAAATATAAATATTAGTAATACAATATAATTAGTGCCGAGATTTTTCACAGCAATGAATAAATACATAAATTCGCATATTTCTCTTGTGTGCTTTGATGGTCTAGCGGTAGAACTTTTGTCAAGCATTTCTGAGGTTCTGTGCCCGGTTGCATAAAGCACCTGAAGTGTAATTTTCCCTTAAGATCACCCTTTAGTTTCCCTTACAATTAAGGGTGTTGCATAAAATATCCCTTAAATGACACTTAAGGGTTTCTTTAGGTGAAACGTCATAAACCCTTAGAATTTCTCTTAAGTATCCCTTAAAGCCCATTAAGTGTTGCATAAAGTCCCTTAACTGTCATTCCATACAGTATAACATAAGGTATGGAAAATGTCACCTTAAGTGTTACACAGCGAGCAGATTCAATCCTAAAATCTTCTACAAGACACAATCGGCCGCTTTCTAAAAGATTTTAATTTAGGCATTTATTCACATTAATCAAATTACATACAGCTAATAGCTCAAATGTGAGTGCGTCATGCGAAAACATTTATATTCTATAATATTTTATTCCTGTATTTTCCTATATATTACCTGGAGATGACTTGAAAAAACGCGCATAAACCATATATTTTCGCAATCTTCTGTTTATTGTGTTTACATTTCTGCCTTCTATTCAGCTTTGCTGCAGCGATCGCTGCTGTATTCCATCATAAGATACTTTTATGAGTCCGGATTGGACTTTCAGCACGACAGCGCCCTCCAGCTTCGAGTATGAATGAACATACACTGGAGTGTTTAGCACTTCATAATGTTCACATCGCCTCGTTTTGGATACGAATAAAATTACTATCTTGTCTCTTTGCATTTAAATATAGATTTATTCACATTGGTCCCTGAAAATGTTATGTTTCTGTGAAAACTTACACCGCTATCGGCATTAACAAATAACGTGTCAATGGCAACAGTAGATTTTTTTTTAACGGCAAAACCTGGGTCGCTGTCGTGAAATACTTAACGGTTTCCCTTAACTAAGGGAGTGGTTTAAGGGATTGTATGCAACACCGTTAATTTCAAAAACAACACATTCCAGCGATAGATCGCCTGTTATTTAATACACACCAACCAATTTCTTATCGAATGGAGATGTTTCTTGCTTTTAGGTACATCCCTGCGACACCGCGAGATGTTGCAAAAAGTGGTGGGGTCGTGGGGATACGTTCCATCTGCAAATTACGCCTATTCAATAGGTTAGTACTTTGAGGAAACTATTAAAAATATTCCACAGAATGAATAGTCTTGTTTTATTTGTTATATGTAATTTCCATATACATATGATAAATTGATAATTATTCGTTGAATTTCAGTTCATCTTTGAGACATGCAGAGTCTCGGGCTTTCATGTCTCAGGCTGAAAGCGCACCCTGTTTATTATTAATTTTATTTTTATTTTACAAAAGCACAAGATTTCGTTTTTATTGTGAGTGTACACAAATAAAAGTAGACCATTTATAGTTTATAATGATGTCTTGCACTAATCTGTATGGCCAAAAATGAAGGAGTAGGCTATTTTAAGTTGTTTCCGCTGTCATGAGCAAAAAATCCAGCAGAACGCGCCGGTGCGTTCGTAGGCCAGAGGGTTAAAGAAAGCGTAGCCTATTTAGTTTCATAGGCCTATTTATGTTTAAATATTAGGCAATTATATATATATATATATATATATATATATATATATATATATATATATGTATATATATATATATATGTATATATATATATATATATATATATATATATATATATATATATATATATATATTAGCTATATGTCGGGAGACATGGAGTGGGTCAGATATGATTTTGACCACTTCATTGAGTTTTGTTTTGTAGAAAGCCTTTCTTTGAAGTGAATTTCGTTTTGTATAAATTGTATCTTAATCTTAATCAATGTTTCATCAACCAATTGTCTGGATTTAATAAATAGGAAGAAAACCAAGAACGTCGGCTGTGGAATGGATTGTAACAAACGAACCCACCATGTTTCCGCGGCCTTTGAGCAAGGCTGAAACAATATGTCGTTATTCTGTTTTTAATAAATTTCTTGAATACATGTGTTAATTAGGCCTACTTAATTAATTGATAAGATATTAATTTTAGTGTCGCTTTTAACACCATCACCCCGGACACACTTCAGAATAAACTAACTCAGCTCTCCGTCCCCACTTCCGTCTGTCAGTGGATCACCAGCTTCCTGACAGACAAGGCAGCAGCTAGTGAGGCTGGGAAAATTCTCATCCAGCACCCGCACCATCAGCACTGGAGCTCCTCAGGGCTGTGTTCTCTCCCCACTGCTCTTCTCCCTCTACACCAACGACTGCACATCTAAAGACCCCTCTGTCAAGCTCCTGAAGTTTGCAGACGACACCACACTGATCAGCCTCATCCAGGATGGTGACGAGCCTGCTTACAGACAGGAGGTTAAGGAGCTGACTGTCTGGTGCAGTCTTAACAACCTGGAGCTCAACACGCTCAAAACTTTGGAGATGATCGTGGACTTCAGGAGAAACCCCCTGCTCTCCCCCCACTCACCATCATGAACAGCACTGTGACTGCAGTGGAGTCATTCAGATTCGTAGGCACCACAATTTCTCAGGATCTGTAGTGGGACAATTACATTGAGTCCATTGTCAAAAAGGCCCAGCAGAGGTTGTACTTCCTTCGCCAGCTGAGGAAGTTTAACCTGCCACAGGACTTGCTGAATCAGTTCTACTCTGCCATCATTGAACCCGTCCTCTGCACTTCAATAACTGTCTGGTTCAGCTCAGCTACCAAATCTGACCTCAGAAGACTACAAAGGGTAGTCCGGTCTGCTGAGCGAATCATTGGTACAACCCTCCCCACTCTCCAAGAACTGTACTTATCCAGAGTGAGCAAAAGGGCTGGCAAAATCACTCTGGACCCCTCACATCCAGCACACTCCCTCTTTGAACTGTTGCCATCTGGTCGACGCTACAGAGCTCTGAGCACCAGAACGACCAGACACAGGAACAGTTTCTTCCCTCAAGCAATCCATCTCATGAACACTTGACATTAAACGTGGAACACACAACACTATTATAAATTATTTATTCACCACACGTACTTATTTTTTCATTTCAAATTTGCACATATCAGACCTGTACACCTTAATTGTCTATATTATATATTGTGTTTTTGCTATTTGTATATTGCCTATTTGTATATTTGTATATTATTCTTTTATTATCCGTGTCCTGTCCTGTTGCTGTCTTTCTGTTGCACTGTAGAGCTTCTGTCACTAAAACAAATTCCTCATATGTGTAAGCATACCTGGCCAATAAAGCTCATTCTGATTCTGATTCTGATACAAAACGAAATTCACTTCCAAAGAAAGGCTTTCTACAAAACAAACCTCAATGAAGTGGTCAAAATTATATATATATTATTGCGTAATATTTAAACATAAATAGGCCTATGAAACGAAATAGGCTACGCTTTCTTTAACCTTCTGGCCTACGAAAGCACCGGCGCGTTCTGCTAGATTTTTTGCTCATGACAGCGGAAACAACTTAAAATAGCCTACTCCTTCATTTTTGGCCATACAGATTAGTGCAAGACATCATTATAAACTATAAATGGTCTACTTTTGTTTGTGTACACTCACAATAAAAACAAAATCTTGTGCTTTTGTAAAATAAAAATAAAATTAATAATAAACTGGGTGTGCTTTCAGCCGCGTCTCTGCGAGACTCTGTCTCAAAGATGAACTGAAACTCAACGAATAATTATCAATTTATCATATGTATATGGAAATGACATATAACAAATAAAACAAGACTATTCTTTCTGTGGAATATTTTTAATAGTTTCCTCAAAGTACTAGCCTATTGAATAGGCGTAATTTGCAGGTGGGACGTGTCCCCACGACCCCACCACTTTTTGCAACATCTCGCGGTGCCGCACGCATGTACCTAAAAGAAAGAAACATCTCCATTCGATAAGAAATTGGTTGGTGTGTATTAAATAACAGGCGATCTATCGCTGGAATGTGTTGTTTTTGAAATCATGGCGAGCGCTTGTTGCCGCTGTTATCAGTGCACAATGCGCAGTCTTCACACTGACGATCGAGTGTTTCGTTCTGGTAAAAGCACAAAACAAAATGCACACAAACGTGTCCCAGCTCTTGATACACAATCACTGATGAACACTTTTGGTTTTAATGAGAAAAAAAAAAAAAAAAAAATCTATATGTGGGTGGATTAGAACCCAGAACCTCAGAAAAGCTTGACAAAAGCTCTACCGCTAGAGCATCAAAGCACAGGAGAGACACATGCAAATTAATTTTTTTATTCACTGCTATGAAAAATCTCGGCACTAATTACACTGTATTATTAATATTTATATTTATATTAACATAGTCACTTCGTCCGGCTGCACTGCCTGCACTGTCAGTAGTACGCCACAGACCCGTGATATAAGATTTTGGCCATATTGCCAATCTAAGCCATTCATCACACACTATCAACAGGCGCGTCATGTAGGCTACACTTCTTGTATTTCATTTTGGCACCACAAGGTGTCACTGTGGCCTCAAAGCTTACCCCTCAACTACTCTGACTCGATTGCTATTCCTGAGGCAAAACACGCCCTCCTCATTACCCTACGGACAAAGAAATGTAGAAATAAATAAATGCAAAAATAAATAAATGTGGAAATAAATAAATGTGAAAATAAATACGTAAATAAATACATAAATGTGAAAATAAATAAAAGTGGAAATAAATAAATGTGGAAAAAAATTAGAAAATACATAAGGAAATAAAATTATAAATAATTATTTATTTATTCTTTTTTTTTTTTTACTTTGTACATTTATTTATATTTGCTTTTTACATTTCTTTGTACATTTATTTATTTATTTATAATTATGGCAGTTTTGGCATTCCATAGTATCGAGCTCATGCTGCACACTGACAACACAGCGCCCTCTAAGGTCACAAAGTACAATAGTCAGCAGAATCTGGTGTAACACTGGCATCGGGCCACAATCACGCCAGCATAGATTATACAATTAGCCGGTACTGGCCCGAGTCCGGATTCCAAATGGAAATGTTTATGAAATACAAACCTATAGGCTATTTATTTAATTAATAAGAACAACTAAATTTACTAAAACAATATTAGCTTGTTTGCTATAGCCTATTGCCTACATGGATAAGTACAACTGTTCATGTAATTAATTGGTTCTCTAAAAACTACAAAAATGTATTATTAAAGACTTCCTCCAGGTTTTTTTTTTTTTTTTTTTTTGACAATGTTGTTTCCACAAACAGTACACACACACACACACACACACACACACATGCAGTTTCCCCCTCAATACCCCCAAGTAAGAATGACACCATATAAATGTAAGAAATATGATAATTTATTGGAATTTATTATTGAAAAACTGACATCAACAAATGCATAAAAAACACTTTAGAACCTTTAAGAACTCCCAGGACCTCAAGTTTATCCTAAAGGAGGGACAGAATAAATGAAAGAGAGAGATAAAGAGGGGACACATATTGACACATAGTTAGTCAGATCTCAGTGATCTCAATGGTAAATGGTAAATTTGGAGCATACCTTAAGAAAAAAATTATTTGTTGTAGTACCTGCTCTCTTCTTCAATGCCATCTATTTATAAACATTATGTGTTATATACATTATGTATATGTGGCACAAGTTTGCCTATTTAAACATGAAGCTGGTTATCTTTGCATGAATCAGAATGAGCTTTATTGGCCAGGTATGTTTACACATACGAGGAATTTGTTTTAGTGACAGAAGCTCTACAGTGCAACAGAAAGACAGCAACAGGACAGGACACAGATAATAAAAGAATAATATACAAATATACAAATAGGCAATGTACAAATAGCAAAAACACAATATATAATATAGACAATTATGGTGTACAGGTCTGATATGTGCAAATTTGAAATGAAAAAATAAGTATGTGTGGTGAATAAATAATTTATAATAGTGTTGTGTGTTCCACGTTTAATGTCAAGTGTTCATGAGATGGATTGCCTGAGGGAAGAAACTGTTCCTGTGTCTGGCCGTTCTGGTGCTCAGAGATCTGTAGCGTCGACCAGATGGCAACAGTACAAAGAGGGAGTGTGCTGGATGTGAGGGGTCCAGAGTGATTTTGCCAGCCCTTTTGCTCACTCTGGATGAGTACAGTTCTTGGAGTGTGGGGAGGGTTGTACCAATGATTCGCTCAGCAGACCGGACTACCCTTTGTAGTCTTCTGAGGTCAGATTTGGTAGCTGAGCTGAACCAGACAGTTATTGAAGTGCAGAGGACGGATTCAATGATGGCGGAGTAGAACTGTTTCAGCAGCTCCTGTGGCACGTTGAACTTCCTCAGCTGGCGAAGGAAGTACAACCTCTGCTGGGCCTTTTTGACAATGGACTCAATGTGATTGTCCCACTTCAGGTCCTGAGAGATGATGGTGCCCAGGAACCTGAATGTCTCCACTGCAGTCACAGTGCTGTTCATGATGGTGAGTGGGGGGAGAGCAGGGGGGTTTCTCCTGAAGTCCACGATCATCTCCACAGTTTTGAGCGTGTTGAGCTCCAGGTTGTTAAGACTGCACCAGACAGCCAGCTCCTTAACCTCCTGCCTGTAAGCAGACTCGTCACCGTCCTGGATGAGGCCGATCAGTGTGGTGTCGTCTGCAAACTTCAGGAGCTTGACAGAGGGGTCTTTAGATGTGGTTGGTGATGATGGTGTTAAAAGCGGAGCTGAAGTCTACGAACAGGATCCTCACATAAGTCCCTGGTCTGTCCAGATGCTGCAGGATGAAGCGCAGTCCCATGTTGACTGCATCATCCACAGACCTGTTTGCTCTGTAGGCAAACTGCAGGGGCTCCAGTAAAGGTCCAGTGGAGGACTTCAGATAAGCCAAAACCAGTCTTTCAAATGATTTCATGACCACAGACATTAGAGCCACAGGTCTGTAGTCATTGAGTCCAGTAATTTTGGGTTTCTTTGGGACGGGGATGATGGTGGAGCGTTTGAAGCATGAGGGGACTTCGCACAGCTCCAGTGATCTGTTGAAGATCTGTGTGAAGATGGGGGCCAGCTGGTCAGCACATATTTTTAGGCAGGCTGGTGACACACCGTCTGGGCCTGGTGCTTTCTTCTTTTGTTCGTCCTGAAGACCTGGCGCACCTCATCTTCGCTGATCTGAATTGCAGGTGTGGGGGAGAGGGGGGTTGCTGGAGGTGTTAATGGTTGTGTGGAGATGTGTTCAGAGCAGGTGTGGGGTGTTTTTTCAAACCTGCAGTAGAACTCATTCAGATCGTCTGCCAGTTGTTGATTCTCCAGAGTGCTGGGGGATGGTGACTTGTAACTGGTGATATCTTTCATACCTTTCCACACTGAAGCAGAATCACTGGAAGAGAATTTTTTCCTTAGCTTGCCGGAATAATTCCTCTTTGCCACTCTGATCTCCTTTTCCAGTGTGTATTTGGCCTGTTTATACAAGACTTTATTCCCCTTTCTGTAAGCATCTTCTTTGGCTTGACGGAGCTGTCTGAGTTTTGCAGTGAACCACGGTTTGTCGTTGTTGTAAGTTAGATGAGTCTTGGTAGGAATGCACATATCCTCACAGAAACTGATATAAGATGTTACAGTCTCTGTGAGCTCATCCAGATCATTGGCAGCAGATTCAAAAACAGTCCAATCAGTGAGAGAGAAACAGGCTTGTAAAACCCAGGTAAGGAAGAAGATGGAGAAGTAAAAAAAAATAAAATAAATAAAAAATAAAATAAAATTATATATATATTATATATATATATATATATATATATATATATATATATATATATATATATATATATATATATATATATATATATATATCATGTTATGTGGAAAACAGTCATTTCAGAAATTCAGACCACTTTTTCACTTTTTGCAGACATTATCATGTTGTAGATTTAATTTAAAACTAATACAAATTTACAGTTTAAAAATGACAAAAAAAGAAAAAGGCCTATAAAAATTTGGGCACCCTGCATGGTCACCACTTGGCAGTGCACTCTTTGACAAGTATCACAACCTGTGAAAAGGTACAGTTTACAGCTATTTGAGTAATAAAGCATTCAAAATGTAATATGTAAAATATCAGTAAAAATTAATAATAATAATTTTGGCCCTTTACTTGATCACTTACAACACCCCGACTCAAACAGTACAACAAAATTAATCGCAAGATATTATGTCCTAGCCCATCTGATTACAATATTCTAAAAGAAACCATATATTTACACATCTACTCTATAGCCAAATATAGCATTCAATTACTTACATGGCACAGGTGAACCCTTTTCAGATGATCTTGATAAATCTGACAAAAATAAATAAATAAATAAATAAATAAATAATATATATATATATATATATATATATATATATATATATATATATATATATATATATATATATATATATATATATATATATATATATATATATATAAAAAAGCAATTACAAAAATATTAGAAGTGTATAAGGCACATTATTACACTATTCGCATAATATGTTGTGTAATTAAATAATTAAAATTCACTAACCAACTACAAAATACATTACTTTTAAAACAGATCAGATGATGCTAGACTGTAAAATAAATAAATAAATAAATAACTGCTGCATGACATATATAGTTAATGAACCTAAATAAAAATGATTGAGAAAGTGTTTAACAGTCAGCGTAAAAAAATATACTTACAAAGCCAAAGACTTGTGACAAGTGCTGTGGAGCCTTTGGGGTGCAGCAGCTACTGACACAATAACAAAGGGGAGAAATAGAAAAGCATCACTCAATATCAGATAATGTGTATGTATGTACAAATAAAACGTTGCAAATCTAAGATGCAGGATGACCGCTAGACTGATCACTTACAACAATCAGATGACAATCTGAAAAAAGAAAGAAAAAAGAATAAATATTTTCATTACTGAAAATAATTATTTTACTTGAATATGACTTTTATTTCTTCCCTGATGTATACACATGCATACGTTTTACTTTTATTGTAATTATTTGTTATTAAAAAGCAGAATTATTATTTTTTACTATTATTATCTCATAAGGATAGGCTACATTGGCTTGTGTGAGTTTTTTCTGTCTCTCACTCGCTCTATCTCACACACGTTGAGAGAGAGAGAGTGCACGTTCAGTGTGCGTCAGTGTCGCGCGCTCTTAGTCAAATCTGTGAGACATAACTGTTTAAATGTGAAAATATTATTAATGATAATTGTAAAATGAATATATAAACTATATTTTTTTAACTAACGTTACCTTGACCGACATGAATGTGAAACGAAAGGAGGTTTTCTCAATTCTAGCAGATCTGCGCAAATGATGTCATACAGATATAACGGGACTTTTATTTGGACATAATAAAATCACTATTATAACATCTGAAATCATATTTTGTAAAAGTTTACCACTTAATGAGGTAGCCTATCAGTTTTGCAATCACACACTCAGAAAGTGTCAAATTTAGATGAAGGGAACATTTTTAAATTATAAGCAAAGTCCATTTGAGGTCAGCCTAAAAATTAATAGAAATATTAGGCCTAATTAAAATAGTAATAAAATTTAACTTTGACAGGCAAAAGGCTTGACAACTCTAAAGAATTTTGTTTAAAAATATATATATTTTTGTAATTTTGTAATTCAGCCTAATTAATTGATTGTGTGTACAGGTTTAACCTCTATTGTGGGGACCAAATATTCACACAACGAGTAAAACATGAATTCTTGACATTTTAAGACTGACACTTGTGGCCCACAGTCGGGCTTGAATGTGGCTAAATACGCCATCTCTCAACCAGAATCGGGCCAGATCCACAGATCCAAAGCCTAGCCAAATCTGGCAACCATTACTGGGCCAGACCTGGCTCACTTCTGGTGAGCCGCTGCCAGCACACTGCCGAGTGAGCCGACACTCAGCCGCATTCGGCCTGATTCCGCTGGCTACCTGGGGACTGACCACTAATCGCAGCTGTCAAATATCTCTGCCTACTGTTCGAGACACATTCTGTAAAATGTCATTAATTAATACCATACCAGACTCGTAGTGACTATCCTGAGCTGTGACATCAAAAATAGAAAAAGTCTATTTCACATTTCTATTTTTAAAAAACGGTCACTGGCAAAACATTTACTGTGATATAATGAAATAATTGAGATTTAAATGTTTCTTGCAAAAAAAAAAAAAAAAAAAAAAAAAAAAAAAAAAGGACGTCAGAATAAAATCAGAATACACAGACATTTTTAATGCCAATCAGTGGCGAATGATGTCAGATTTGCAGCCAGATGGTGTTACCAGCAGGGTCTTCGGGGTCATATTTTACAGCAAAACCTTGCCCACTTAATTGGTCCACATATCACAATAAAGTATGACCAACTTCTCTCGGTAGTAAAATATCCCTGTTGGCTTTCTGAGTCATAGTCTACATAATCTCATTATTAATCGCCATATTATCTTATTATTTCTTATTTCCTGTTATGTACTTATTACTTTTGCCTATACTCTGTGAGTGAGAGGTAGGATCAGGAATACAGTAAGTTTGTTTCTCTTTTGCGATCTGGCACTTTCGACATGAAAACTGTGCTTCTAGCTGGAATAATGCGTCAGTAGTACGAATCTCTTTTGTAACGCGACTCTAAATTTAAAATATAAAGATCTACATGCAAATTTTAATATTTACATATATTTTGTTTACTAAATAGTTAAAATATCGTATGTCTGCTTGTGACTTTAGTCGGGATTGCTCTCGTTCATCATGCATACAGCTCTTGTCGACTCAGACATAGAATTGATAATTCATAGCATTACGCACATCCAGCTACCACCTCAGCAAATGCAATATTTAACCAGGCATAAGGCACAATGATATTAAACTATGATTGCATCAAATCACCAGGCATCCGTCTGATGTATTGCATATCACTGTAAAGAAATACATATTACTGTTTTAAATGTAGCATTTGGACCAATCAGACACTCATTTGTTCATTAGATTTAACAAATCAATTATTCATTAGATTAACAAACAGTCACAGGACCTCACCCAACACCAGACTCGGTGTCTATATGTCTGTGAACGAAGTCCAGGCCCCTGGTTACCATGGCAACCAGGAGACTTTTGCCAAGCCAGATAAACTTTACAACCTAATGGCATGTAGAGAGTTCTCCCTCTCTCTACACTTTCCATAGGAAAGACACATAATGCACATAAAAATGGACTCTTCTCTAATTAATTCATTGAAAAACCTTTCTTTGAATGAACACACATATCCTCAGGTCATTGTGTATATTGTTATTGTATATTGTCTTTTGTACTGTATCCTGTTTTATGCATGCTTATGATAGATCACTAGTAAATATCACCTCATTTATTCCATGTTTGGTCTCTATCAATTCGTCTTCGGATGATCTAAATGACAGTGTATTTTGCATGTTGATAACTATGCAACATATTAGTGTTCTAAGATTCTTTAATTGTTTGTATATCAACTTCCAATCCAACCCCATGCAAATTACCATGCTCAGAGACAAAGAGTCGTAAAACCTTCCCTCCAAAAGTTCAGGACTCCATTGGCTCTTTGACACCCCAGAGGTGTGACCTCCATAGGGTTTAAAAGACCTCACTCCAGTGACCTGCCTAGTTTAGTTTTTAGTCTCTTCACTCGTCTCCCATCGCCTCTCCATCTTCTGGTCGCTAAATCCCAGCTACCGAGTCTGGCAGGCCTCGGCACACCCAGTCGGCGGATCTTTTAGATTCTAAGAGGACAAGGAGGATGTGAGCTAGAACTCTTCTGACTCCCTTAAGTTTTGTGCCAGGCCTTTGGCCTTGACCTTCCATTCACCAGAAATTCTAAGATCTCAGCTGATGTCTCTCTTAGCTCTTTTTCACTTTCTACCTGGGAAGAAACTCCCAATCACCAGTGAGTCAGGACATCTTTGGAATTCATCACTCTTCAAACACGGAAGAACTTGAAGAACTCCCAACACCACCAAACCTTCAAACCATCAGAACTTTCATCTGAGACTGCATTCTGGACACTCGTTCAACGACCAAAAGGCAATGCAAGTATTGTACATTTAACTAAACGAAACAGAGGTTTAGAATAAGTTATAGACCCCGTTATAAACGGCGCTGATGGTTTTATTCAGGTGGTTAACTGACTCTTTTCATAGCTTCATTCTCTGGTTTCCTGATGGTTTCATCCATCAACTCTCATTTGCCCTTTCCCCATGTATGAGTTATTGTATGTTTGTTTGTTTGTTTGTTTGTTAGACTAGTTTGTGTTAATGTTTAGTTAATAAAGCTCATGTGCACAAATTACATGAGTTTCTGATTCTGCCTTGCAAATTAATGTCCCTTTACGATTTTTGATCCTTACTACATGCTCTAATGTATTAATACTTAGGAAAGTATTTTCTGTGGCCAAGAAAATATCCTTTCTTAGAGTTGATATGAACTAACACTGAATGTTCGCTGGACGGACAGATCAGTTGATGGCAATGCAATTTTGCTACAGTTATTACTGTCAGCCGATATAAATAATTGTAATTAATCATAATTAATTGTAATTATTTATATACAATTCTTTTTTGAGCTAATTTGCTACATGATATGGTGGCGAATGCGGGCAATCGTTTAAACTTTATTTGCAAGCGGACTCGGTATCAAACTTGTGTGTTTGTCTCATAAATTTTATTAACGTCTTACACATGCAATTTCTGATAAAATCAGATAGACTATAGCTTGAATGCACCTTACTACTAGCAGTAGAAGTTTATCAATGCTATAATACATGTTTAAATCGTACGATAAGAATCTAACCTGATATTAGTGAAAAAGTCCTAATTTCTGTTGTTAGTAGAGCGTAAACCTTCTCTGACGAAAAATCCCAGATTAGCAGCCCCTATAGATGGTACCAGAATAAATTAATCTGATTTTGGGTGAAGAAATCCCCATTTCTGCTTTAAATGTGTAAGTCTTCTCTGACGAAGAAAGATCAGATTAGAAACCCACATAAATGAATAAATTAATCTGATTTTGGGCGAGGAAATCCCCATTTCAGCTTCAAATGTGTAAATCTTCTCTGACGAAGAAAACTCAGATTAGAATCCCACATAAATGAATAAATTAATCTGATTTTGGGCAAAGAAATCCCCATTTCAGCTTTAAAGGTGTAAGTCTTCTTTGACGAGGGAATCTCAGATTAGCGGCACAAATTAATCTGCGTGGCAAAGAAACCCCACTTGCAGTGATATCAAAACTGGGCAACGAAGAAATCTTGCTACAGGATATTTAGTTAAATGGTGATTTGAGCGATGTTCCTCATCTCCCCGAGTTAAGGTCTTCTTGTCACCTTCGCGTATCATTGTAGTCATTGAAGTGATGCAATTGAATAGCGAATTAATGGTGTAATTCTAGCCTAGCTAACTAGTAATTTGCCATGGTCTGTGAAGTGAATGTACTGTTTTGATTTGTGAATGAAGTTGTATGCGACACGTCATAACTGACTGTTATGCACCGCGTGAGTTCCCATGCATGTTTACAGCAGCGCAAGTTCTGCTGCACTTGCGCGTTGTAAGCTCGCATCGGTCTCTTAGCAACGTCTGACCCCGGAAGTGGAGAGCAGCTTCTTCTGGTTCAATTTGATAACAGCACACACGTCACTGACCCTTGTGTAAAAAACAACTGAGTGTAGCCAAAGCTAAGTCTGTAGCAGCCGCACAGGCATATAAACTAACTAAGCCCTTTACCTCAACTGTTAACTGTTAGCATCCGACTAACACTTAAGATACTTGTGAGTGTAAAGTGTAGCCACTCCTCTCTCTCTCTCCCTCCCTCACTCTTGGTTTCACTTCCTGTTTGTGCTATCACCTTCTGTTTAGACTCAGTTAGGTCGGTCCCTCCTCACATACGTTGGTCCTATGTGTGTTATTTATATTTTGACTTTATTCTACCTCTCTTTGATTTAATTTCATTCATTTACTTTTTAGCTTGAACGTACAGATTCAGCTAAGTTGATTTTAAAGGGGTGGTTGATTGCGATTTCACTTTTTTGAAGTTAGTGTGTAATGTTGCTGTTGGAGCATAAATAATATCTGCAAAGTGGCAGCGCTGAAAGTTCAATACAAACGGAGATATCGTCTTTTAAAATTCAGGAAGTTTAATGCCTACAAAAACGACTCGTATGAGACTACAACAGCTACTTCCCGGGTTTGTTACGTCACAAACCCAGATAAACCCTGCCCCCGGGAACATGCAACGAAGGGGGCGAGGCCAAGCGGCGCCACTCAGAGAAGAGGAAGAGAAAACTACGGGTGCACGAAAACACACACACACACAGACACTCTCTCACACACAGACAGACACTCTATCACACACACACACACACACACACACACACAGAGACAGACACTCTCTCACACACACTCACTCTCACACACACGCTCCTCTGGTTAGTTATCCTTGAGTCGTGCTGGCATGAAGGCATGAGGAGATCATGTCTCACACACACAACGATTCTGTCTTCTAACCATTCTATAGGATTCACAAGTTTCAAAATCAATTTTATAAAGCAACGGTTCTTATTACTGTTCCTCACGTCACCTGCTCTGCATCTCTCTCTTCAATCGTCAGATCAGCTTCAACAAACTGTTCCAATTATACACTTTTCACATAGCTATGAGAAGCGTTATAAATGGACACGAGTGCAGTTGCCATACTCTGTTAAGCTTTAATCAAAATAAAACCATATATTATAAGCTAACAGAAGCAGTAGCATCTAGAAACAACAGCGTTTCTAACAGTATCAGACAACAAAAACAAACATACCATTAAGAGCCGCGCGATTGTCGTCAATAATATTCTCTGCGTCTCAATCGGGATCAAATTCATAATTATAGTATAAGTTACACGAGCCAGTGTTTACAGTTCAATCCGACGCACATGGCTGAGCTGAGAGGGCGGGACTTTCCATGAGCAGTCGGAGGTTCAGCGAATCACAACACACTGAGCCAACTAACCAATCTCAGCCCATTATGTATTTCTGAGGGAGGGGCTTCATTAAACCTGGAATAATGCTGCCTTCACGAGCTATCGGAATTATCGTAAATACGAGTTTCCTAATCGGAAATTGGACGTGAACGGCCTCTCAAGTCGTATTTACTACTGGGAAATTCGGAAATAATTTTGATACCCGAGTTTCCGAGTTGGGCGGGTCATAAACTTTAAACATGGTGGAGGTGACAACCATTGCTGCTGTCAATGCTGTTCTCACAACAACTACATCCCTTTGTCTTGTCGCTAAAGTAGTGTATTTATAGGCTAGATATGAACAATCATGCGAAGCATATTGTGTGTTTTATAAGCAGTGAAATAAGCATGTATTTGACCGAAATTCCAGAATTGTCAGCGAACTGCATGTATAGCGCGGTGAATGTTTATAAGATTGTCAACCAATGGGATGCTACATTTTATTCTTTCCGACATTAAAGCACATGAATACGACAAGCTCATAATCACGACTTGGGGAAAGTCGTGGCCTGATGGTTAGGGAGTCGGGCTTGTAACCTGAAGGTTGCCGGTTCGATTCTCACACCGGCAGGAATTGAAGGTGGGGATTGTGAACAAACAGCACTCTCTCTGCCTTCGATACCATGACTGAGGTGCCCTTGAGCAAGGCACCGAACCCCCAATTGCTCCCCGGGCGCTGGAGCAATGGCTGCCCACTGCTCCGGGTGTGTGTTCACGGTGTGTGTGTGTGTGTTTGTTCACTATTCACTGCTGTGTGTGTGCACTTGGATGGGTTAAATGCAGAGCACCAATTTCGAGTATGGGTCACCATACTTGACAATACGTCACTTTCACTTTCATAAGTGGGAAATAGGAAATTTCCGATAGCATGTGAAGGCAGCATAAAACAAGCTGTTTTCCAGTCAAGTGACAGAGCAGTGTTGAATAAAGGTAAATTATGTGAAAAATAATTTTTTTTTTTTTAAACGAAGCATGAACACGTTAGACTGTAACCCATGAACACAATCAAGCCAAGAATAAAAACAGTAAACCACCCCTTTAATTAAATCTGAGATTTAACTAAATCAATTTTTTATTTATTTATTTATTTTTTTATTCCTTTTAGTTTCCTAAAGCTATTAGGACATTTTCATTTTACCTTTACCTTATTTTAGTTATTTGACCATCACCATCTTCCCTCTCGGTATAGGATTAGAGCAGTTCTAGCAACTGTTGTCCCCTTAATGAACTGTACAGGTTATTAGTAGCCTAATTCCTGTCTCTTCTATACCCCTCCTTACTCCTGGCCCCTGAGCAGACTAGAAACACTTCCTATCGTTTCTGTTTATTTACTTTGAGGTGTTTGATGTTAGCTTAGCTAACAGACCCCTAGGTTTTATGACCCTGCTGCAGCATTCCTTTTAGTAAGTGACAACTGCTCAGTCATATCTCCTAGCTTAAACTAAATAAGGAAAGCCCTTCCTTCTCCCTCTCTCTTCCTGATTTTATTTCAGTTTTGTTTATTTGATACCTTCATAGTGACCAAACCTGTGAACCATCAGTGCTTTGAGTAATAGTTTGACCACACATATAGCCCATTAGCTGACCACTGCTTACAGCCCCGTCAACAGAGTGACTCAAACCCTCTCCTTGTGTTCTTAGCACCCTACCTCACTAGTTGCCCCTCACCAGCTAGTCACACCTTACACGGCCTTGCCTTTCCCCATACAGATAGCCTAACACCTTTGTACGTACTTGCATTTGCCTTCTGCCTCTCTCTCTCTCTGGTGTTCCCCCAAGCGTGCCGGTGTGTCTCAGACATTCCACAGACATCCAGCCCGGCCAGCTCACCAGGACCAGCTGAAAACCCAGCAAAGCACGGTGATGGACATCCTTCAGCCCAAAGCAGCTAGCGACCTGCCATGGCAAAGAAAGGAACAGCGAGACTGTGACACAAGTGGACACCTGACACCCAGCCTGAACCACCTGGAGCTGACTAGCATCATCTTCTCCTTGTCCCACACCCTCAAGGGCCTCAGACAGGAGGTAAATGAACTGAACCTGCAAGTCACAGAGTTCTACAGGGAACTGACACCCGCTCAGCGAGAGAAGGCACAGAACGGATGCAAAGAACCTTACAGAATGGCACAACAGATGGAAATCACCAGTCTTCAGGAGCCCACTGTTCACACTTCACCAGCCAGCAACTACAGGGAGGTGGGGCAGGGACCCTTCCAGAGGATCACTGTAGATGCACACACCGTGTGGCCCCACAGACCCCAACAAGCTGGCCAGAGACAATACAACTGTCAACCTAAATACTGCAGAGGGCCACAACACTTGCCCACCTGCAAAACATGGACTTTTACGCTTGAACTCTGCCCAATGTGACCACACAAGACAGACTATCTACTCTGGACAACCGCCGGCCTTGAGGCATCCAACATCCTGTACCAGCAGTCTGAACCTGTCAAAGCGGATTACAAAAACTACAAGAAGCCTGCTACAGCCAGCCCTGAATCTACGGCAGACGACAGAACAGGCCACAAGGGAGGAAGGCTTCAACTCCAGAACCTTCCCTCCTCCCGAAATCCGCATCACATTGTTAGTCACCACCCAAGCGCCATGGCCTTCCCCTGCACAATGACCACCTGACATCTGCAGAACTCAGCCCGTATGCCCTACAGAGAACACAGCGCTGCCTCCATAGAGACTGTTAAAATCCTGCCTATCTCTGCACAGTACCCAGAACTGATTCTGGAGAGCACACGGGCCAGCAACAGAGATCTTGAGGACATTAAAAGAGCTGATCCTGAGAGCAGCCTCACCGGCAGGACGAGCAGGATATATCAGGCTATCAGACTCCTTTTAACTACGAGTGGCATGAGAAACCAACAACCTACCAGAATGCCCTCCTACTCAGAGAAACGCCCAGATCTCGGCCAACAGTCTCTCACCGCAGAGACATCCATCCTAACGCCGGATGGTCATGGCACCCAGACAGCAGACCAGATCAGCAGATGGCTAACCACCCATGACAGGCCAAAATACACACGGCCAACTCCCCTGCACCTGACCATCAGCTCCGTGAGACTGTACACCCCGTGTACACAACACAAATGGACACAAGCTCTCTTTTCACCAACATAGACCAGTTGTATTGTTTTGAGCCCCAAAAGACTTTAAGCATTCATAGAATTGGGCTCAAGTGCGGGAACGTTCACTTTTCCAGCCAGCCAACTCATCTGAATTTGCATTGTTGTATGTTTATCTTATGCTTAATTAGTACGTAGCACCGTGGTCCTGCAAGATACGACATTTCGTTCCACTATATGTCCAGACATGTAGCAGAATGACAATAAAGCTCAACTTAAACTTGAACTTGAAGGGGACTGCCCTGCCACAAAGATCAGGCCTGACATCTCAGCTGGTCGTGAGAACTCAGTCTCAAGGTCAGACCAGCCCACGACCCAGAATCCTCCTGCCCTTACATCTTGAAAGGCACATCGCTGTGATAGATGCCTCATCAGAAAGTCAACACAGTTCCCAACCAGCAGGAACCGCATAGCCAT
Organism: Spinibarbus caldwelli; assembly: GCA_039654775.1. Lineage (NCBI taxonomy): Eukaryota > Metazoa > Chordata > Actinopteri > Cypriniformes > Cyprinidae > Spinibarbus > Spinibarbus caldwelli. Next base: position 32,809,791 of record CM077221.1, read on the forward strand.
GATGGTGCCTGTCTCACTGAGCAACAAATCTGCACTGTCACCAGCAGAAACCCTCTTTACACGTCTTTACTTCTCAGAGCTGAACAGTGTGGCTACATCTGAGACAGTAGAGATCGTGAGTATTCTAAAGGAACTCATTCAGAGGAGGCCCCACAAAGGAGGCAAAATGGACAGTACAGACTCCTTATAAGTTTAAGAACTGGAATGGATGACCGCCCAAAATGCTCGCCAGCTGAATGCTCACCCAGATCTCTGCTAACCAGCTACTGACCACAGAGCCAGCCATTCCATCGCCAAGTAATGGCATCGCCCAGCCACTTCAGCTGATGGCTGCACATCCAGGATGATCCAACATCTTTCAGCATACCGGTCACCACACAAACCCGGTATCAGGACTCCTGAGGAAGCCTTGTAAAGTGCAAGAACTTCCTGCCAGATCATACCAGACGTTTACTCTGGTGAAAATATGAGACTGCAGTACCAGCATACACAAAAGGGGAACAGACAGCGACAGTGTGACACACAGACAGCGTGGCCAAACCCTCAACCACACACCTTCAAGGGAATGGAGGGAACCTGGCCCCACTCTGAGCCACACCCCCTTTTCTAAGAGACACCCTGCACCTGCCGACAGCTGCCAGTGCCATAGCTGCTCTTCACAAGAGGCAATGATGCAGCGCTAATGTCAACTGCGTGGACTCACTCAAGACCACATTACATCATCAAACTCAAATGGCATCTGCATTCTACACCATGCCTGATCTACTCTCATCCCAAGGAGTTTCATCTGACAGCTGGATTCACCAACTACTGCCTTAGTCCTGGTCTACACCAACAACATGGCCAGAACTAAAGGGGGATTGCCACTTCAGCAGAACACTGCTACCACCGGAGCACTAACTACTCAGATGACAAAAGAGCCCTGTTCTGCACTTCACGAACCATCCAGCGGTTCTCCATTTACAATGGAACAGGGAAAGTGATCACAGAGACGTGCCACCTACCTGTAATGGCCCTCAACAGCCAAAGCATCCGTACAGAGGACCAACGCACCCAAAGCCACAGGGTCAATGGACGCAATGTTGAGGCACGGTGTGCCCAGAGCGGGTGTTTTGTAGCTTAACAGCAAACCTCTCCCACAGCAACACTTCAAGCTGGACTCCCAGTCATCACAGTACAAGTGAAAACCATCCTGATCACCCTTTAAATCGCATCGGCTCACAATAACTGCATCAAAGAACTCCTCATTTACACAGACTCAAATTATGCCAAGCTCAGCTTCACACGCCACCTCCTTGGCTAGGAAAAAGATGAGTTTGCCACAATGAACAAGAAGCCAGTCAAGCACCAACACCTGTCCCAGGCGTGCAACAACATCACAAGTGCATTACATGGTGAGCTATGGTCTCAACCAAGACCCACCCATCCACCCATGAGGGGGGGTTGAGTCATGTTAATGCATGTCCACAACGCACCATGTGCTGGACACCACAGTACCAGAGAAACTTATGAGACACTAAAACAAATGGCATACGGGGCTGGCATACAGCAAGATGTGGCGGAATGTGTCAGAGCATGTCAGGTTGCTGTCAATTCCAAACAGCAAACCTGAACCACAAAGCCCCACGACAACACACTCCACTTTGGGTTGGTTTGCAATCACTGTCATGACACTTAGCTGTCTCACCACGTACGGGCCTATAACACCATACAGATCTGTGTCAGTCCTCACTTTCCAGTCTGCCAAAGACTGCAAACCCCACTGCCCAAGGAGGAGATGTGAACACTTGGCTAAAAGGCATTACAGATATCCTCACCCACAAGACCACCTGAAAAGGAATTAGAGCCAAGAAAAGCGGAGCCCTCATCAGCATCACCACCGCTGAGCAGAACGGAGTCCCCTATCCAAGAATTGCTACACGATGGAAGAAGTGAATGGCTGCAAACCAAAGCATCGCCAGCCTTTACCACAGAACTCTTCCCTTCTAACAAAAGAAGAAAGCTCATTAATGCAGACCCCGAAACTGCACAGGAGACGACTCTGAAAGACCTTGACAAACTGGCTAAAACATCACCCAGTTTGACCAAATGCTAAAGAAGGCCAAGGTATCCAGAAGTGGAAGCTCACGCGACTGACAGAGACAGGTTATACCTCCTCAGACCCTCATCCAGTGCTGAGAGTCAATGTGGTGCAAAGGTCCATGAACAGGTGCACGGCTGCACTTCCTCGGACCTTCAAACGGAACCACCGGAGAAGAGGAACCCAGGCGGAGACAATGCTGAACCTGACCAAGGTTCACACCCAAGCTGAGGATCCAAAGTCTCAGGAAAATTAGAAACCACCTGTCATCTGTCCTCTCTGATCCACCTGCCATCTGACCATCAGGATCCACCTGTCATCTGTCCTTCATGATCCACCTACCAACTCATGTCAGGAAGGCAGGTGACACTGTCTCGACACCTGCTGCACAAGCTCGAGGACCCGCACCTTGCTACAACTTACATCCCCACAGCACACCGCTTGACCGCACCACAACCACTACTGGAGGCACCAACACCCCGAGAGCCACCACTCCCAGCCGTGGGTGGCAGGGGCGTGTTTGATTGTTCTGCATCTTTAATGTCGCTCACTGTTGTCTACTGAACGGACAACAACGTTCGAAAGGGGGAAATTATGTAGCATTTGGACCAATCAGACACTCATTTGTTCATTAGATTTAACAAATCAATTATTCATTAGATTAAAAACAGTCATAGACCCCTCAACCAACACCAGACTCGGTATCTATATGTCTGTGAACGAAGTCCAGGCCCCTGGTTACCATAGCAACCAGGAGACTTTTGCCAGGCCAGATAAACTTTACGACCTAATGGCATGTAGAGAGTTCTCCCTTTCTCTACACTTTCCATAGGAAAGACACATAATGCACATAAAAATGGACTCTTCTCTAATTAATTCATTGAAAAACCTTTCTTTGAATGAATACACATATCCTCAGGTCATTGTGTATATTGTTACTGTTCTTGTATATTGTCTTTTGTACTGTATCCTGTTTTATGCATGCTTATGATAGATCACTAGTTAATATCACCTCATTTATTCCATGTTTGGTCTCTATCAATTCATCTTCGGATGATCTAAATGACAGTGTATATTGCATGTTGATAACTATGCAACATATTAGTGTTCTAAGAATCTTTAATAGTTTGAATATCAACTTCCAATCCAACCCCATGCAAATTACCATGTTCAGAGACAAAGAGTCGTAAAACCTTCCCTCCAAAAGTTCAGGACTCCATTGGTTCTTTGACACCCCAGAGGTGTGACCTCCATAGGGTTTAAAAGACCTCACTTCAGTGACCTGCCTAGTTTAGTTTTTAGCTTTTAGTCTCTTCACTCGTCTCCCATCCCCTCTCCATCTTCTGGTTGCTAAATCCCAGAGCCGGTGCTACCGTGTCTGGCAGGCCTCAGCACACCCAGTCGGCAGATCTTTTAGAATCTAAGAGGATGAGGAGGATGTGAGCTAGAACTCTTCTGGACCTTTAAGTTTTGTGCCAGGCCTTCGGCCTTGACCTTCCATTCACCAGAGATCCTAAGATCTCAGCTGATGTCTCTCTTAGCTCTTTTTCACTTTCTACCTGGGAAGAAACTCCCAATCACCAATGAGTCAGGACATCTTTGGAATTCATCACTCTTCAAACACGGAAGAACTTGGAGAATTCCAACACCACCAAACCTTCAAACCATCAGAACTTTCATCTGAGACTGCATTCTGGACACTCGTTCAACGACCAAAAGGCAAGGCAAGTATTGTACATTTAACTAAAAGAAACAAGGGTTTAGTATAAGTTATAGACCCCGTTATAAACGGCGCTGATGGTTTTATTCAGGTGGTTAACTGACTCTTTTCATAGCTTCATTCTCTGGTTTCCTGATGGTTTCATCCATCAACGCTCATTTGCCCTTTCCCCATGTATGAGTGACTGTATGTTTGTTTGTTTGTTAGACTAGTTTGCATTAGTGTTTAGTTAATAAAGCTCATGTGCACAAATTACATGAGTTTCTGATTCTGCCTTGCAAATTAATGTCCCTTTACGATTTCTGATCTTTACTACATGCTCTAATGTATTAATACTTAGGAAAGTATTTTCTGTGGCCAAGAAAATATCCTTTCTTAGAGTTGATATGAACTAACACTGAATGTTCACTGGGCGGACAGATCAGTTGATAGCAATTTAATTTTGCTACAGTTATTACTGTCAGCCGATATAAATAATTGTAATTAATCATAATTAATAGTAATTATCTATATACAATTCCCTTTTGAGCTAATTTGCTACATAAAACAGGCATCTATATGGTGGCCCAGTAGTGCACAACACAACGCAATTAAAAAAGCAAACATAAGCTCACAACACAACGACATTTAGCCACAACACAACGACATTAAGCCACAACACAACGACATTAAACCACAGCACAATGACATTAAGCCACAGCACAACGACATTAAGCCACAGCAGAACGACATTAAGCCACAACACAACGACATTAAGCCACAACACAACGGAAATGCTCCCGACCACTAGGGGGCAGTGTTGACAGTTATTTCCTCGAGACGCCACAAGAAATTCTCAATGTAAGTGATTGTGTAATCTATTTTTAAATTATATCCTGGTAATCTTAATATATCGATTCATGAATCGAGCAGAAAATAAATCAATATTATTTTCAATTTGGACAGTTTAGTTCTGCTCTATGCACGGTCACTTCCACGTTTTTACTCAGGGGGCTTACTTAAATCCGGTGCTGTGCCGGAAGCCATTGTTCCTTAATACGTAGAGCTTTCAAAATGACAAGAGGAGAAGATGATTTTTCATCTTACAAGAACTTCCCCGGATTACTGTAAATTAATTTCATTGCACGGAGAAGGGTATTAAACGTTTCAAGTTACATCGACAACTTTAGGATGAGTATTGTTCTATCGTCTTCTAGCAAATCTAGCTAATAAGGCTGGATAACGCTGCTGCACCGATTTGACCAGCGCTACAATAGCAGGCTAAGTTAGAGTTTAGCTATAAACTCCGTCCACCTCAGGTTTTTATAATTCCTAATAGATAGTAGAAATAACAGCAGAGCTCCCGGTAATCCACGTTTGTTTGTATCTGTGGCTCTGATAGGCGTTTGCTGTGATAGGAACATCTTCACTTGATATGAAGTATTTGAAATACTGTTCCCATTTTTAGATTGCCATGTATCGTAATAAACCTTAAGTCTGAAAGTTTCTGGCAGTTATTGTTATATTTTCAACTTTTATTATCTGTAACCTGAAGCTTAAATTGTTTACATTTAATATAGCAGTTTTCCAGGGATCCCTAACACAAACATGATGAAGCTGTTCAGTAAAAAGCAAACAAGATCAGAAATGGTTAAGAGGGTTAGGGACATCCTTTGAAATATTACTGAACTTTTTACAGTGCATTGGCATGTTTGTAACATTATATAAACTATTAATTTTTCATAATTTATTTTAAGTATAGTTTATTTTACAATGTAACAATTTAAAATGGAACTGAAAGTAATTCAAAATGTATCTGAAATAAATTCAATATGTAACCCAATGTAATTATCTTCACAGATTGTTTTAGAGGACTCCCATCCATACTGTTGCAGCACTGTACCAGACAGCACACTATTCAGAACTGAGAATCAGTGCAGCTCCTCCTGTACAGAGCTGCACTGAATGGAGCAGAGCTGGAACAAACCTAGAACAATGGTAAGTAAGATAATAGGGTTGTGCCGATAGACGATAGTAGGTATCGTGTATCGACAATAGTCAGAGATATCGACAATAGCAGATGTCTTTGTCAATAGTCAAGACGATATAAGGCTCATTCTCCTATTAATGTATAAAACTATTACTATTGTTATTATTATTATTATTAGGTGACCTATATTATTATTGGGCTATTATTATCACATTGCCCCACTATTTCACCTCAGCGCCGCACTTTACACACACGCACAAATGAGGATTAGGCTTCTCCTCCTCATTGGAAATGTTTTAAAAATAGACTCTAAAACAAAGCCCACATCAAAATTGAACTGCAGGGTGATAAAACATTGTTTACAAATTAGGCTATGTCAAGAGTGTAAAAAGAGACATCTTTTAAACATCTTCTTGAACAGCTATGAACTATGAATGAACATGACGAAACTGCACCGGCAGCATTTCGTTTTCTTTACAGCACATTAACAAAAAAAACATTGATGCTTATTCTTCATCATCGTTATTATAAAAATATGCAGTTAATAAGTTATCAGTTTAAAACAGGGCTCGTCATGGGGCGCACGGTCCGGAGCGCTGTATGACTGATGTATCCATTTAATTTAACTTTACTCCAAAAATATGAACTTACCTAAAAATACTTTTATCTTTAACGTGTTTGTTTATGCCCAATATTTAGTGTTAAACTGTTCGTCTTTAAAATAAATCTATTTTTGATTATCACCTTGACTGATTTTTAGACTGATAACTTCCACGCCGATGCGGCAAACTTGTCACAGTAGGACGCACGGTCCTAATAGCGATGTATGACTGCTGTATCCGAATATATGAAGTAGCTGTTTTAAATATTTTTTATATTTAACATGTTTCAGTATGTTTGAAAGTATATTATTTCAATTATTGGTGCTTCCAGGTTCTCCCTCTCTCATTCACGCGTGGTTTAAAAATCACTAAATAGTTATGAAATAGTCTATGACGAGTACAGAGAGTCTCTCTCTTGCCCCCATCCACGATAATATCGTGTATCGGCGATCTCACAGGCTGGCGTATTGACGATATGAAAAATGACCATATCGCCCAACACTATAAGATAATTATCAAATTCTTTAATGAATGACATAATTAATAAACTTTGAATAATAATATTAACATGCCCCATTGGTATGCCTAGAGAGTCAAGCCAGGTCCTGTCAGTGGGACAGTGGTCCTGTTTGCAAGAGAGTGGTTAAGGTAGGAGTAGACTGTCTAATATTATTACATCTTTTCATATCTTGCTATATTCATAATGTATAACATATATGATTAGCCCTAGAAGAAAAAAGACAAACACAATCATATTGAATATGGCTCCATTCATAATGTATGCAACAAGTAATGACAGTAGTGGAAGATTTTTATTTTTGTAATGGTCAATTTACACTATACCTCTGTTTTTCATCTCAGGAGAACGCTTAACAGTGGTGTCACCAGCGATCTGCCTGACCTATCAGTCCTCCAAGTGGCAGAAGTGTAAAAAAAAAAAAAATAAATAAAAAAAAACCATACCATTACACTACCACAGTTATTAGTATTTTACATAACTATTGACCTATGACCATTGACCATGAAGAGGAGGAACTCATCGAAGGGCTGCAGAGACTGACACTGTCAAAATAAATTTTAAATAATTATGATACATGCATGTAACATGCATCAAAAAATAAAAATATATATAACATTTTCTTTCTCTGTCACAAACAATATAATATCAATATTTACCATTGCATTGCTTGTTACTCCAACTTCACTCCTCGTTGTAGCTGTCCTTGCTCTGGTCACACGTACCATGCTGTGGGATGCAGGTTCAATAACTCTCCAAAAGGCCATTAAATGGTTCTACATCTCAAATCTAAATTGGATGAGACATGTTTTCAGAAAATACACACCACACAATGTAATAACACTGCCAGTTAGTTTGCCTACACTGAACCTGAAGGTTACTTTAAAAATTGACATGCAAGTACTCTTATGAAAAAAAAATAATAATTAGCTGGGGTTTTAGCTTATTCTCCCTCATGCCATTCTAAACCATTATGAATTTCTTCTGTGGGGAAATAACTGACTGACACGAACATTATTTACAACATTTCTATATGCCAATGAAGAAAGCAAGCCATATGGGTTTACAACAACATAAAGGTGAGTATATGATGACAGCTTTATTTTTATTTTTGGGTGAATCATCTATTAACTCATTAACACATATTGCCCAGACCCACAGAAGAGGTTTTTAAACAAACAGGCAACCACAGCGGGAAAAAAAAAAAATCACTATAGGCCTACACTGTGCTCGGTAATATAGTAAAATATATAAGGGTTTAGATCTTACCTGGTGTACAACCGCATGCTGTCGTCATTCTTTAAGTATCAGAAGTGATGTTAAAATCCTTATATCTACTACTCTGAATCCACTTATTGCTAGTTTCTTCATCCAGGGGAGAAGTGTGAAAAACCTTTGAGAAGCCTCGCAAAACGGGACATGGAACTCTTCATTAAATAGTTACATTACTGTGGTATACTTAATTTGTTATATTATAGCAATAAAATGCATAAATATTATTTTATATTAATCGTTCATTGATAAAAGATTGCGGCATCGGAACCTTTTATGCGCCCTGAGATTTCACCGGAAATACGTAGGCTGCGTGCCGTGCATAGAATCCCGTTTCTGCTGACCAACTTCCCCCTAGTGGTCGGGAGCATTTCCGTTGTGTTGTGGCTTAATGTCGTTGTGTTGTGAGTTTATGTTTGTTTGTTTAAATTGCATTGTGTTGTACACTACTGGGCCACCGTACATCTAGCTTATAAATATCTACTAGACAGACGGACGGACGGTTTTTGCGCGAGACATTGCGCTGACTCCCAATTTATCACGAGAGAATGAAGATGGAACTCGCGGATTGGTCGCTTGAACACCAATTAAATCGAAGCTGGGTCGATCCTTCCTGACAGGGAATCGGGATAAAAAGTTTGAGGTGTACACACAACTAAAAGTTTGAAGAGTCGGAGGGAGGGGGTTAAAATCCAGAGAAAGAAGATGAGCGACACAGAGGCACCTGAGCAACCTCAGCCCGAGAGAAAAGTTATCGGTAGGGGTTCAGTGACAATACATTATTTAAGACAAATTGCAGATCATAGTGAACACGTCGTGTATATGGGGTGAAACGTGACTGACAGGCTTTACTGACAATTACCGTTTGTATTGATTAGCTGTTTTTTTTTTTTTTCTGATCTTGTGTTTTGCTTTACTTTTCGACAATATCGTCTTTTGAGAAAATGGTTTCATTTTTGTGGCGGACAGAAATAAAGCTGAATTCACTACTTCCACTTGCGACTTTACATGTAATATCGAGAAAACTGTAGATAAATGCTTTTTAGAAACCACATGGTTACCGTCATCGTATTTGGGACTTATTTTACCATTTATAACTATGTATAAGAAATTATGATCCGCACTCAAGTGCGGATCATAATTTCTTATACAAAGTAACTTAATTGACGCATCAAAATAAAAAGATCAAGTAGCGGAGGAGCGCGGTGCAGACGAGGTTGTTGACCATTTATAACTATAACATCTTACTGGGCAGTCTGATTGTCTCTTGTTGGGATTTAATATTCTGTTTCTATAATTACAGCATAAAGAGAAATTAAAGGAACATGTCTGGTGGGATTTTAAGTGGTTCATATTTGAAGTAGGCTAGCGTTTGGCTGTTTACACAGTGAGACTGCGTTGACGACCCACATTTCTGCGCGCTGTCACCATGTGCTTTGTGGGAGGGTTTAACTGCAGGTGTGCTACATGTCGTTAGGTAAAAGCTTTACATTACCAACCATTTGTAATTGCCCAAATTTACCCCTTGGATCGCATAGTAATAAGAAAATCTTATCCTGTCGGGCAAAAATGCGTGTATTTTCGACTACCTTTAACTCTTGGATAAAGTTGTGACCTGTGCTTGAGTGGCCAAAGTGGTTGAAGGCTCTCAAAGATTGTAGTTGATTCATACATATGGCCCACAGTGTTCAAATGAGTCGGTTCCTCGGGCTTTGCTTGAGCATACGAATCCTGTCAGATCTTCTCACTAGATGGTGACTGATTTATTTATTTATTTATTTATTTAGTTTATTATTATTATTATTTTTTTTTTTAAATCTATTGCAGCGACAGGTGTGCAGGGAACTGTGAAATGGTTCAATGTGCGCAATGGATATGGCTTCATCAATAGGTATGTTCCTAATAAATGACTGCTCACCTGACTAACTATATGCACAGAGACCCAGTCTGATGGATACTGTGGAGTCCAAACGTCTGAGACCACTAGTGTTTTTTCCCTAATTTAAAACAGCCATTTTGATTGCAGTGTAACAAATTTGATCAGTGACTTAAAAAAAAAAAAAAAAAAAAAAAAATTAAATTCTAAAATCTTATTTACATGTTTAAATGAAGAAAGCCCAGATTTTCAAAGTGATCTCAGGCTTCTGGTCCTGTGTGTGTGTGTGTGTGTTCTTATTGCTAAGCAAGCATTTAAGTAATTATTGTTTTATTAAATATTAATGGTTTTATCTTTTTTTATTATTAATGGTTTTATCTAAGTTTTCAGAAAATATATTTGTTAAAATATTAATTGAAATTAAAAATTGAATTGAATGCTTTTGTTTCACAGAAATGATACTAAAGAAGATGTGTTTGTTCATCAGGTAATGAGTTTGCTTTATAAACCCATAGCAACATTTCATTTTGACTATTTAAAATGATTTTAAAATAGAAACTCTTTAAATTAAAGGTTATGGAGAAATACCACTAGTGTGTCGTCTAGAACAAATGTTTGACTCTGATGGTAAATGCAGCGTATATATGTACATGACATTCTTCCATAGGAAGTTTAGATGACATTACAAAAATTAAAACACATTGAGATCACCTATCACCTTTACAGTTATCTTAGAGTGCAAGTGTTCTTAAGATATCAACATTCGTTTTGAAATGGTTTGACTTGCAATTTAACTCACCCAGCATTGTTGAAAATGGATGTTATGATAAGGATGTGCCTCTTCCCTTTGTGTAGACTGCAATAAAAAAGAATAACCCAAGAAAGTTCCTCAGAAGTGTGGGGGATGGTGAGGTTGTAGAGTTTGATGTTGTCGAAGCCACTAAAGTAAGTGGTATCTGGATGAATCAAATGAGGGTTGAGGAATACTGTGAGTTTTATCTTATATAGCCTCTAAAACTGAGCCTTTGTTTTAGGGCTCAGAGGCAGCAAATGTGACTGGTCCAGGGGGTATACCTGTCAAAGGCAGTCGATACGCCCCCAATAAACGAAGATTCCGTAGGCGCTTTTACCCCCGTAATGCACAACCTGCTGAAGGAGAAGAGAAAGCTGGGGGGGCTCCAGCAGGGCCCATATCTGAGGGAGAGGGCTGTGAAGAGAAAGGAGCCCCTCGGCCACGTCCTCGGCGCCAGCGTCCACGCAGAAGACCTGTTCAGCCACAAGGCGAGGTGAGGTCATTTAAATGCTTTTTAACCAAAGGTCTAGTATGCCTTAAATTAACAGAATTATTTTTGAAACATTGTTAGTAAATTGAGAATCTTGTAGGCCCTGGTGACATTTCAGAAAGTACATGAATTATATTGTTTGTTTAATGTAAACTGTCGATATTGAGTATGAAAAAGTATTAAGCCTTTAAACAGCTCATTTTGTTTTATTAGTACACACTAGGGCTGTCAAAAAAAAAATCGAATTTCGAGTATTCGTCGAATTTATAAAAAAAAAAAAAAACATGCAAATGCGTTCGAATTTTAGGTGTGTGTCAGGCAGTGGCACATAAGATTCGACGACGATGTCGCTGTCATTGCATTTTAATGCTTTTGTTAGCCTATCCAGTTGAACCCACTAGATGCGGTGCTGCTACGTCGTTCATTCAGAATATTGCGGAAAACGAGAGCATCAGTGTGGAGATGTTTATGGCGAAACTGAAACCAAGCCATTCACACAACGCATATTTATCGCATTTTCTATAGGGACATCTATCACCGTTGCACTCGCGTCTCGCACGAGAGACGCATGTTTAGAAAGCCATGTAAAATTAATGTAAGTTCAACTTTTAAAAAAACATGTCAAGACTTTAATGGCGGGTTTTCCCCATCCCACTGCATTTCAAGTTTTAAAATGAAGAAAGTATCCTACTCTTTGTGATTGGTTTTCAGTGCTTTGTATTAAAACTATACATACATGCATGGTGCTGTTTTTTTTTTTTTTTCTAATTGTTTAAGCAACTTTATTAATTATATAGGGTTTATAAACATTAAACATTATGCACTTTTTTTCAAAATGGTGTTATTTTATTACGCTTTGAAGAAACGTGCATAATATTTTGCTCGATGCGCCCTCTTGTGGCCCCAGGAGAGAAGCCAAAAGCTTTTTTTTTCCCCTAACTGAAATTATGCCTTTTAAATTCGAATATAATTCGAATTTTGATATTTAAGTAGAAAATTCGAATTTAGCTTTTCAGTCATTTTGACAGCCCTAGTACACACAGCTGGTCAGTGAGCAGTTTTCATGTCTCTGCTCTAGGGAGAAGCAAGAGAGAAGAACAAGGAAGTAGATGGTGCCCAGCAGAGGCCACCACCACGCAGGTTCAGACCTCGATTTCGAAGGTTCATATCCTCACTTGTATATTTGGACCTGATTAAGACCGTAAACGTAGACAGTCGTTGTTGTTGCTGTCTTAAATCAAAGTTCACACAGTGGTGTTAAGTTGCAAGGGATACTGGAAATGGAGTATGGACAAATGTTAAGATGCCTTAAATTTTGAAAAGTGTATTTAAGGCTGGAAAAAGTATTGAGTAATATGTAGTTTTAAATATTATATTTATAATGCTTGATTTACCATCTCTAATCACCATTTATTTTATTTATTTTTTTATTTGCATGATATCTAACATTTCATTACCTTAAACATGAATGTACCCTGTGTGGATTTAATTTATTTTATGTAAACCTGAAAGTCTCTCTTGCTCAATATCTAGGCCGTTACGTCCTTGTCCACCCCCTGGAGAGGCTCAACAGACAGTAGTCCCTGCAGAAGAGCAAGAGTTGCCCCCTAAAGAGAGCCAGACCAGGGAGCACACTGAAGACCAGCCCCGGAAACCCCGCAGACAGTTCAGTCGTCGCAGACAGAGGAAATCTGAATCTGGTGCCTCTAAAGTGAGTGTTTTTTTTTTTTTTTTTTTTTTTTTTTTTTTTCCTCGAAGATGTTGAAATTGACACCATTAACTTTGTCTTCGCTGCCTCACTTTAAAGCGGTCATGAACTGCCTTTTGTTTTTTATTTTGTACTGTTCTCAGAGATCCGCTTATAATGTTATGAAGATTTTTACATCAAAAAACTCTGAAAAGTAAAAATTCTAAAATTTAGAAGTAATAGGCTATTTTCTGTCCTGTTTTGACCCCCCTCATCAGAACGTTCCGTTTGAATAGGCGTGGCGGATTGTATGATTGGCTAACAGTTCCCTAACAGCACACATGCGTCGGGCCGACGTCGACCCGATGTACAAAATTTCATCGGCGCGATGTCGCTCAGGGAGCATTTGCTAATCGGGAATACGTCGCCGCAACGTCGGCCTTTGATCAGAAATGCTCTCCGGCCGATGTTCGGACGATGCAGCTGTAAATACAAGCTGCTCTACGTGGGTGCGGTTCACCGACGTTTTTCTCATCGTTACGGCCACTGGTTTATAATAAAACAATACACACCACTCTCAACAGTTGCAAATGTATTAATATTTTCAATAAACATATTAAATATGCAAATAAATTAAATTTATCAAATGCTTTTATCAAAAGTGACTTACAAATGAGAAGCATTCATTTCACAATTATTTGTACTTTCAAAAATTAACCATGGTTTAACCACAGCATTTGCAGTAAAACCGTAGTAAAAACAAAATCAACCATAGTTTTACTACAATAACCATGGTTTAACTATAGCTGTTGCAGTAAAACCATAGTAAGTACAAAATTTACCATTATTTAAAAAAACTATGGTTACTATATCAAAACTATAGTATGAACCAAAAAAAAAAAATTTAAATAAAAACGTGGTTACTACACTAATGGTTGCTACAGTTTTACTATAGTAAAACCATGGTTAACTGTTGTATAAGCAACTTTCACAATACTTATTTCAAAATAGGTTTACAAAAAATGCATGTTTTCAAGGTTACAATTTAAAAAATATCCTTTAATCAGCCAGAGGTGACTGAGACTCACTAGGGAACAAAGTAATGTCCATTTGACAGCAGCTCAAAGATAATACAAGTCATATGGTCAGTACTGTCAGCATCTAAGCCTATCTTCGTGGCAAAAACCGAGTTACAATAATACGAGAGTTACATAAACGCAAAATAAAAACCGAGCAAATAATAATTACAGTAGTTAAAATGTTTTAAATTACATGATAAAAATTCTAAAATCTTCTTTGATGAAATCTTATTAAAGTCTCTAGCAATGTGTTCAGTTAAACACTATCCTTCAACATTATTAAAGGGTAAGTTCAACAATTTTCAGTCCATTTTGTATTGTTACAATGTTGGTAATATATGTAAAGGAACAATGTTTATTCTTTCTCCGAGTTACCTAGTTTATTTGTCAGCAAAACTGATGTAAAATGTCTTTTTTTTTTTTTTTTTTTTTTTTGGTGTCTTTTTGTCATTTTGTCAAAACTCATCATTTCATTTTGCAACATACTGTGCAGTGTTGCTTACAAATAAAAGAGGACCTACAGATACTCATAACTCAGAGAAAGTGTAAATATTGTTAATTTACAGATATTAGAGACATTGTAATAATACAAAGCGGGTTGAAAATCATCAGACTTACCCTTACAGGCAATATAAGGGTATTATTTGTCAGTTTTGTATGTCCACGTACAGTTGCCATCATTTGAAGTCTTTGTGAGTGTTGGCGTCATCTTAAGTCTTCACAAGTGAGTTTGGATCCAATCTGGAGCTGACATAATCGCTAGTAACTTTGGGCTGGGCATCCTGAGATAAACAGGAAATCAAAAGGAGAAAGTTTAGCATAGCTGCTGTTCATATTTCACAAAATATTTTATTTCATCACATATAACTGGAAGTGCAAGGTTATCAGATGTGTTGTGTGAATACTTGGCTAAAAATATGTATTTTAATCTAATTTAAACTAAAAGAATGTGTCTGAGTTTCAAACATTCAGGAAGGCTATTTCAAAGTAAAATAACAAAAAGCTCTACTTCCTTTAATGGTCTTTGATACATCCTTGGTATTATCAATAGTCCAGAATTTCTTGTCTTCATTAATAGGGGCTGCTGCTGCCCCTATTTGTGCTTATTTTCCTATAACTTCATAATTAAGTTTGCTATAAAAAAAAAAAAAAACTTTAGGCAGGTGTTCAATCACATGAAACCCGTCACATATCAATAAACAAATCGGCACACTGCCACTAACGCTCTCAAAAATCAGTTTATTGTTAGTGTTTCATGTGATCACTTTGTAAATGTATTTTGTCCTCATTATTTGGGGAACAGGCAATCTCTTTAGAATGGACTACACATGCCATAGTATCATTTAAGTGGGTGGAACATAATAACTGTAATATACACTACCATTCAAAAGTTTGGGATCAGTAAGTCTTTGAAAGAAGTCTCTTCTGCTCACCAAGGCTGCATTTATTTGATCAAAATGAAGTAAAAACACTAATATTGTGAAATATTATTATAATTTAACGCAACAGTTTTCTATGGGAATATGTGGTGAAATGTAATTTACTTCTCTGATCAAAGCAGAACATTTATTACTCCAGTCTTCAGTGTCACATGATCCTTCAGAAATCATTCTGATGCTGATTTGCTGCTCGAAACATTTATTATTATCAATGTCTTATCAATTATCAAAAGTTAGAGCAAACATTTCTGTTTCAAATCAATGCTTTACTTTTTAAACAATTTTTAATTCAGAGAATCTTGAAAAAATGAAGCATCACAGCTCTTTCAACATTGATAATAATCAGAAATGTTTCTTGAGCAGCAAATCAGCATATTAGAATGATTTGAAGGATCGTGTGACACTGAAGACTGGAGTAATGATGCTGAAAATTCAGCTTTACCATCACAGGAATAAATTATTTCTCTAATTCAAGTAGAAAAAGTAATTTTAACTCTTTCCCCGCCAGCGTTTTGAAAAAAAAAATTGCCAGCCACCGCCAGCATTTTTGATAATTTTCACCTAAATTTGACGGCCCTCAGAATATTTTCTGCTATGAATATAAGAACACATTATATATCACAATAAAGCACCAAGCCTCTGCTTTTAAACAAAAAAAAAAAAAAAATTCTATCTTCATGTGTTCATGTTTTATCACCATTTGAATGCAGATAGGTTTCATCAAAAATACAACATTTTGGACCAAAAACTGAGAAAAATGCATTTTTATCAAAGTGGTGCATTTTCAAGCAAAATACATTCAGATGTCATATTCTTTCACCTGTAAATAATTATATGAATAATTGAAATTTCATTCAATAAACAGAACAAACAGACACACACACAAACATATACATACATATGATTATATATACACACACACATATGCATACACACACACACACACACACACACACATATATATATATTTTTAGATAAATAGATATAGATTTATATATAGATCGCGCCCACACTCTCTAGCTGTAACCGATAACCCGTCGATCTGAATAGGGGTCTATTCAGATCGACGGGTTATCGGTTACAGCTAGAGATGTTTCTGTGTTTGTAAAGGTATCTCTCTCACTGACTACTTCGTCCCGATCAGATTCAAAATGGTCAAAACATGATCTATATATGAACTACAAATGAACTACTTCCATTTATGCTGATCGTCTTCTATTTGCACACCCGGAAGTCTCGTAACTCATTCAGGACATGCGCTAGGGCTTTCCTTACCGTAATACACCTAGAACACGGACTGCCGTAAAAAGTCGTCAATGGCGGGGAAGCGTTGTCTCTTAATTGACGAAATATCTCGTCAATGGCGGGGAAAGAGTTAAATTGCATTAACTGTATTCATTTCATACATTAAGCTGTGGTGGGCATAAGAGACTTTCAAAAACATTAAAAAAAAAAATCATACCAACCCCAAACTTATGAAACTGTACTTACTAGATTTTAGATTTTGCTTACTAGTACGGTTTATAGCATCTTGGAGATGTTGTCTTGATAGGTTCACTCCGACTCTGCTGGGGTGCAGCAGGCCATCATCACTGAAGGATCTAGGAACAAAACGAGCAATCTGTCACAGAGCCAACAATATTTAGTTTGCAGTTCCAGGTTTATTAGAAAGAAACAAGCTAGAGCAGAGGTAAAATGCAGATAAAAGAAAGAATATGATACTGTAATAATATAATTAACTTGTTTTCAGTAGATTACACTCTCCATATAAGTGACATCATCGTTTCACAGTACAGTGCATATTTAGGTTAAGTAAATTAGCCTATTTCCAATAAACCATTGACACATCACCAGCAAAATCTTTACAGAGCTATCAAAATCTCTCATATACACACGAAGATCTGATTAAAAGCCCAGAGTTTTATAAACAAGCTCAATCTACAGAGTTGGCCTACCTCAGGGGTCTGCAACCTTCAACGTCAAAAGAGCCATTTAGGCCACTTTCCCACTGAATAAAATTCACGTGGAACCACAAAATATTTGATCCCCAAATAAGATAACACAGCATATAGCTAAAGTTTTATTCAGTTATGTTACAGGGCAGGGGAGTAGCAATCATTTCAGAAGTGAGGGGGACAGAAAAGTCAAAAGTAGAAGTAGTAATAGGCCTAATAATATTTATGTATGTCTAATTGACAAACCTTTTCTTATCTCTTACTTTTAATTGGCTAAGAAATAAAATACACTGCTGGACAATAACCAGTCATTTGTCTTCTATGTTTTTGATATTTTACAAATGACAATTTTATGGTTATGATTGTATAATCAGTATAATAGTTTATATTCTGTGATAAAAATGGAAAAAAGTGTTTGTAGTATAAGGCAGAAAATATATTTTATAGCTTCTGTACAGTAATTAATGCTATGCCAATTACCACTGTATCATTCATATAAAAGATTTGAAAAACACCCATAAACCATATATTGTCGTAATCGTTTGTCTTCACGTTTCATCAGTTAAGGTTTATGCTTGTTATTCAGCTTAGCAACAGCGATAGCGGGATGCCTTTGCCCACATATTGCTTCTATCATATGAGTCCGTTTTGGACTTTCTGCGCGAGAGCGCCCTCCAGCTTCGAGTATGAATGAAACATATACCGCATGAGAGTGTTCAGCGCTTCGTGATGTTCATTCACATCATTTTGGATGAGAATAAAACGTATCCAAAACGGCGTGACTGTCTTGTCTCTTTTAATTTAAATCTAGATTTATTCACATTGGCCCTTGAAAACCTCTACGTGAACACACTTGCCCGAAAAAAAAAAAAAAAAAGTGCAGGGGAAGAGTTTAGGTTTTATTAAAACGTATTGTACACCCATGCTACAGGGAGCCACCGCAGAGGGATGAAAGAGCTGAGGGTTGCTGACCCCTGGCCTACCTGGTCTGAAAACTACTGAGATGCTATCAGACTTTTTCGAAGACACTAAACCATTTCTATAAAATAAATATTCAATGTCAATTACAAGTAAGAAACGTGTCAGGAATGTTTGTATGCAATATTTGTTTTTGTTTTTTTTTTTTGTTTTTTTTTTTTTTAGGGACTAAACTTACCTAAAAACAGTGAAAACCGCAGCGAAAGACGGAGTTTACTGCTGGCCATTTGCTGTGTTGACGCCCCGTTTCCATGGCAACTCTGCTCGCCGCTCATGCTGAGCTCAATGCGCACACAGCATTTATACAAACATCTAGAATGAAAACATTACGGTCATAACTTGGTCTCATTCAATAATTATTCAATAATGAATTTAAAAGTCAGTTTTGTAGTTAAAAAGGCAACAGCAACAACAGCTTTCCGTAGAGATGGATTCCTTCTGGCAGCCTGTAAAAGAGTGAAAAACACGGTGAAAAAGCAGTTAGTACTTCTCTTTAATAATCCGCTTTAACATTTCCCCTTAGAGAAATTGTTGGAAACACATTAATGTTAACTTTAATTTTAAAAATCTCTACCGTGACCGTTAGCCAAACAAGATAGTTGGAAATGAGCCACAGTCTCTTCACCTGCGCTGTAGCACACAGAGTGCCTTACTAGTACCTTTTAAGTGTCACAGAATTAACAACGTAGGATTTTTTTTATTTATTTTTTTTATTTTTATTTTTTTTCCCCCTAATTTAGCTGAAGTGAAATCTTACCTGAAAGCCACAGATGTCGCCGGGATGAGTCTCTTCTCTCTGTGGGTTGCTAAGAGACGAATAACTGGGCTCGCGCAAACAGATAAGCGTGGCATCGGCCTGCGGTCGTGAGCCGACTCAGGGCCGACGATTGATGAGCTGGAAAACAGAGCATTGACCGAATTATATCGGGCTATGCCTGGCAGATGTTTTGGGTAATGAGGCCGACGTTTTGATATTGGGCTGACGTCGGCCAGACATATGTGTACTGTCCGGGTTGTGTATGTTTGACAGCCTACATCCTTCACAGATGGACGCTGATGTGATTTAGGTTAAAAAAGCATAAATACTCAGTACATATCAAACGATCTGTAATAAAGCAATAGTGATCACGTAATGAAAACAGTTACTCACACTTGTGTGGTGTGAAATCAGATCCAATATAGTCGGCACAGCGTAGTCTTTTAGTTTCAATCTTTCTGAAAATGGACGCAGAATTTTACCCCAGATTCATTTACAAACAAGGTACAAATCAAGTAAACAAAGGATCAAGTTCTTACTGATGTGGTCTGGCACTTCATTAAAAATAAAGTTCATCAAATAAAATTTGGTTTCTGCGTAGAACTGCATTTGCCACTCGTCATTTACCTACTACGTTCATGAATTGGTGGGTGGGGCTAAACATGCAGTGACGTAGAAGCAGGCGTTGATCATCTTCTGCAGAGATGGTGTTTAGCCACACTATTACATCATAAAGTGGCACGTTCCAAAACCTGTCGTTTTGGCAGATTGGCTACAATATTAGCTGTTTTTAAGTTAACGAGAAAGTTTTGAGTTCTGAAACCTAGCAAATGTTTTTGTAGCACAATGACCTCCTATATATCAGAAGTTTAAGGGAATTCTGATTTCTCAGTTCATGACCCCTTTAAAGTGAAATTATCATTAGCTGCCATAGTTCTGCAACAGGGCCTTTTTCTGTTTAGCTGGACAAATCAATTTGTCAGATGCGAAATATTTTACTTAAAAAATAAATGAATAAATAAAATTTAAAAAAAAAAATAATAATAAAACCTTATATAATAGTCTAATAGCTCCATCCCACAATTGTGTTCAACTAGGTTGTATGAATGTCTTTTAAATATCTGCCTTGTCATTGTTTAGGATGGAGATGAACCTGAAAAACCTGAGTCCCTAGCTCAGGCCTCCAAGCCTGCTAACATCAAATCCTCTTCTGAAGCTTCTCCAAAACAATCCCTTAAAACCGATGTGAGTTATATATTAGGGATGTGACGAGATCTCGCGAGATCCGATGTGTCTCGCGAGATCTGACTGGTCGTGACTATATCCTCGCAAAACATTTTGCAGTGTTTACATTAGAGCTGCACCATTAATCGTTAAAAAAATGCGATCTTGATTCAAACACCCACGCGATCTTATTCCTGAATGACAACGATTCAGCTATGTCTGTCATAACCGTTTCACATCGCGAGTGTCAGTGGAGCGTGAGAAGCACGTTTTGTCGCTGCCCATGTTGATGAATCAGAGGGTCGGCCGTCATCACGCTTCCGATGTGAACGCTGTCATTCGCTGATGTGGGCGGCGACAAAACGCGCTGCTGACGCTCCACTGACGCTTACGATGTGAAACGGGTGTTAAAGACATTCAAATCTGCATTCATGCTGCTGCTGATCCAGAAATGGCAACACAAAACAGTCTTTTCAACCACACATCATTATTTCTGTATTACAGACATTTAAATAACAGAAGTACTGGGATAAAAGTTTATAGTTTGGGTATAAACTCTTATCAAAGTGAAAGTACATGATCAAAACGAAAGTATCTTAACACTTGTATTGTAACGCTTATCATCTTCCGCTAGGAGGTGGCGACAACCCTTTTAAAAAAGTACTTGTCATTGAATCATTCATTCAAAGAGATTCCAATAGTGAAAAGTCTTTATGAAGTGAGACACCGACTCCTTCATTGATTTTATTTTTTTGTATTTTTTTTATTTATTTTTTTTTGTTCAAATGAATATATATTTTTAAAAGACTTAAGCAATGACTGTTTTATAAGAACCACCAATAAATTATTTTTAGTTTTCTGATCTTTTATTTTTTTTTTCATCAGAATCGTGATCTCCAATTTATTAAAAAAAAAGTGATTCTCAATTTATCCAGAATCGTGCAGCTCTAGTTTACATGTTGTTTATTACTGCATATAATTCATTAAAATAGTTTTAATTTCATAAAGTACAATCTGATTTCAAAATACACCTACATTTTTTGCATTTTGTGTTTTTCAGTTGAATAAAAGACTATTTTTCCCTATATATTTAATCATTGAGGATTTTTTTTTTTTAAAAGTCTAAAAATAAATCTCATCTCGTTCTCGTGAACCCACTCTCGTGTCTCGTCACACCCCTAAAATATATATATATATATATATAATATATTAGGGGTGTTAACGCATGCGATAATCTAAAAATTAACGCGTTAATATATATATTTTTTTTAACACACATTAATCATGTGATAAGGATTGACCCCAACTTCTTCCCGTCATAGCAGTGCGGAAGGTTATCTATCATTGTGTGATGAGGATACAGCGTTGCCAGGGCAGTGGCACAAGTGGCCGTGGGCTATTTTGAAAATATATAAAAATAAAATATATAGGCCTACTATGTATGTACAGGTAAGCAGATGAACCCAGAACATGAATGCAACATGCTGAATTTCATTTTCTCTCATTGCAATATAAAAACATTTAATATGGAGGAAGACAGTGATAAAGACCAAATAAATAAAGACTAAATTCGGTATACAGATTAATAAAATATAATATGTGGCAAGCAGCTGAGCCCAGAATATATATGCAAACATGCTAAATTATATGCTAAGCATTTTACTCCCTTAGAAAACCGTTATAATGAAAAGCATTAAACCACTTTAAATGATTAAGAAATAATATTAAAAGGCCAGACTCAGTATAGACCTTACAGTGATACTGCATAAAAAGGACAGATTCGGTATACAGTTATATACAATATGCACTATGTGAAGGATTTCCTTCCTCCCCTTTTCATTTTTGTAGCTCGGAGTTCTACCATTCCATCTCTCACTGTAGCCAAAAGTATACGCTTGTGCTTGGAGCCACTGAGTCACGTGATGGCATGACAACAAAACAGCGTAGAAGGGGAGGAGCAACAATGTTTGCATACGAGATGTGAAAAGAGCGGAATATACACCCACAGACATGTCTACACTTTGTTGAATGGACTAAGCAATGCATTGTGTATAGGAGAAAAATTAACCTAAAGTATCGATCTTATCAGGCTAGTATCGATCCAATACCAATACCAACGTTGGTATCGATACTATCGATATTAGGATCGATAAGCCCACCCCTAGAAAATAGTCACGGTTAAAAAATTACAGAGACACGGGTTGCGGTTTTTTTGGGCTACTTTTATAATGTACCGCGGCCGCCCAAAGTGTATATAGACAAATAAAAATAGATCCTTTTACTAATGTGTATTATACTTGGAACCTGTCAACTTAAGAACGGAGAGGTTGTAACATCACAAACAACGTGAGTTTCAGCCGAAGCAGGGGCGGATTTAGTGAATTGGGGGCCCCAGGCAAATATAGGAATGGGGCCCTATACATTTGCACACATTTACCTTGAGGTTTCTTTTTTTGTCGTGATGCTTGGTGCTGCACAATGGTGCCCCATAGTTGTCCAATGTTTCTACATTTTTCATGTACATGTTATAATGGGATTCTTTCATTTACATTTATTAATTTAGCAGACACTTTTATTCTTTCATGTTGTAGACCACGAAAAAGCAATTGATTTACTGTTGCAATAAAAGTTATATTTAAAAAAAAAAAAAAACATTTATAAAATGATAAACCTCACAATTGAACCTTTTTAAACCTTTTTTTTTTTTTTTTTTTTTTTTTTTAAGAAAAGGGATGTCAGAAGTATAAATTATTACTTTATTTAAAACAGATTTATGTGGGTGGATTTTCGCATTGGTCTGAACAAAAACTGCAGACTGGATTATTGAAAATTCATTACATTCATTCTCTGCTAGTAGGAGGTGCTTTTGGAACGTCAGAAATATAGCGGTTTCCCTGGTAACGGCTGTAAACAAAGCAGCGCTCTGCTCATAAATGATACTTTATCAGGTAAAATGAAAATGCCATCAAAACTTTTCTGAAGACAATCGGTTCCCTTCAGAGGTTCATTCATATAAAAACTTGAATTAGTGAGAATGAGCAACAAATAATCGCAACTTAATCGCACATTTTTATCTGTTCTAAATGTACCTTTAATACTTTTCAAGTTTTTAATACTCTAATCAACATGGGCATCGACAAATATGGATGCTTTATGCAATATATGTTTGTTATTAGTGAAACCATAGTTAACATACATAGAGCATGAAGAGTAGACAAGTTTCATAGGTCATAGATGTTTTTCAAAGAACTTGTTCATGTCTATTAGACACATGAAAAAAAAGAATATAGAAATACCAGGTTCCTATTACTTCTCTTTCTTTGCACTGAGCAATTTACTGACACAAACCTGTTTACATTTTCGCACAACAGGGCAAATCACTTCTTCTGAACATGCAAAATGTACATTTATTATTTATTATTACATTCGTTTGCCTCTGTGCCACATACTGTATTTTGATGCAGCTAAATTCTCAATAAAACTGTTTTCATTGATATATTTTACGGTTTCTGTTTTCAGACAACGGGATGAATATGAAATAGTGACTGAAACGCGACCCATTAAGACTACATAACCAGCTCTCCCTTCCAAGATGTTAATCTGCACAAAAATCCTGATTTATAATCGTGCCATCGTCTGATAAAATCAAATAGGCTACACATAAGATAAAGACAATAGCTGTGCTGTGATTTCAGTTATACTTGCATGTAAAATTAGAGAAGCAACATATGTGTTTTAACTGAAAGTGCAGCTCCTTTCAGCCGCTCGCTGAACAGAGCAGACGCAGAGAGAGAGGTGTGTGCGCGCGCGCTGGGAAAGAGAGACCTCGCACTCGTGCGGCAGTCAGCGTCAGATGCATAATAGTTTCATTTTCTACAAGCAGGATACACAAAAAGCACGTTCAGCTCAGACACGCAGATGGTTGTCGTGGTAATAAACACCGTAAACAGCAACCGTTCACATGTCCGCACTTAATGCGCATCTTGTATATGAAAAGCATTTTAAGGGGCCCTTGGCTTTTGGGGGCCCAAGGCAGTCGCCTACCTTTGCCTAATAGGTAAGTCCGCCCCTGAGCCGGAGCATACATGTTAAGGCTTTTACACAGCAGAAATAAACATGACAACAGCCACTATAGATTATATAAGATAATAAACACGCGATTACAATAGGATATGGTTTGTATGTGATTTTCTTGAGATGAATGTGTACATCTGAAATGCTAATTTGTACAGCGATATGAAAGGCTATAAATAGCATATTTTAACAACAGTAAGCGACCAAATTCCACGTGATCGCAAAAGGAAGTTATTACAAACACTCGATGGTGGTTTAAAGTGAGTTTTGAGTAAAAGTATACTATTAATCTCATAAACTGTCTTATGTAGCATGATGCTAATATTAGCTCTAATGCACCTGCAGAACAGGTCCAATAGTTGGGTAAATGTATACTGGGATTGAAGCGATGTGGTTTGGTAAAAGTTTTATTGCCAGTTTAAAGGCTGATAATGGCTGAATAAAAACAAATGAATAATGATAAAAGAATAAGGATTATGTCTCATACATGGCGGAAGTGTGAAAGGTTCTGTTTCCTTAAAACAGCATGCATTTCTTTTTCAACACATTTACAGGTAAATCCTAGTATTTTAAATTTGCGATTTAATCATGATTAATCACGGTCCATGACTGTGATTAACTCGATTAAATTTTTTAATCGATTGACAGCACTTATATATTATATTATATATTACACACACACACACACACACTCACACATCACACGACATAAATGCCAAGAAACAACATATGGCCAAAATACAGCTTGAAAAAAAATCATGTATATAATGAGCACGAGCAATTTTTCAAAAAAAAATTTATTCTCCATTAAAAGACCCTCAAAATGATGTGATGTATGAGTTGTTCAAACAGGTGTAGTTCAGTCTAAAATTTTTTTTTTTTTTGTCCAGTTTCAAGTTGATAGTCAATTTTGAGTAAAATAGAGTTAAAGTTTTCTAAAGGTTACAAAGCAAAATCACCTAGCAACTGCATCTTTTCCTCCAATTATTTTCTTAACCATTACTAATATTAATATTCACTATATAGCTGTGTTTTTCTTTGTTATAAATAAGAACAGATGCAAAAAAGAACAAATATAAGAAATAAACAAGTGTACAGTGTATTACTCTTCATTTTACATCTAAACAAAAGCATTCAAGAACAAATAATCAAATGTAAAAAATCACTTTAGTATGTACATTACAAATAAATTGATTTATTAAAACTACAAAAGCAGTTCAGTCAAGTGCAGCGAGTGATTCTCTTTTCTTTTATTTACATAATGTAATGTGACACATCCGATGTTTTTCCCCAACAGTTCCCCAAATGTTCACTTAAGACATAACAGATTATGTTTGCAGGAATACTTAAATACCTTTTGTTTAATTATGTGTATATATCGGGATCGTGCACCATCTGTGTCGTCTTTATGCTCTCACTTCGGATCTCAGTCAGCGCGAGAAGTGAGCAGAGAAAAAGGTAGTCCTCTCAGATAACATACAAAGATAATTGTAGATGTTTAATTACTATTTGGAGCATTGGGATCGCTAGACGATGGCTTACTGAACTCATTTTTGAGAACCTCAAATTCGACAAATCAACATTTTTCACTTTTTTTTTTTTTTTTTTTGCGTGTAGCTCAAAATTAGCCTGTGCGCATTCCGACTCATTTTGCCAACACGGGTGACATATGATGACAATTATGACAGCTACCTATATGTACTATGTGCATAAACAACTGTTTCTCCCTGTGTAGACACCTCCTCACACAGTTTCCAAGCCCTCAGAATGATTTCTGTGACCTAGAAGGAATCATGTGACCCCCGGCAAGAGGTGAGATTTCCTGAGCTAAACTGGTGATGTGCTTTGAAGGTGGTAAATAGTTTTGGCCTTCAAACTACAACTTCTGCTGAAATACATGAGATGTTGTCAGCTTGACCACAGGCTGAACTAACTTCTGAAAGGCTTAATTTTGGGTTTTGCACCCAAAAATGAAAATTTGCTGTTAATTTTCTCATCTTCAGGTTATCCAAGATGTAACTTCAGTAGCGTATTAAAGATTTTTAGCTGAAACTATGATCATTGGTCACTTTGAGAGTATTAAAAAAAAAAAAAAAAAAAAAAAAATAAAAAAAAAAATAAAATGTCAGGCAACACAAAATGAATACGTGGTTCTTGACAATTATATTGTGGTCTTATAAAGCGAAATCATCGGTCTGTGCAAGAAACATTTGCAACATTACCTGTACTACACAGGCTCCGGAAAATTATCCAGAGAGATGTCCAGTTTGCGAGCAAATCATTCTTTTGAACTGGTTCTTTTGAGTGAACTAGATGAACCAGTTGGAAAAGATTGGACTGAACCATCCGAAACAGTTTGTGGTTCGAGCCAGCACAGATCTAAAAGTTATTCAATCAAAACTCCTTTTGGACATAGCTGACAGTCACTCTGACTTGAGGCACTATATTGGCGTATATGATCCTGTAATGCCAGTTTTTGCCAACTCATTCAACGTTCCAGTTATTCCAACAGTACACTGAACTGAGGAAATGGTTTGGACTCTGACTGAAGAGCTGATAAGCTGCTTATATGAGCATGTATGAACCAAGTAATTGAATGAGCGAAATCTAAGTTTTTATGGTTTCTTATGGTTTATGTTCAGAGGTGAGTTGATTTAAGACTAGTTTATTCACTTTATATGCACTTGTTATATTTTCTTGCACAGACCGACGGTTTTCATCCTAAGACCTTTCTATATCATCAGGAGCAACGGGTATTACATTTTTTTTTTTTTTTTTTTTTTTTTTTTATTATTATTTATTTATTTTATTTATTTTTTTTGTGTGTGTGGTGTTTGGTTTTTTTTGTCTCTCAAAGTGACTGAAGAAGAAAAAGTCACCTACATCTTTGATAGCCTGAAGGTGAGTAAATTAATTAGTAAATTATCCCTTTAAGTGATACCATTTTAAAATGGAGTTGTAGAAAATGAATTTTAAGTTTCAGTTGGCAAAGGCAATTAAGCATTTATTTGATTTTAATTTTGGAACTGTTTTATATGTAAATTCACCTTATGTCTAAATGTTTAACCATAACTGTTGTCATCTCCCACTGTCTTACCTTTTGCCTCTATTTTTGTTTTTCTCTTTCATACCTCACCTTTTGCTCTTCCTGTGTTGCTGCATAGGTTCCCGGTTGGGTTAGTTTCGGGGTAGGACCTTGCTTGTTTTGTCAAACATTCAACCAATGTGCAAACAACTTTTCCTTCACTTCTACATCCTTGTCCCTCCCCCAACTTAATTCACCACTTGAGTTCTGGATCATTTATCTGTCAGGGAGAGAGAAAGAGAAGGATGGATGGATGGATAGAAAGGAAGGGGCTGGTGGGGAAGAGAGGGTTGAGTTGATGCATCTTTAGCCATTTAAAATTGAGAGAAAAAAAAAGAGAGAAACCTGCTCTGAAAGCCCATTATATTTGCAATATTTTCCCCTTTGTAGTTTTGTTCTGTACTATGGGCGATGAGCAGTAGAGAAAACTTGACTAGTTTGGCTACTTTAAGTTCATCATTGAGAGGAAATGCCATCCAGTTTGATGAGCCCTGCACAGACTCTTCTCTTACTTATAACTAGATAAAAAGGGAAAACATGCATCCAATCAAAATACAGACTGGCTTAAAATTGTCCCATTTTCTTTTCTTTTGGTATGTTTTTTTCTTTGGCGGGGATTATGTGCAATGCCAGTGAAATAAAGTATTTGCAAAGCCTTCTGACTCTTCTTTGGACCTTTTGGACCGTTTTTGTTTTTTTTTTTTTGTTTTTTTTTTTTTGTTTTTTTGTGCTGGTCATTATCAACACAAAATTCAGACGTCTGTGTTCATGATTGACACCTCAAAATTTAAAAGTAGCATATGCAAAAGCTTAATGTGTCAATTTATCGTTGCACTCTTGTACTAAACCTTGTTGAAAAACTGGTCAACTTTTTTTGTGCAAGTACAATTAACAAAAATGTCAGAGAACAAAAACATGTTTTATTCAATCATATAAATAAGTTAGTTATGTCAAAAAATTGTGCTTGGCTCACACCTTAAAATGTGGCATATTGTACAACATAATTCAACATGAGTACAGTGGTTTTTTTTTTTTTTTTTTTTTTTTTTGGGGGGGGGGGGTTTCTCCACACACAGCTCACACCTCATTTTTTTTTTTTTTTTATTCAGTTAGGTTCTACACAAACATAATTCTAGTGAATAAAAATGTGCATGTTTAAATGTTTGATACTGTATTCAAAACTGATTTATAAGAAAATTGGAGATTTTGTTTAACTAGTTTTTGTAATGACATGATAGTGTATGACCACAGTATAAGCATTAAAAATGTACTTACAAAATTTTAGCTTTTTGCAAAAACTGTTAAAACACATTTTAACCTTTGAAAGCATTTGACACTGTTACTAATCCTTTTTTAAATAATGGAAAAAAAAAAATAAAAGACAGTCTGTCTACTATAGTTGTGTGCAAAAGCCTAACTGCCTTTGTGGCGTATGGAAACCTATGAGCATTTTAAAGTGTGGGATTCCAAGTCTGTTGCTTTTTTTTTTTTTTTTTTTTTTTTTTTTTTTCTTCCTGAAACTCAAACTTGCTCTCTCTTCCAAAGTCCAGCGTCTGTCTTCATAATACCTAATATTCAAATACCAAATGCCTTACTCTCTACTGAGTAGTAATGTTCTCTTTTTGGTATCCATCCCATTTTCCTCTTCAAGCCTCAAGAACGGTCAGTTGTGGTCATTCTGGCCCCCCTTTCACCATCTCTCTTGTTCTCAAGCCTCAGTTCTCTGTCCCATCAGAACCTAGGTAGTCCAGTTCTGTACTGTGCTTCCCCTGATCCATGTCCAGGTCTATGTCCATCATGTTTTGTGGATGACGGTGGAACGTGGCTGAGATCTGGTCAAAAGTTTTTCCTCGCGTTTCGGGAACTCGGAAGAACGTGAAGACCAGAAAGAAAAGGAGGAGCAAAGCGAAGATAAGGAAAACGTATGGACCACACAGGTTCTGCGGTAAGGAGAAATTGAATGTAATGGATTTATAGCGTGTTTTGATGCCATAAGTAGGTAAGTTAGCGAAAAAGTTATTTCTAGTGAAAAAAAATGTTTCCTGTACACTTACAGCGACATACTGGAAGCCCATGCCAACGATGAAGTTGGCAGTCCAGTTGGAGCAGCCTGCTACTGCCATGGCTGCTGGTCTGGGACCTTGTGAGAAGAGTTCAGCCACAAAGAACCAAGGGATAGGCCCTGGCCCCATTTCAAAAAAGCCAACAAAACCAAAAATGGCCATCATGCTAAGGTAGCTCATTGATGGCACAGTCTCCTGTGAACAAAGTCAACACAAGTGAGATTAATTCAGACCGCATTCGCTGACTAGGAAAAATGCTAATTTTACAACCAGCTTCTGCCTCATAATTTTTCAAGTAGTCTGTAGTGTAGAAACTGATCTTCTCTAAATTGTGTATTTTTTTTCAATAACTATTTATTGATGCACAACATCATGGTGAATCTATAAAGAAAAAAAAATATTGAAAATTACCAGACTGACCAGTAATGTGAGGGCAATTGTCATGATGATGGCACAGATACACATTCCAGCAAGTCCAAGCATGTGGAGTGTCCGGCGGCCCATACGCTCGACCAGGAAAAGCTGTTAATTGGACAAGTGAGTGATAGACATACAGGTGCATCTCAATAAATTAGAATGTTGTGGAAAAGTTCATTTATTTCAGTAACTCAACTCAAATTGTGAAACTCGTGTATTAAATAAATTCAATGCACACAGACTGAAGTAGTTTAAGTTTTTGGTTCTTTTAATTGTGACGATTTTGGCTCACATTTAACAGAAACCCACCAATTCACTATATCAACAAATTAGAATACTTAAGACCAATAAAAAAAAAAAAAAACATTTTTAGTGAATTGTTGGCTTTCTGGAAAGTATGTTCATTTACTATATATGTACTCAATACTTGGTAGGGGCTCATTTTGCTTTAATTACTGCCTCAATTCGGCGTGGTATGGAGGTGATCAGTTTGTGGTACTGCTGAGGTGGTATGGAAGCCCAGGTTTCTTTGACAGTGGCCTTCAGCTCATCTGCATTTTTTGGTCTCTTGTTTCTCATTTTCCTCTTGACAATACCCCATAGATTCACTATGGGGTTCAGGTCTGGTGAGTTTGCTGGCCAGTCAAGCACACCAACACCATGGTCATTTAACCAACTTTTGGTGCTTTTGGCAGTGTGGGCAGGTGCCAAATCCTGCTGGAAAATGAAATCAGCATCTTTAAAATCTGGTCAGCAGAAGGAAGCATGAAGTGCTCCAAAGTTTCTTGGTAAACGGGTGCAGTGACTTTGGTTTTCAAAAAACACAATGGACCAACACCAGCAGATGACATTGCACCCCAAATCATCACAGACTGTGGAAACTTAACACTGGACTTCAAGCAACTTGGGCTATGAGCTTCTCCACCCTTCCTCCAGACTCTAGGACCTTGGTTTCCAAATGAAATACAAACCTTGCTCTCATCTGAAAAGAGGACTTTGGACCACTGGGCAACAGTCCAGTTCTTCTCCTTAGCCCAGGTAAGCCAAGGGGCTCAGACGTTGTCTGTGGTTCAGGAGTGGCTTAACAAGAGGAATAGACAGCTGTAGCCAAATTCCTTGACACGTCTGTGTGTGGTGGCTCTTGATGCCTTGACCCCAGCCTCAGTCCATTCCTTGTGAAGTTCACCCAAATTCTTGAATCGATTTTGCTTGACAATCCTCATAAGGCTGCGGTTCTCTCGGTTGGTTGTGCATCTTTTTCTTCCACACTTTTTCCTTCCACTCAACTTTCTGTTAACATGCTTGGATACAGCACTCTGTGAACAGCCAGCTTCCTTGGCAATGAATGTTTGTGGCTTACCCTCCTTGTGAAGGGTGTCAATGATTGTCTTCTGGACAACTGTCAGATCAGCAGTCTTCCCCATGATTGTGTAGCCTAGTGAACCAAACTGAGAGACCATTTTGAAGGCTCAGGAAACCTTTGCAGGTGTTTTGAGTTGATTAGCTGATTGGCATGTCACCATATTCTAATTTGTTGAGATAGTGAATTGGTGGGTTTTTGTTAAATGTGAGCCAAAATCATCTCAATTAAAAGAACCAAAGACTTAAACTACTTCAGTCTGCGTGCATTGAATTTATTTAATACACGAGTTTCACAGTTTGAGTTGAATTACTGAAATAAATTAACTTTTCCACGACATTCTAATTTATTGAGATGCACCTGTATAACGTTTGATGTAGTTTGGCTTGGTTTATGCTAATGTAATTTAGATGGTTTGATTTTTGTCATTTAATTATATAAAATAATTGCAATTCTTGCAAATATTAAGACAAAAAAAAAAAAATACCTTTTTGCAATGTTACATTTTAGCCAAAAAAGTGTTTGCTTTTTAAATGATTTTTATTGAATTTTATTATTTATTTTCTCATGACTGCTCTGCCTACACTTGTAAAGCCACTAAGCCACCATTGCTCAACAATATCTGTTCTATTCTTAATCCATAACTGTTAAGGGTCACTGTTAAGTGTCAATTAAGGCTAATTTGCCATCTCATCTTGTTAGTCCCTCTATAAAGTTTTATGAGATCTGTTTTTTACGTACCGAGACTATAGTAAATGCACAGTTGACAGCTCCAGCACCTATGGTGGCATACACTGGATTTTCTACCCCAGCCTTCTTGAAGATATCAGTTGAATAATAGAAGATCTGAGCAGTGTGGGAAAAAAAAAGAGCAAGTGTGAGGAAAAACATGAAAAAATGGGTTCGTTACTAAGGCATGCAGAAAACAACTTTCAAGGACTCCATCTGATGTGAAATCCAGATCATATATTTTAGTTTACCATTCTGAGAATATTCTCACTGCCATAAACTAAAAATGTATTAAAAGTTCTGCTTAACTTTTACAAGGTTCATGTTGAATATACTCTGACAGATACAGGAATACTTTAATACATTTAAAAGGTTTTTTTTTTTTTTTTTTTTTTTAACATAAGCACGTTATTGTTGTGCCACCATATCAGCAAGAGTCTATGAAGCAATTTTAGAGAACTAATTCAGTTATTGAAGCAAAGGTACTTGAACCTTTTAGCAGAGCTGCTTTTTATATAAACCTTTGAGCAGTAATCTCAGTTTATCTGTTTCTTTCTTAGTTGATTAACTGACCACATCTGCACCACTCACAGCATTAATGCCTGACAGCTGCTGAGAGAGCTGCAGCAGGATAGAAATGATGATGGGCTGCTGGTACAGAGGAGAGCAAAAGAGCTCAGCAATGGATACTTTTCTCTCCATGTCCATCTTCCTCTTTTCCTCCTTCATTTCAGCCAAGTCTTCACTGACCTCCAGACGGCCAGTCAGACGCCGCAAAGCTAAGAGGTGAGAAAATAGGAAGGTTGAAGTATTCAGTATTGTGTGTGTGTGTGTGTGTGTTTATCAATTAAAATTATTTTGGATTATAATAAAAGTGCATATTGAATAATAACTGATTTTGAACAATATTTATAAAAAATATAACAATTAAAATAATTAACAATTAAGTAACAATTAAAATAATAAAACAATACTTTTTAAACAAATATTTATTTACAATTATTTTTTGTACACAATTGTAAATTATTATACTTATAAATTATGATCTGCCAGTGGTTAAGTAGTATTGATTTATTTCCCAGTGGTAGTTGACTGTCTATTTTGCTAAGTTCAATAAGCAGATATAACTTTTATTTGTACGATTTATACGTATGTTATGATGACATAAATGTTAAACAAAAGGGAAGCATTGTTCAAATGTTCAGACATCTTAAATGTTTTGTATGGCACACTGATCCTGAACGCCTTCTCAAGATGCAGTGTTGTGTAGTATGACACACCGCTCTTTGCATGGTGCTCTTGGCAGCGAACAATATAGAGGAAGCGCGGGCTCTCAGGACAGAAAGGCAATAGTGTCATCTGCAGGACTGTAGGGAGTACGGTAACACCCAGCAGCACCGGCCACAGCTGCTCACTGCCCAACAGGGACTCGAGTCCTAAGATCTGAAGAGAATGGTAACGAAAAATTAGTGAAAATGGAAAATAAAAAATATTGGGAAAATAATATTGATAATGGAATAATAGAGGACTGAAGACTAGTCACTGTAATTACTGCTGCCATAAAGTACTGAGTCCAAAAAGGACAAACAGTCTGAATGAACATAAATGAATTTAAGATGCTGTAAGATTTGATATCAAACAAATCAACCTTTTTTAATAAATCAATCTTTGATAGCAACATTTGTAAAAACCACATTTTTCCATCTTAAAAATATATATAATTTACAAAATATGCTCTCAGTGTCAGAATGCAAAAAAGTTGATCATGCATTCATGACCTCAAGACTAGATTATTGAGTACTTTACTGGGTGGTTGCCCTGCAGGCTTAATAGACAAACTCTGAAATGAAATTCGCTGATCCAAAATGCAATATCTAGCGAACCAGGCTAATATGGTCATATTTCCTGATTCTAGTAATATTTTATCTAGTAACGTTGCATATATTTGATTACTTACAAAGTCCTGAGTTTAGCTCCTCAGTACTTAACCGAGCTCTTATCACAATATGGTCCTTCAGGTTAGAATCTCAAAACGATTAGAATCTCAAAATTCTGGACAGCTGAAAATACCTAAAATATTGAAATCGACTGCAGGCAGCAGATCATTTTTCTTATTTAGTGTCAAAACTTTAGTTTTCCTAACATTGTTCAGGAGGCAGGCACACCCTGTCAGTTTAAATCTAGATCAAAAGACCCATCTCTTTAACCTGGCATACACATAACATTAACACACTTAACTTAACATTATCCCTTATGCCTTAAAGGATTGTTAGGCTGCATTACTTTAAATGAGTCTACCCCCAAGATTACGGTTACAAACATGAGCTGCGTCCAAAAGGCAAAGAGGGAGGTTTTGCTGCAATTTTTTAGCAATATTTTCAGTATTTCTCAGAGGTCGGGTTTCAAGTATAATTCGTTTGAAGTAATGGTGCTTCATATAACGTTATCCAAAGAAACAAATGTTAATGATAAATCCCCTGTGATGTTTGTACTGGCTACTGTATACAGGCCACCAGGGCACCATACAGACTTTATTAAAGAATTTGCTGATTTTCTATCTGAGTTAGCGCTGCCTGCAGATAACGTCCTAATTGTTGGTGATTTTAATATCCATGTTGATATTGAAAAAGATTAGTTGGGATCAGCATTTATAGACATTCTAAACTCTATTGGTGTTAAACAACACGTGTCAGGACCTACTCATTGTCGAAATCATACTCTAGATTTAATACTGTCGCATGGAATTGATGTCAGTGGCGTTGAAATTTTGCAGCAGAGCGATGATATCTCCGATCATTATCTAGTTTTGTGTATATTCCATATAGCTAAAGCTGTAAAGCCAACTCCTTGTTTCAAATATGGTAGAACCATCACCTCGACCACAAAAGACTGCTTTATAAATAATCTTCCTGACTTATCTCAGTTCCTCAGCATATCCAATAGCTCAGAACAACTTGATGATGGAACAGAAACTATGGACACTCTCTTTTCTAGCACTTTAGATACGGTTGCTCCTTTATGCTTAAGGAAGATTAAGGAAAAGAGTCCAACACCGTAGTATAATGAGCACACTCAGGCCCTAAAGAGAGCAGCCTGGAAAATGGAGCGCAGCTGGAGAAAAACAAAATTAGAGGTATTTTGTATTGCTTGGTGGGAAAATACTCTCTCCTACAGGAAAGCCTTAAAAACTGCTAAATCTGCTTACTTTACGGCTCTTTTAGAAGAAAACAAACACGACCCCAAGTATTTATTCAATACAGTGGCTAAATTAACAAAAAATATAACATCAGCAGGTGCAGACATTACCCAGCAGCACAGTAGTAATGACTTTATAACTACTTTACTTCCAAGATCGAAACTATTAGAGATAAAATTGTAACCATGCAGCTGTTAGCCTCAATATCGCATCAGATAGTGCACTATAGATCCCCTGAGGAACAATTCCACTCATTCTCTTCTATTGGAAATGAAGAATTGTATTAACTTGTTAAACCATCTAAACCAACAGCCTATATGTTAGACCCTGTTCCATCTAAGCTTCTAAAAGAGGTGCTTCCAGAAGTAATAGATCCTCTTCTGAATATTATTAACTCATCATTGTCATTAGGATATGTCCCAAAAACCTTCAAACTGGCTGTTATTAAGCCTCTCATTAAAAAACCACAACTTGACCCCAAAGAATTAATTAATTACAGACCGATCTCGAATCTCCCTTTTATGTCAAAGATATTAGAAAAGGTAGTTTCCTCACAACTATGTTCCTTCTTAGAGAAAAATGCTATATGTGAGGATTTCCAGTCAGGTTTTAGACCATATCATAGTACTGAGACTGCTCTCATTAGAGTTACAAACGACCTGCTCTTATCATCTGATCGTGGTTGTATCTCTCTATTAGTGCTACTGGATCTTAGCGCCGTGTTTGACACTGTCGACCACAACATTCTTTTAAATAGACTAGAAAATTATGTTGGCATTAGAGGAAGTGCACTGGCATGGTTCAAATCGTACTTATCTGACCGCCATCAATTCGTGGCAGTAAATGAAGAGGTATCATACCAATCACAAGTGCAGTATGGAGTACCTCAAGGCTCAGTACTAGGCCCCTTACTTTTTACGCTTTACATGTTACCCTTGGGGGATATAATTAGGAAACATGGTGTTAGCTTTAACTATTATGCTGATGATACTCAGCTCTATATTTCTTCGCAACCCGATGAAACATATCAATTTGCAAAACTAATTGAATGTTTAGTTGATATCAAAAACTGGATGACTAGCAATTTCTTACTGCTAAATTACGAAAAAACAGAGGTGTTAATTATTGGACCAAAAACTTTTGCATGTAATAAGCTAGATCACTGTCTAATACTTGATGGCTGCTCTGTAAATTCCTCGTCATCAGTTAGGAACCTAGGCGTACTTTTTGATAGCAATCTTTCCTTCTAAAAACACGTTTCTAGCATTTGTAAAACTGCATTTTTTCATCTTAAAAATATATCTAAATTACGACCTATGCTCTCAATGTCAAATGCAGAAACATTAATTCATGCGTTCGTGACCTCGAGGCTAGATTATTGTAATGCTTTATTGGGTGGCTGCTCTGCGCGTTTAATAAACAAACTCCAGCTGGTTCAAAATGCAGCAACTAGAGTTCTTACTAGAACCAGGAAGTATGACCATATTAGCCCGGTTCTGTCAACACTGCACTGGCTCCCTATTAAACATCGTATACATTTTAAGATCTTGCTAATTACATGTAAGGCCCTGAATGGTTTGGCACCTCAGTATTTGAGTGAGCTCTTATCACATTATAGTCCTTCACGTCCGCTGCAATCTCAAAACTCTGGCCATTTGATAATACCTAGAATATCGGAGATGGGAGATCGTTTTCCTATTTAGCGCCCAAACTCTGGAACAATCTACCTAACACTGTTCAGGAAGCAGACACACTCTGTCAGTTTAAATCTAGATTAAAGACCCATCTCTTTACCCTGGCTTACACATAATAGACTATTGCATTTCTATAATTCAGATCCGTTAAAGGATTGTTAGGCTGCATTAATTAGGTCAACCGGAACCGGGAACACTTCCCAAAACACCTGATGTACTTGTTACATCATTAGAAGAATGGCATCTACGCTAATATTAGTCTGTTTCTTTCTTATTCCAAGGTCACTGTAGCCACCCAGATCTAAACTGTATCCAGATCAGATGGTCACTGCAGCCACCCGTATCCAGTCTGTATGGAGATGGTGGATCAGCACCTAGAGATGACCTCTACAGCCCTGAACGCCTGGATGATGACATCACTGTTCTCTCCTGAGCTGCTTTATAGATGAATTGAACTCATGCCATAATTGATGAACTATACACAGTTATTGGAACCAAACTAAATAAATTAACAGATTTCAACTGAATAATGACTGATTGCTATTGTGTTTTAGAGCTTCTTTACAGCAGAATTAAATTCTGTTTGCATCGATTCATTACGTTTCTGTTTATCACTGTAAAGCTGCATTGAAACAATTTGTATTGTGTAAAACGCTATATAAATAAAGGTTACTTTACTCTACCTGGGCCATAAAAATGCCAGTGACGATGGCCAGCTGGTGCAGAGTGCCCAGAGCTCCTCTTAGAGTGGTAGGGGCGATCTCACCAACATACATGGGTACCAATCCTGATGCCAATCCTTATGAAGAAAACAGTAATGCAATAATATTGTGAAATATTGTTACAGTTTAATATAACTTTTTTCTATTTTAGTTTTAAAATGCAGCTTATTCCTTTGATGAAAAAGCTGACTTTTCAGCAGCCATTCAAGTGTCACATGTTCCTTCATAAAATATTCCTACATAAATCATCCAAATATGCTGATTTATGTGTGTGCATACTTGAAATACTGACATCTCAAACTTTTTGACTGCGTTAACTAATCTGTTCATCATTATAAAAATATAATGTTCTTGTCAATGTTAATTAAATATATACTCTTGCCCACTTAGCTTTTATGTAAATGCATAAAAAATGTAGTGCCACAGAAACCAGGGTCCATAAAAAACATAAAATTAATCCGTGAATAACACTGACTATTTTGTTACAATGGCATCTGTTAGGGTGGGATATAAGTGCATTAGGCAGCAAGTGAACAGTCATTTTTTTTTAAAGAAGGAACAGTGTCAGGGTCATTAGCACCCAAGTTTCACTGATGCATGTGGGGAGCGAAGGCTAGCCCATTTGGTCTGATCAAGCAGAAAAGCTATTGTTGCTCATATTGCTGAAAAACTATATAGAAGGGTGTCAGGTCACACAGAACATTTCAATTTGCTGTGTACAGGGATGCGTAGCCACAGATCAGTCAGAATGCCCATGATGCCACCACTGAAAGTACCTACAATGGGCATGTGAGCATCAGAACTGGACAATGGAGTAATGGAAGAAGATTGCCTGGTCTGATGAATCATGTTTTCTTTTAGATCAGGCATGCGTGTGTGTCATTTACTTGCGTTGGCAGAGGTAGTGATATGCTGAATGTCAATGGAAACCTTGGGTCCTAGCATTCCTGTGGATATTACTTTGACAAATACCACCTACCTAAAGATTGTTGCAAACTACTCCATGGCAATGGTGTTCCCTGATGGTAGTGGCCTCTTTCAGCAGGATAATGCACCCTGCCACATAGCAAAAATTGTTCTGGAATGGTTTGAAGAACATGACAAAGAGCTTAAGGTGTTGCCTTGGCCTCCAGATTCCCCAGATCTCAATCTAATGGAGCAATAGATTTGATCTATGG
This sequence comes from Spinibarbus caldwelli, assembly GCA_039654775.1. Lineage (NCBI taxonomy): Eukaryota > Metazoa > Chordata > Actinopteri > Cypriniformes > Cyprinidae > Spinibarbus > Spinibarbus caldwelli. Next base: position 32,848,747 of record CM077221.1, read on the forward strand.
AGTCCCCATCTCAAAAAGTCCAAAACTTAAAGGACCTGCTGCTTATGTTTTGGTACCAGATAGAGACCTTGTGGAGTCCATTCCTCAAAGCATCAGAACTGAGAGGGACCTTCACGGTATCATGGCAGGTGATTTTAATGTTGTAGCTGATCAGTCGATATAGAAACATATAGGCTACAATTTATAAAATATCAAACTGATTTCTGAATCTTGAACTAATCAGTTCTTAAGCATTGTATAAAATAATAATCGTATTGAAGAAATCTAGCTTTTTGTACTGGGGGTCCATGGGTTAACTGAGAGTCTTGGTGGTGGGAAAAGAAATGTTTAAAGAACTCTGGACTGTTACAGAGAGACCACCTCTCTCCGTTTGCTATTTGAGCACATAGTTTACCTATGTTGCATGTTGCACCTGGTGTCTGCTGCATGCTTATACTGCTGCCATCAATTTCCATCCCAGTGCAATGTAAGATGAACCCATTCTTTTGAAGTGCTCCACCATGTATCCATAACACAGCAACAAAACAAGGTCATGCACCTTGTGACCTTCCACTATTGCCTGAACAATCTGCAGTCTCGAATTTATTCAAATATCAAGTGAAAAACGCAAGCGTCAGCCAATTACTGTGAGGTTACTGTAGAGACTTCTGTCTTGAGAGTTTACAAAGATGCAGATTATGCAAGACTTTATACAGGCTTTAGAGCATAAACAGGGTAGAATGCCTACAAACTGTAGTCCATTACTGATTCCAAATTACATGACAAAAGTTGTAATTAGTAATGTTAGTAATGTGTAAATTTCAATCACTGTTATTAACAACATTATGTGTATTAAACATTGCATTATGTTAAGGTTTCCCAAACTGGGGTTCGTAAATTTAATTTAAAATGAATAAATAAATAAACAGATAAACTAATAATTAACAAAATCATAAAAAATATAAAACTAATAATAATAATAATAATAATAATAATAAAAACAACAACAATCAAAATGACACATATTTAAAAAGATTAAATGTTTTATTTGTTTTCCTGCATGTCATGTGACATGCAAATGTGTGACTTAATTGTTACCTTATTACCTTAAAATCCCAGAGGGTACTTCAAGTAAATATATTAGGTAAATAAGTTTCGGCTGACAAAAAAGGAATCCCTGCCTTACATGTATATAAGAAATAACATGAATTTGTGCATTTTAATGTTTGAAAGACAAAGTCTTTCAAAGACATAGTAATACATGGTTAAATAACCCACTGAATGATAATTCAAGTAAAAATGAATGTGTTCATCAGTAGATAATACAATCTTGAAATGCTGAGAAAATACTTCTTAAAATTGAAAAGTTTTTCATAAATCCATTGGTCAAATGTTGTGTGGCCTCTCAATTTTCTGTGTAATTATAGCCACCTGACTAGTGATTGGTCTTTGTGTGAATGTCCTCTAAACTGGAAGACTTTCTGAATGAATGTAAGTGGTAGGCTATTTCAGAAAGGAAAATTTAAAGGATGAAAAATAAAAATTAGGGAGAATCAATAAATTATAAATAATTTATTGCTATTGTGTGAATAATATGTAATCATGTAACTGATAAAAAGCAACTGTAGTCTGATTACAAGTTTTTTTTTTTTTTAAACGCAGTATAATCTAATTACAAGTACTTAATTTTAAAAATGTGATTACGTAATCTAGATTGCATGTAATCAGTTACTACCCAGGTGTTATTTTAGCACAATTCTTAACACCCCACTCATTTTCAAACCCAGTTTATGGCCATGCTGCTGGACTTTTTATTTATTTTGCTTTTTATTTTTATTATTTTAAATGTGAAAATAGGTAATACTGGAGATTTTTTTCCATTATTAAAGAGTTAAAAAACTGATCATTCAAGTCTTTCTCATTAAAATTCACTGTGTACAAATATATTATGAAACACATTCAAAAAAGAGTTACTGATAAATCAACACTGTATAATTATCGCTCTGACATAAATACATAACCACAGTACAACAGTATAAGTTTCATTAAATATTATTGTAATTTATTAATACTGTTTTAAGTGTTAACAGATCCAGTTAGACAGACTTAACCCAATCCAGTTTTACTAATGATACGTAGATTACCAGTCTCCCACATGAGGTTAATAATACACTGTACCTGAAAAACAACAGTACTCTTTATCATTCAGTTAAGCTCCCGGTCATTCTCTAAAGTAGCCATTCACCTATTTGAATCTCAGCTGTCTATCTGCTTATAAATAGCATAACCATTGTGTCATCCTCTTCTGTTAACTGTGACAGAAGACCAGACCACAAACCTAAAGTTTAATCTTGATGGAAGAGACCTTGTGTTCCATCCTTCAAGATGGCCGGGCAATGGAGACCTATGTGAAAGAATTCCTGCAATATAGCCATCTTTCATCCTGGATGCATCAACTTATGGACTGTTTTTGAAGTGGCTTGGACTCTAATTTTAGCTGGCTGATGCCTGGGGGTGATTCTAACTGGATTCTAGCTCAGTACTTGGATGATGCTCTACTGTTGAGCGGCTCCCTAATTACTGTGGGGATAGCTGACAAGGAACCCAGTCCACAGTGCCCTTCATGCCATTCACGCCAATCCATGAACCTGTTCCATCTGTCCCAGTGAAGGCCACTCCAGAGTCAACATCAGTCATCAAGCCAGTTCTGGCCCTAGAATCCAGTCACAAGCCTATTCCAGCTCCAACACTGAGTCATAAGTCTATTCCTATTCCAAAATCTGCGTCCACCCATAAGCCTGTTGCAAATACCACTCCAGCCCACAAATTTGCTCCTGAGTGTCAGACTTGTCCTGAGACCACTAAATCTTCAGCCTAAAGTAGGCGGCTGAGGAAAAAGAAATCTTTTTTGATTCCAGCCCCTGAGTCCGCTTTAGTGTCAGCTCCAGCCCCAGAATCTGCTCATTTCCTCAACCTCAGTCACGAGTCTGTTCCAGCCTTAGAATTCAGTAATTAGTCTGTTCCAGCCCCAGAATACAGTAAAAAGTTCACTCCATTCTCAAAGTTCTGCATTAAGCCTTTTCTGGCCCCAGAATATGTATCCACTCTAACCCCTGAATCAGCATCAGAGCCCGCTCATACCTGTGAGTTAACTCCAAGTTTACCTTCAGTTCTAGAGTCAGTACGAGAATTCCTCCCAGACCAAGAGTCCGCTATAGAGTAGTCCAGTGCAGGCTCCAGCCCCTGACCAGAGTCCATTGCAGGCTCCAGCTCCTGACCAGAGTCCATTGCAGGCTCCAGCCCCCAAGCTCAGCCCAGTGACGGCTCCAGCCCCTGATCTCAGCCTTGTGCCCGCTCTCGTTCCAGAGCTCAGCCCTGTGCCCGCTCTCGTTCCCGAACTCAGCCCTGTGCCCACTTTCATCCCAGATCTCTGCCCTGGACCTGCTGTACCACCAGGATCCTCATCCAACATGGCCATCATGTCAAGCCTAGAGGATTCAGAGATCCCTCTACCAATGATTGTTCTCCCTGTTACGGCGGTAGCCATAGTGTGTGTTTGGGCCACACACTGCTCTCCCACTCGTAGTGAAGTTCGTTCCCAAGTTTTCTGTCTGTCTGTCTGAATGCGACCAAGGAGGTCATTCCCAAAATTTCTGTCTGTGACCAAAGAAGTCAATCCAGAATTTTCAGTTTGTCCAGATGCCACTATGAAGGTCATTTCCCAGTCTTCTGTCAGTCTAGATGCGACCATGGAGGTCGTTCCCGAGTTCCCTGTTTTCCCAGATATGACCAAGAGAGTCACTTCCGAATCTTCTGTCTGGCCTAATAATGACTAAGAAGGTTGCACGGAGGCTGATCTATAGTCCTTCATCACAGCCACCAAGGTCGTTTCCGAGTTTCTAATCAGCCTTAATTCAACCTCGGAGGTGATCCTTCAATTTCCTGTCTGCCCTGATGCAACCATGAAGGTTGATCCCCAAATTTTCTGTCTGCACCAACAAGACCGCAGACGTTGTTCCAGAACTGCCTGTCTGCCAAGACGCAACCATGGAGGTTGCACCCAAATTTCCTGTCTCCCCCAACATGACCACAAAGATCATTTATGAACTGCTGACCAGCCTTGAGATTACTACATAGATCAACCCAAGACACCTTGCCAGTCTCATTATAACCATTGCTAACCTATCTGTATTCTGTGTTCCAGGTCCTGCAGATCTGCCCCAGTGGTTTTCTGCTCCACTGTGGGAACCCTCAGTAACATCTGCACTGTTATGGTGGACTTCTGCTCCACCGTTAGGGTCTTTAATGCCATCTGTACTGCTGTGGTGGACATCTGTTCCACCATGGAGGTCTTCATTACCGTCAGCATTGCTGTGGTGGTCTTCTCCTCCACCGTGGGGGTCTTGAATACTGCCTGCACTGCTGTGGTGGTCATCTGCTCCGTCGTGGTGATCTTCGGTCCCATCCACACTGCTGTGGTGGTCATCTGCTCTGCCATGGAGGTCTTCATGAGGGGAAGTCGTGGCCTAATGGTTAGGGAGTTGGGCTTGTAACCTGAAGGTTGCCGGTTCGATTCTCGCACCGGCAGGAATTGAAGGAATTGAAGGTGGGGATTGTGAATGAACAGCACTCTCTCTGCCTTCGATACCATGACTGAGGTGCCCTTGAGCAAGGCACCGAACCCCCAATTGCTCCCCGGGCGCTGGAGCAATGGCTGCCCACTGCTCCGGGTGTGTGTTCACGGTGTGTGTGTGCGTTTGTTCACTATTCACTGCTGTGTGTGTGCACTTGGATGGGTTAAATGCAGAGCACCAATTTCGAGTATGGGTCACCATACTTGACAATACGTCACGACTTTCACTTTCAGTATCGTCAGCATTGCTGTGGTGGTCTTCTTCTCCACCCTGGCACCCTACGTTACCTTCTTCTGCACATCTCCAGGATATCCACCCACCTTCCCTGCTCCCTGGCTGGATCCTGTTTGGTGCAGGATTGTACCTTCTGGAAGGGGGGAGTAATGTCACAATTTCCGTTCATCGTGCCTGTCACCATAGGACGCTACATTTCCCATAGTCCTCCCTGGCCATCACCTGCACACTTAGCTCAATCTTCATACCTGTTTGCCATCAACCTCATCAGTTCATCTATAAAAGCAAGCACCAAATACTCATTCATTGTCTGGTCTCGTCAATATTACGATTACAATATCTTCTGTACCTAAGAACTGTCAATCAACGTTAGCACATACTTACCCTTCACTCACCTTGGATACTCACCTGTGTACAACCCCAGTCTTCAACCCCAATCTTCAGTCTGTTCTTCAGCCACACCAGCCAGTACCTGAAATACAGCAGGACTCTTTATCATTCTGTTAAATTCCTTGTCATTCTCTGAAGCACCCACTCACCTGCTTGAATCTCAGCTGTCTATCTGCTTATCAATTAAGACCATGTTACTAGCATAACCATCGTGTCATCCTCTTCTGTTAATTGTGAGAATATAAATATTATGGAGGGAGTTCATTGTAATTTATTATTTACTGAATTACACACAGAAATTCAACTAACTGAATAATTTCAGCTGAAAGAATATTTAAGAATCAACTTTAATGTACTCTTTTAGTATATCCTGTAATATATCCTAAATACCATTAATATATCCTAGATACCTTGTTTATAATGTGTAATAAAAAAGAGTGATTGCTTACCACAATATGCCCCAATGGTAAAGCGTCCTAAAATCATCATTTCAAATGACCTGCTGATTTTGGACATTCCCATCAGGCCTCCACCAATAAACGCAAGGACATTATTGATAAGCATTGCTTTCCTCCTAGCATAATAAACAGAGAACATCAAATAATGTATCTGTATGTAACAAAATTGAAACTTTTGGATTTGACAATTTCACGAAACAGAGCAGTAATTCCATAATTTTTCTCCATATATTGAAAGAACATTTTGACACCTCTGCTGACAGTATATTTTCTATTATGTTCTGTAGGCTAGTACAGGTGTGCCACCCCAATGTTATACATGCCAGCTAAAATCAATCACAAAGGAAAGCACTGTGGTCATCTCTGTCCATGAAATCTTAAAGGCAGGTCATCATTACCTACATAACTGTTGTAACCCATAACTGGAGATCTGAATGCCTGTATCACCACTACGCCCTTCAACAAAGTTGCTCTATTGTAAGAGTAGTTTAAATCACTTTGGATTAATTAGATAAACAATAACCCAGTCCTTTCTTAAATGTTTTCACTTGATGGTATGTTTTACATTTGCCCATCCCCTTCCTGCTTTTCTTCACTCCCTCTTTATTTATTTAATCACCAAACTGCAGTGCATGCATAATTATTAGGCAAGTTGATATTCTGATTGTATTTTTTTTTCCAAGCACATTTTACCAATTCCAAACCACATTAATCTTAATAACTACTATTAATTTTGTATTTAATAATTTATAAGTGATATATAATTGTCCATGAAGGCTGGAAGTGAAAAACCTCTTATATTCAGGTGTGCATAATTATTAGGCAGGTTTTCTTTTACAGATAAAATGAGCCAAAAAAAGATTTAACTGAAAAGCGAAAAATTATTAAATGCCCATGAGAAATATTCAGAATTAAAGCTGCAAGCAGCATTGAAAGGGCCCTCGCACCCGGGCTCACCGCCACCTGGTGGCTTTAGGAAAACAGCAAACGGTCAACAATATGCAAAGTCATTTAAAGTGGGCCAAACTTCCTGATTCCAGCTGGTGGTGCTATGACTATAACTGAATATTGGCATGTAGACGTCTTCAAGCCAGGACTTTGATCAAACATATGAAGTTTGGTGCAGACTGAACATGGTACATAGTTAGTGTAAAACATGTCCTGTTGCCAACAGGTGGTGCTATGATTATAACAGAATATTGGCCTTTAGATTTGTTGAGGCCAGGACTCTTATCGAGTGTGTGAAGTTTGGGGCAGATCAGACATTGTATGGCCGAGTTACAACAACTTTCTTTTCCATGGCGAAACATCGAACTTTGTCAGGCCACCAAGGACACGCCCTTTAACAAAAACTCAGTATCTTCACAATTTAACATTGCAAAGGCCTTTAGAGTAGACTGACCAAATATAATGTTGATGTCATTAAATCTCTAGGAGGAGCTCGTTACAGCGTAAAACATGCCACTTCCTGTTGCCAGCAGATACCGCTATGACTATAACTAAATATGGGTATGTAGATCTCTTCAGGTCAGGACTCTTATCAAACATTTGAAGTTTGGGGTAGATCAGACATTGTCTGCCTGATTTATAACAACTTCGTATTTTTCAGTCCTGACCTGAACAAGAGTCCTGACCAAACATCGAAGTTTGTCAGGTCACCACGGACACGCCCTTCAACGAAAACTCAAGATCTTCGCAATTTAACGTCACCAAGGGCTTTAGATTAAACTGACCAAATTTAGTGTTGATCTCTTTAAACCTCTAGGAGGAGTTAGTTTAAATACAACACCTGAAAATGGAAAAACAGCACAAAACATGCTGGGAAAATTCAAAATAACAGACTTCCTGTTGGGAAAAAAAAAATAAAAATAAAAAATAAATAAAAACAGGTGGAGAAGAAAAGAAGAGAAGAATTAACTGCAAAAGAATTAAGAATTAAAGTGAAGAACTGATATTAACTATATGGCTTTGCGTTATCGTCCAGGTAGAACTATTGTTCCAACCACCATAGACAGATTCACAAATAACCTGCCTGATTTATCTCAGCTGCTCTGTGTACCCATAAATACACATGAACTAGATGAAATGACTAGCAATATGGGCACTATCTTCTCTAATACATTAGAAGCTGTTGCCCCAGTCAAATTAAAAAAGGTTAGAGAAAAACGTACTGCGCCATGATATAACAGTAATACCTCTCTCAAGAAAGAAACTCGTAATCTTGAGCGTAAATGGAGAAAAACTAACTTGGAAATTTTTATAATTGCGTGGAAAAACAGTATGTCCAGCTATAGACAGGCTCTAAAATCTGCCAGGGCCGAGTATGTCCACAAACTCATAGAAAATAACCAAAACAATCCAAGGTTTTTATTTAGCACAGTGGTTGGATTACCAGACAATCAGATGTCACCTGAACTAAATATTCCCTCACAGTTTAATAGTAATGACTTTATGAATTTCTTCACTGATAAAATAGATAGCATCAGAAATACAACAACAAATGTAGAATCGACAGTGTCTTGTAATTCAGCTTCATTCATCGCACCCAAAGAAAATGTGCAGTACTTCACAACTACAGGACAGCTTCCTGTCCTGTAGTTGTGAAGTACTGCACATTTTCTTTGGGTGCGATGAATGAAGCTGAATTACAAGACGCTGTCGAGCTAAATAAACTTATCACTGCATCTAAACCAACAACATGTTTATTAGATCCTGTACCCACTAAATTACTGAAAGAAATGTTACCTGTAGAAGTAGAACCGCTTCTCAATATTATTAACTCATCGTTATCTCTAGGTCACGTCCCAAAACCCTTCAAGCTGGCGGTTATTATAAAGAAACAACTAGATCCAAGTGAACTGGCAAATTATAGACCCATTTCAAATCTTCCGTTAATGTCAAAAAATTTTGAAAAAGTTGTGTCTGCTCAATTGTGCTCCTTCCTGCAAAAAAAAAAAAAAGATATCTATGAAGAATTTCAGGTTTCAGGCCCCCATCATAACATAGAAACTGCACTTGTTAAAATTACAAATGACTTGCTTCTTGCATCAGACTAAGGCTACATCTCATTGCTAGTTTTACTTGATCGCAGTGCTGTGTTCGACACTATAGATCATGTCATACTCATAGATTGATTACAAAACTATACGGGTATTCAAGGGCAGGCTTTAAGATGGTTTAGATCCTACCTGTTTGATCGTTATCACTATGTCTATTTAAATGGGGAATCATCTCAATTAACGCCAGTAATTTACAGGGTGTCACAAGGATCTGTCTTAGGCCCTCTGCTATTTTCAATATATATGTTGCCCCTTGGTAATATTATTAGAAAATACGAGATTAGTTTCCATTGTTATGCTGATGATACTCAACTATATATTTCAACAAGACCAGATGAAACTTCTAAATTATCTAAGCTGACAGAATGTGTTAAAAATGTAAAAGATTGGATGACCAATAATTTTCTCCTATTAAATTATAGATAGAGATATTACTTATTGGACCAAAAACAGTTCACACAATCTCTTACATTACAATATTCACCTAGACCAGGGGTCGGCAACCAGCGGCTCTTTCATCCCTCTGCGGTGGCTCCCTGTAGCATGGGTGTACAATACGTTTTAATAGAACCTAAACTCTTCCCCTGCTCATTTTTTTGGGGCAAGTGTGTTCAAGTAGAGGTTTTCAAGGGCCAATGTGAATAAATCTAGATTTAAATTAAAAGAGACAATACAGTCACGACGTTTTGGATACGTTTTATTCTTATCCAAAATGATGTGAACATCACGGAGCGCTGAACACTCTCATGCGGTATATGTTTCATTCATACTCGAAGCCGGAGGGCGCTCTCGCGCAGAAAGTCCAAAACGGACTCATATGATAGAAGTAATATGTGGACAAAGGCATCCCACTATTGCCGTTACTAAGCTGAATAACAAGCACAAACCTTAACTGATGAAACGTGAAGACAATAAACGATTACGACAATATATGGTTTATGTGTGTTTTTCAAGTCTTTTATATGAATGATACAGTGGTAATTGGCATAGCATTAATTACAGTACAGAACCTATCAAATATATTTTCTGCCTTATTCTGTGATAAAAATGGAAAAAGTGTTTGTAGTATATAAACTGTTATACTGGTTATACAATCATAACCATAAAATTATCATTTGTAAAATATATATCAAAAACATTATAGAAGACAAATAATCATTTGTCCAATCGGTTATTGTCCAGCAGTGTATTTTATTTTATTTTATTTTATTTTATTTTATTTTATTTTATTTTATTCCGTCAATTAGACATACATAAATAAATATTATTAGGCCTATTATTATTATTATTATTATTATTATTATTATTATTATTACATTTGACTTTTCAATGCCCCTCACTTCTGAAATGATTGCTACTCCCCTGCCCTGAATATAAAACTTTAGCTATATGCTGTGTTATCTTATTTGGGGATCAAATATTTTGTGGCTCCACGTGAATTTTATTCAGTGGGAAAGTGACCAAAATGGCTCTTTTGACGTTGAAGGTTGCAGACCCCTGATCTAGATGGATGTACTGTTACTTCCTCTACAGTCAAACATTTGGGTGTTATATTAGACAGCAACTTGTCTTTTGAAAATCATATTTTCCATGTTACAAAAACAGCATTCTTCCATCTTAGAAACATTGCCAAGCTACAGAACATGCTACCTATTTCTGATGCAGAAAAGCTAGTTCATGCATTCATGACCTCTAGACTGGACTACTGTAATGCATTGCTAGGTGGTTGTTCTGCATCTTCAATAAACAAGCTACAGGTAGTCCAAAATGCATCTGCTAGAGTCCTTACTCCTAGTAGTACCTAGGATAGCAAAGTCCACTTAAAGGAGGTACAGCTTTTTTGCATTTAGCTCCCAAACTCTGGAATAGCCTTCCTATTAATGTTCGGGGTTCAGACACAATCTCTCTGTTTAAATCTAGATTAAAGACACATCTCTTTAGCCAAGCATTCACATAATATACAGGTGCATCTCAAAAAAATAGAATATCGTGAAAAAGTTCTTTTTTTTATAACTTATTTCAAAAGTGAATCTTTCATATATTCTAGATTCATTACATGTAAAGTAAAACATTTCAAAAGTTTTTTTTTTTTTTTTTTAATTTTGATGATTAGAGCTTATAGCTCATGAAAGTCAAAAATCCAGTATCTCAAAATATTAGAATATTTATATTTGAGTTTCATTAAATGACCATGACTGCAGTATAAATTCCGGGTATCTCTTGTTCTTTGAAACCACAATAATGGGGAAGACTGCTGACTTGGCAATGGTCCAGAAGACAATCATTGGCACCCTCCACAAAGAGGGTAAATCACAGAAGGTCATTACTGAAAGGGGTAGCTGTTTACAGAGTGCTGTATCAAAGCATATTAAATGCAAAGTTGACTGGAAGGAAGAAATTGGGTAGGAAAAGGTGCACAAGCAACAGGGATGACCGCAAGCTTGAGAATACTGTCAAGCAAAGCTGATTCAAACACTTCAGAGAGCTTCATAAGGAGTCGACTGAAGCTGGAGTCAGTGCATCAAGAGTCACCACACTCAAGACGTCTTCAGGAAAAGAGCTACCAAGCCACTTCTGAAGCAGAAACAACGTCAGAAGCATCTTACCTGGGCTAAGGAGAAAGAATAGTCCAAAGTCCTCTTTTCAGATAAAAGTAAATTTTGCATTTCATTTGGAAATCAAGGTCTGGAGTCTGGAGGAAGACTGGAGAGGCACAGAATCCAAGCTGCTTGAAGTCCAGTTTGAAGTTTCCACAGTCTGTGATGATTTGGGGTGCCGTGACATCTGCTGGTGTTCGTCCATTGTGTTTTCTCAAGTCCAAGGTCAATGCAGCCATCCACCAGGAGATTTTGGAGCACTTTATGCTTCCATCTGCTGACAAGCTTTATGGAGATGCTGATTTCCTTTTCTAGCAGGATTTTAGCACCTGCCTACAGTGCCAAAACCACTTCCAAGTGGTTTGCTGACCATGATATTACTGTGCTTGATTGTGGCCAGCCAACATGCCTGACCCGAACCCCATATGAAATCTATGGGATATTTTCAAGAGAAAGATGAGAAACAGTCGATCCAACAATACAGACAAGCTAAAGGCTCAATAGTGCCTCAGCAGTGCCACAGGCTGATCATTTCCATGCCACACCTCACTGATGCTGGAATTTTTGTGCTAAAGGAGCCCCGACCAATTATTAAGTGCATAAATAAACATACTTTAAAGAACTTGAACTTTTCTGTTTTCCAAATCCTTTTTTTTTTCTTTTTTTTTTTTTTTTTGATTGATCTTAGGAAATATAATATTTTGAGATACTGGATTTTTGACTTTCATGAGCTGTAAGCTCTAATCATCAAAATTAAAAAAAAAAAAAAAAAAACTTTTGATATATTTTACTTTACATGTAATGAATGTAGACTATATGAAAGTTTCACTTTTTGAAATGTTATATATATATATATATATATATATATATATATAAAACTTTTTCACAATATTCTAATTTTTTGAGATGCACCTGTATTTTATGACCTTGTACTTGAGTTATATCTGATCAAATGCACATTATCATTCTTTTGCTTGGGTTGAACACATAATTTTTGCTTGATTGGAACAGCAGCTACGCTAATTTTGTCTCTATTTGCTTCTCTGTTTCTGCCACAGGACTGGCATCCCGAGGTAGCTAGGAATTACGCAAGCTTCAGTCTGGATCCAGCCCTTGCAAAGATCTGAGATGACCAAACACCTGAGAAGAGAGATGCCAACCCCTCAGAGGACCTCAGATGATGCCAACATACAAAACGACCAAGTTTTTGCTATAAGTTTGATCGTAACACTGCTGTTATTGCTAGTCACCACTGATAAGCTAGTACTAAATATAATGTAGAAACTTTAATTTTTTGTAAAGCTGCTTTGCAACGATTTGTATTGTGAAAATCACTATACAAATAAACTTGAATTGAATTGAACTGAAAGAATTAGGTCTGAAACCATTAGGAACCATTTAGTCTCCAGCACCACCATTTTCCGAAGCTGCAACCTACCTGGAGTCTCCAGAAGAACAAGGTTTCAGATTTTCAGAGACTTTGCTTGGGGAAAAAATCCTAAAAAATTACCCTCACTTAATAAGAATAACATGATGAAGTGTTGTGAAATAAATGAAGATTTTTTTTATAGGATTTATAGACAGATAAGTTGAGAGTGACTCTTGAAGGACCAGCACCACATCCTCTTATACCACTCTTTCAAGAATTTATTTTCCAGTCCTTACGGAAATTAACCATTGTTTTATTATGGTAAAAGTGTAGTAACCACGGTTTTTGGAGTATTGATTACCATTTGTATAACCACAGTTTTACCACACATACTATGGTTAGCCATGGTTAGTTTAGCAAAACCATGGTTAATTTGTGGTTACCATGGTTTATTTGTAATAAAACCATGGTTAATTTTCATAAGGGAGAATCTGGCAGTAAGTTTTGGGAGTTCATTTTTAGTCCATCTCTGCAAGACAGACTTTTCAGGATAGGAGATGGACTGAAAACTCCAAAAATTACTGCCAGATTCTGGAAGATAAATTTTTCAAACAGTGGTATAAGAGGATGAGGTGCTTGTCCTTCAAGAGTCACTCTCAACTTATCTGTCTATAAAGCCTATAAAAAAATTAGCCTTCACATATTTTACTACACTTCAGCATGTTATTCTTATTAAGTGAGGGTCATTTTTTAGCAAAGTCTCTGAAAATCTGACACCTTGTTCTTCTGGAGACTCCAAGTAGGTTGCAGTTCTGGAAAATGGTGGTGCTGGAGACTAAATGGTTCCTGATGGTGCCACACCTAATTCTTTACCTTAATTCTTCCCAGCAGGCTCAAAACAGGCACACAATGTCATAAGACGTTGATATTTGGTTAAATTTAGGTTGCGACGTCGGATGACCAAAATTCAACGTAAATTCAACATCTAATATCAATGTTAAATTGATGTCCAATACCGACGTCAGCTGACGTTGAGATTTTGTTGTTTTTAGGTTGTGCAACCAAAATCCAACGTTAAGTCAACGTCAAATTGACGTCAAATATTGACATCAACCCGATTTTCATTTTCAACCAAAATGCAACGTCTGTCCGATGTCATGTCCAACCTGACGTTACATAGACGTCTGGTGCCTGCTGGGTTAGTTCTTTTGCAGTTAACGTGTCTTTTCTTCTCCACCTTTTTTTTTCTGACCATGCTGACCCAATGAGCATTTTGCTGTCCAATGGTCATGACTTAACTTTGCAATTTCTGTATTGCATTTTGAATATTTTTCATAGGTATTTAATAATTCTTCACTTTTTAGTTTGAGTTACATCTCTTTTTTGGCTCATTTTATCAGTAAAAGAAACCTGCCTAATAATTATGCACACCTGAATATAAGTTTTTCACTTCCAGCCTTCATGGACAATTATATATAGTGGATTCAGAAAGTATTCAGACCCCTTCGCTTTTTTCAGTTTTGTTATGTTGCAGCCTGATACTACGATTGTTTAAACTATTTTTTTTTTCTCGTTAATCTACACTCCGTACCTCATAATGACAAAGTGAAAACAGAATTTTAGAAATGTGGCTGGTGAGTGTATATTGTCATATTATATTATCGATACCTTGAAGCTGTTGGTGGTTTTACAATGGTTTTACAATCAGTCAATAAATTAAGAAACATAAGAATGCTGATCATTATCATTGATGTGCCACAATATTCAAGTAACATTCCAACCTTAAGTCCGAACATTATTTGTTTTCAGTTACATTCAGTTTAATATATATAAAAAAGTCAATATAGAGCTGTCTCACCTGCCAAAGAACTCTGAGAGGATTCCCACAGAGAAGGAGGACAGCATGCCCCCAATGGAGAAGATGGCAACAGAGAGTGACCACAGAGATGTAAGAGTTCGTGGAGGGATCGGTTCTGAGTATCTTTCCATCCATGTTGAGTTATAGTCCTGCTCAATGATCTGAGGTCAGATAGATGGAGAAACAAGAGAAGACAAGTAGAGGGTGACGATGAGACATTAGTATTCCTAGGAAAAATTCAGCCCCATATCAAATTCTTATGTTACAGCATTAGTTAATTTTATGTTTTGTACATTACTTTTCACTCTTATGACAGAAAATATCTTTCTTATCACATTTGAATGCACATGCCTAGTATTGTTTTCTAAATCAGGAGAAAGGGCTTCAGCTGTGCTGAATCTGAGGCACAGACCAATACAAATGTAAAACTACTTACAGATAACTCATTGAATTTATGGGCAAAAGAATTGGAGCAAGGAATTTTGGGGTTTACATACACTATTGTTCAGACATTTAAGGTCAGAAAGATTTTTAAAATATTTTTGAGAGATGTTTTTGATTTTTTGCCAGCATTTAATTGATCAAAAATACAGAAAATAAGTAATACTGTGAATATTAATACAAATTAAAATAACAGCTTTTTAGCATTTTAATATTTTGAAATGTAATTTATTCCTGTGATGGTAAAGCACAGTATATTTTTACAGTATACAGTCAAACCAAAAATTATTCAGACACCAGATATGATTTTTGATATTTTTTTACTAGTGGGTGCAGGACACTATAGTTCATTTAAGTGAGGATATTAAAATAATGTTAACTGTGACATATTATACCCAAAAAATCTTCATAAAGTGGACTACCAGTAAAATTTACAAAAATTTGGGACCAAACATTTGATTTAACACTTTGACCTGACCATGTTTTGTTACATACCTTTCTATCAAAGTTATCTGACATTATCAAGATGAATTTGTTCTGACACCATTTAACTCTTGAGTTCCTGTCATATTTTATTACAATTTTCTAAACTACAGCGAATAAACTGTGATAATGTGAGAAATTTTGAAGGTGTCTGAATAAATTTTGATTTGACTGTATCTTTAAGTGATATGAATATACATAAAGATTTTGAAATCAGGTGACAAAGTCCTGGCACAAGAACAGAGAGATTTCCAAAGTGTGACCTTTAGTAGATGAAACAATAACATACGCATAAGCTGTATGTTATTCTGGTCTCATCTGTGGAAATGTCACATCTAAATTTTCGCTCTCCCATGTGCCCTCAAATCACACTCTAGAATTAGATGTTCTTGATTTGCTGTACATCGTAAGAGGTGAACAAATGTTTTCACACTCTGGAAGCTTGTAATGACACATCGAAGTTAAAGATAGATAGAAAGTTATGATTTGAAGTTTTTATTTAAATATTTAAAGTTAAATAAAATCATTTAAACGGTATAACAATGATTTTGAGGGACTGTAGATGCACTCGAAATGATCATAGCTGAATAATAAAATGTTATATAATATAACTGTTTTAAATATTAAGTCACTGTTCATAAATATAGTCACAATCATTTAGGCAACTGATTAAGTATAGATGAAATATTACCTTCTGTGGAGTGTTGATGACTCCAATGTTGTAGCCAAACTGAAGGGAACCCAGTACAGCAGTAAAAACTGACAGTGCGAGGGTTCCAGTTATTCTCTGCAGGACACCAAAATTTACAATGTTTATAATTGCAATATCATAAGTCTGTTGAAGCAGGACAATTTTATCTGCACACTGTTGATCAAATCTGTAATACTTTACAGTAAGGTTCCATTATTTAATGTCAGTTAATGCATTAACTAAGATTAACATTAACTATAAATGAGCAATAGATATGCTACAGTATTTATTCATCTTTGGTAACCTTAGTTAATAAAAATTTTAAAAGCTCAGGCCCATTAAATATTAATAGACAAGTTTTGATTTTAATGTGAGTAAATGTTGAAATTAACATTCACTAAGTTTTATAAATGCTTTAGTATTTTTATTGTTAGTTCATGTTAACTAATGTAGTTCTATATTGGAATAAAATGTAAATATATATTTAAAATGGTTGTAGATAAACGTAAGAGAGATATTTGGGGGGGGGGGGGGGGGGGGGGGGATCTGACCCAGCTGTTTTGAGATTTGGCTACGATGTGTTTTGTAATAATATATGAAAACAATGTCAAGAGATACAGTATGTCTGCAAAGCATTTTTTTTTTTTTCAGTTTCAGCTAAATAAATATTTAATTATAAATATTTACTTTTTTGATATAAGATGTAAAAGCAATGTATATTTCATAAACATATTTAGTAAACTGTAAATATAGTAAATGTTTACAAGAAAAATTTTCTTGCTTATCATGACAAATATACAGTTTTACAGTATGTTATACTTCTTATGAATGACAAAACATTAAAATGAGGTCTTTACACATACTGGCATAATAACAATATTGTTGAGGTTGGCAATTAGTGGTGTCTCAGTGTCATGATTACTGTCATCACACCACAAAGTGTGGTACCAACAAGTACTGGTATTCAACTGGTTACACTTTAACATTTAAAGTCCACTGTGTGACTGCAATGCTTTGACTAAGTACCTCTAGGTCATTTAAAAGCAAAGATTTGACCTTGAAACATGTGACCATTTACATACTTCCTCCAACTGCAATGTTGACTTTATTGCCATCTAATACTTTCGCTGGATCGCAATATTCCGGGACAACTTTATCATCTTATCAGAACTGACAGAAGCTGCACATCTTAATGTGAATGTAATATTTAAACAGACACATTCTCATAATCTATTATTTTAGGTTTTTAAATCAAATAATAACAGCACAGCCATTACTGTAAACATAAACACTGTTGCTTTAATTATAAGCAATTAAAACTGAATTTAAAAATGTTTATATTTTAAAGATTCAAGTTAAACAGTAAACATCAGAGAGTATTGCAGATCACACTATCTAACATACATAACACATAATCTATATTGTCATTACCTCCCCTCCCAGCTGTTGAAACCCAGCCGGCATGACGCTGAGCCTGCGAGACTCAAAGTTTTGGTCCTGTCTCGCAAGTTTTCTCCAAATAGTATTATTCCAAAGCACTGATCTATGAATTTAATTGGTCCTTTTAAACACACACATAGACAAGAGTTAGACAAAAAAGTATGGAATATGGATCTAGGCTCAAGTGTTACTCCAGTGTCTATAATTTCCTCTGACACATGAGGTTTGAAGAGGAGGGTATGGGGACACATGCTCACACACTCTCCACCCGCATGTATTTTTGAAGTTTGGGCTGAGGCGGAGGGGAGGGGTTTAGATATACGTCAAAAGTGTAGCAACAGTGACTAGACTTTCCATTAGATCCAGTCCTACAAGATGGGTTTGTAGACGCACAAATTGTCTTGACCTTATGTGTCATTGCGTAAAAGAGTAAGGGTACAGTAGCATGGGTTGCATGAAGTTTGCTTTAGTTCAGTTTTATTAGTTGTCTTTGCACAGACCTAAAGAGAAAGACACATTACATTTTGCGTAGAACTGAGACTAATTACTATAAAGTTAAACATTAAAGCACTGTTAGACATTCTGCATATCCTCACATACAAGCTGAAAGTATTATTTGAATGTATGGTTTGAGATTTTCAAAGATTCACTTTGTTGGTTCCGCTTGACCCGCTTGACTAGCTGGGTCAAGAGAGTCCAGATGCCCAGCCTGGTGGTTTAGAAACCAACAGCACTGGCCAAGAGTGGTCAGCTGAGCTGACCTAGTCTCTATTGTCCAGCTTTTCATAGCTTAAAAATCCCTTACTATTTTAGAACACATGCCTAAGGGGTCACAAACTCTGCCTATAACCCCCTCCCCATAAACTCATTCCCATGTCACATGAAAAGAATCCTCCCGAGGCAACAGGTGTTCCTCAATTGTGGACTGTACCACTTATATCTTGAGGTGTGCAGGGTCATTTTTAAGTTGAAATTTGTGAGGTTGGGGGTTCTGACATCAAAACAATATGATTGATGCAGTGGAAAAATGCCTGATGTCGTTCACTCAACTTAAAAGCCCTAATTACTACACACCCCTGGTTGTTTAACATGCTTTCAATTCATGTCACTTTCTCTGCTTTGCTTGTCTTGTTCCTATCAAACACCTCTCTCCTTGATCCTCTGATGTTCCTGGCAAAGAAAGGGTGGTTAAATCTGATACCTGTCAGCTGAAGGGCCCCAGCCAGAGTCATGTGTGCCTTTTTCACTGAAACCAGATCTCTTAAAGACAGACACAGGGTCTGCTACAGCATTAATAATGTAGATCCAGTGCTCAATGTAGACCACATGTGACATTTAAAGGACATTTTTTGATTTGATGCTTTTATTTTCATGCATCACCTCATAAAATATATAAACTGCATTTTTCAAATGTGATATGTTGAAAATAAAAATAGTAATAAAAAAGGTCATTAATCTATATTAGTCATTAAAGTATTGCAAAGTATTTCAAGACTGGAGCTTACTGACATCTAAAAAAATAATAATAATAATAAGAGGCTTATTATTATTATTATTATTATTATTATTATACAATGATCATAATAAATCTTTTATTTATATGCATGGAAGGGAAGCCAAACCACAAACTGTAGCTATAAACTGCTTAAGTTATCTGGATTTCAGACTTACTGAATAGAAAGTGCTGTTTGTGTGTCTGCCACTGCATTTGGAACTTGTTTCAAGCACAACAGAAGTTTCATTTTCAAATGCCTTGTCCAAATACCCACACTTGCGCTCTTTGCGCTTTGTATTTGGCCCAAGTGTTCAAGTGAGGATGAAGACCACAAGTGTGTGTCAAACTATTCATTACCTGATGAGACACGCTTACAGTGTTGTAAAAATGCAAGTGTTTACATAGCTTTATTTTTATTTGAAATACTTTGCATTTTAAAATCAACTTCTAAATGTCTGTTCAGTAGACCCTAAAACATGAAACAATTTAATTTGTGGTGCTAAAAAGCAGATGCAAATGTTGTACAAAATAAAGATCACCATTATTCACCTTTGCACCCATAAAACGTGAAACACTTTGTTTTTCTACCAAATTATATGTAATATCTAGTTATTATATTACTATTTAACTTACATTGGAAAGGTTTCCATGACCTCTCGTGAGATCTCGGTAAAAAGTTTTACATTAGGCTTGTTTGAGATGTGCCTCGCCTCGCCTGAAATGTAGGCGAGAGTAGGTGGCTGCAGTGAGGGGAGGAGTGAAATAAACACAGTCAAGACGGACAGTTCTGCCCTCTCGAAGTGAAGGATAACTATGAGATCAAAGGCAGATATCGCGTTATTCACACTCACGTGCTGTGTTGCTAATTAACATGATATAATTTCAGCTCTGTTGTTTTTATATGAAAATAAATGAGATGAACAAGACACTCAAAGTGCTTGCTATTTAATTCCATAGGAAAGGCGTATTTATCATCCATTTTTACTTTAATACAAAAATGTAATTTAGATTTTTTATAGAAATATGACAACTATCACATATCTCACACAGAGATCGCACTGTCATGTTTGGGAATAATCATGCATAATTTAAATACATAATCACATGAAATCAGATTAAAAAAATAACATTTTAGTAGAGAACACAGCATCACGGTTGTCTGAACCAATGAGCATTAAGCTGTGTCGTCAGCCAGTCATTTCCCATCATGCTTTCCCTTATGAAAATTAACCATGGTTTTACTATAGTAAAACTGTAGTTAACCATGGGTGTAGTAACCGTGTTTTTTTTTGGTGCGAACAATGGTTTTAAAAAAACATGGTTCTTATACCATGGTTTTACTACAGTTATATTGTAGTAATACTATAGTAAAACTGTAGTAAACTATGACTGTAGTAACCATGTTTTTTTTTTTGTTGTTTGTTTGTTTTTTTTTTTGGTGTGAACCATGGTTTTTAAAAAACCATGGTTCTGATACCATGGTTTTACTACAGTTATATTGTAGTAATACTATAGTAAAACTGTAGTAAACCATGACTGTAGTAACCATGTTTTTTTTTTTTTTTTTTTTTTTTTTTTTTGTTCAAACCATGGTTCAAGTGCCACAAATTAACTATGGTTGTAATACCATAGTTTAACCATGGTTTTACTATGGTTGTAATACCATAGTTTAACCATAGTTTTACTAAAGTACCTCAAATTACATTTAAGCCTAGTTATTCAACGAACATCTACAAAATAAAAACAGAATGACAAGTTATTATTCTATGATACAGGCTTTATTAGGGCAGTTACATCATCTGAAAGAAAATATGAACTGTTGCAATTGTTCTCACATAACAAAATGATTCAGAACTATGAACTACAACTTTATAAAAAAAAATGGTGATAAAGCACTGGAGTGGTAGAGATGGTTTTCTGCTAATTTACAAAATAAAAATAACAAATTGTTTCACTGTAATAATGCATTATCTCTATAGAAATTAATTACATGTTGTACAAATAAACATGACTTAGTGCACATACACAGCATGATACCGCCTACCTCTTTTACAATATCTTATGTAGGGCTGCCTGCAACTAACAATTTTTTTGATAATCAATTTATCTGTAGTTTTTTATTATTATTATTAATTGGATGACAAAAATAAATAAATAAATAAATAAATAAAATTATACAGTATTTTTTAATCAAAATAATTTTAATCCATTATTTTAAGCAATGTCATTTCACATCCTACCTATGAAAACAAATATAATGAATGTGTCTATGTAGGCTCTGCTGTACATTATAAGCATTAAAGTGTTAAAATACAAACATTACATTCTAAACCTAAAAACAACAGATTGCTTGCTATTTTAAAACAGAATTTAAAACAATTTAAACAAAAACACAAAGTGTTAACTTGTAAGAGGTATGAGGAACAAACACAACAATTCCAACAATAGTGCTTTTACTGTTACTGCTCTCATAAGTATGATTACTTGTGTTACATGTAGGGTTTTAAACCTACACTTAATTTCTAACAAAAAATATTTTAGCATAATCTGTATTTTAGTCAGAATTATGAGCGGTCTGTTTTGATGCACTAATCAGATTTGTTGACGATTATTTTCATCATCGATTAGTTGTTGCAGGCCTAGTTTTATACAACCTGTAAACACAAGTCCAACACAGGCAGATGTGTGTAGTCTATAGGGTGCATCAAGGTCGCATGAACAACCTTGATTACAATATCAATAAAGGTATGCAAAAAAGGTTCTTTCATTGGAAATGTTTTACACATATTACAAAATACATTCACAACAAATGAGAAGTACTTTTAAGAATGAGAAGTACTTCTAAGAATGATATCAACTCACATGAGATGAAGA
Organism: Spinibarbus caldwelli; assembly: GCA_039654775.1. Taxonomy (NCBI): domain Eukaryota; kingdom Metazoa; phylum Chordata; class Actinopteri; order Cypriniformes; family Cyprinidae; genus Spinibarbus; species Spinibarbus caldwelli. The sequence goes on from CM077221.1 coordinate 32,870,749, forward strand.
TTTCAGTCATTTCAGGCCTAAAGCAAGCTGATTTATTCTACATCAAGTCACCTCATGGGGGCCGATGAAGGCCAGATGAATCCTCCACACTTTTACTTGGTGAAGGAAATGCCCCTCTTTTCAAAAACTTTTGATGCTGCATACATGGCAGTTTTACTTGGTGAAGGAAATGCCCCTCTTTTCAAAAACTTTTGATGCTGCATACATGGCAGTAGTTGTCAGTATGAAGTCTATCATATAGTCTAGTAGGTTACAGTCCACCTTTGGTTTGGTTGTCTTGATCTTCACCCATATGGTCTCAGGACCTAAAAATGAGAATATAAACATAAACATATAAACACAATATTAATAAACAGCTTGCTGGAATACTCAGTTGTTATTGGTCAGTTGCACACTCATCTACACTCTTAAAAAAAAAGGTGCCAGAAAGAACCAAAAAGGGGGTTTTGCGGCGATGCCATAAAGGAACCTTTTTTGGCAGGTTAATGTCAGTACCCCCGTCATCCACTACTATGCCCTTTTTCATCCCGTGGAAACTGCCACTGGTGGTTCAAAGAGTTCCCGCTTTCACAGTCCTTCTGATCAATGGTTGAGGCTGGGTACATAGGATCCTGTAACAAAAAAAAAAAAAATTACACTTTCATTAGTTTTTTACTTTTAAAAGGTTTAGCACAGGTATAATGAGGCAAAATGACAAACAACGATAATGGAATTTTTAAGCTGAACAGCGGTCAGAATAGAAACAAAATCAAAGCAAGTCAAAGTATTTTGGAAGTTCATGCATCCATCTATTCACTCTCCAAACCACTTATCCTCTCTAGGGTCGTGGGGGCTAAAGCCTATCCCAGCATCTTGGGCCACAAATCCATCCAATTAATGGTATTTAAGCAATATATAGTAACAATTGTTATACAGTACCTATCAAAATTTTGGAAACATTACAGTGTTTTTGGGGGGGGGGAAAATCTCTTCTTCTCACTAAGTCTGCATAAATTTTATCAAGAATACAGAGAAAATAGTAATATTGCAAAATTTAATTGCTCATTAAAAGAACTGTTGTCTATTTTAATATATTGTAAATTGTAATTTATTCCTGTTATCAAAGCTGAATTTTCAGCATCATTACTCCAGTCTTCAGTGTCACATGATCCTTCAGAAATCATTTTAATATGCTGATTTGCTGCTCACAGCTGAAAACAGTTTTTGTTTCTTAACATTTTTGTGGAAATTGTGATACCTTTTTCAGAATTCTTTGATGAATAGAAAGTACAATTAACAACATTTATTAAATTTATTAAACAATTTAGTAAATAGAAATCTTTTCCAACATTATAAATGTCTTCACTGTTACTTCTGATAAATTGAATGCACCCTTGATTAATAAAAGTATTAATTTCTCTCTCATTTTTTTTTTAAATTTTTACCACAAATGTATTAATTTCTTTCTTTTCTTATCACAAATTGGTATTGTTTGATGGTATTGGTATTGTTTCCATAAAAATGTTAAGCAGCAAAAACTGTTTTCAACAAAGGTAGTAATCAGAAATGTTTATTGAGCAGCAAATCAGCATATTGGAATGATTTCTGAAGGATCATGTGACACTGAAGACTGGAGTAATGATGCTGAAAATTTAGCTTTGATCACAGCAATCGATTACATTTTAAAAATATATTCACATAGAAAAGAGGTATTTTATATTATAATAATATTTTACAATATTTATGTTTTTAACTATATTTTTAATCAAATAAATGCAGTAGTGGTGATTAGAAGACATAAAAAAACGTTCAAAAAACATAAAAATATATATATAAAAAAATCATACCAACCTCTAACTTTTGAACAGTAGTGTATGTTTGAGGTTTTACTTACTAGTCATTTGGTTCATAGAGCCTTAGAGATGTTGTCTGAAAGGAGGTCTGCTCCAACTCTGCTGCACGGCCATCAGCATAGAAGAATCTAGAAACATAATAAAGCAATAAGCCCCAAGAAGCCGTGGTTTACAGTGAATTTATAACAGCTAAGGGGCGTTGTTAGGCATGACGCGAAGCTTATTGCTTATTGCTTTTATAAAACGCTTATTCCATATACTTAGTAAGGTCTCACAAAATAAAACAGAGCAAATAAGTGTAATGATATTAATAAAAACAGTACTCTTCCACCAAACAATGTAGTTCCTCAGAAACAGTTGTGGTTGGAACCTATAGTTGGAACAAAATAAACAAAGGTGTAGGTTTGTAGTGTAATTTACAACGGCTTCGAATGTGGCTCAACCAATCAGAATCAAGGACCAGAAGTATCCGTTTTATAATATGCAATTTATTACAGAGCCAACAATATTTAGCTTTATTTAAAGGAAGCAAGCTAGAGCAGAAGTGAAATGCAGAAAAGAAAATGGTATATACAGGGTTTAAATTGGGCCGGGGCCATCCGGGGTTAAATGTTTGTTAAATGTGAGCCAAAATCATCACAATTAAAGAACCAAAGACTTAAACTACTTCAGTCTGTGTGCACTGAATTTATTTAATACACGAGTTTCACAATTTGAGTTGAATTACTGAAACAAACTTTTCCACAACATTCTAATTTATTGAGATGCACCTATAAGTAATATATATATATAAGCCCGACACCATAGAGCTAATTCACGCATGCTCAATCTCTCTCTTTCTCTCCATCTCTCTCTCTCTCTCTCTCTCTCTCTCTCTCTCTCGTAACTTAGTTAGTAGCTGCATTTGTCTTTTATCAGCGGCTCAAGCCTCAGTTACTAGGTCTAAAATTACGTTTTGGAATTAGCAACGGACGCGATGCATGAGATGCAGAAGAAATAATCCTACTCACAATAGCGATTTAAGTACAAAAACTGGACGAATCCCTTGAAATATATCACCTGATCGATGGCTTGAGGGGTGGCAACCCCCTGATAGCATACACTTCCGGGCCTCATCTGGGCCAAATATGGCACATATGGCTGAGTTCTGGTAACGCCAGGGGTCATTTGGGCCAGATTTGGCCCATACACATAAAGTCGGTTTTAGTGTCAGTTGTGGCTTGTTGTATGTGGGCCAGATCTGGCCCATGTGTGACAAACTGGTTTTAGGTTGAGTTGTGGCTTACTGAGTGTGGGCCAGATCTGGCCCATGTGTGACAAACCGGTTTTAGGCTGAGTTCTGGCTTGTTGTGTGTGGGCCAGATATGGCCTATACCAGGTGACCAGATGTGTCATTTTCTGGGGACACGTCCTGGCAGATTTCTAAATTGCCTAAAATAACCAGGTGTTGGCTGTTTGCACTGTGCAGATCGATCATTTTGTATCTGAAAACCATGTCTTCTGGTGTGACACCATATCCTGAATTTAAATTGGCCAATTCCATAGAAAACTTTAATTAGTTGAAGGACCCCATTCATGGTCATGTTACTGAAGCCCCCTGTCAAGCCCATGACATGTGCACATGGTAAATTGTTGTCTCAGAATTGTTCAAATATTTAACTTTTTTGGAACCACTACAAAAGTTTTACATTTTGTTGTCCATTAATGTGACACCCCTAAATTATATTTTTTAATTTAAAAGTGCATGTTAAACTACATAATCATGGAAAATTACGCAAATGTGTCTTGCTTACCGCTAATGACAGGTTAGCTTGGAAAACCAAGGAATAGCTTGGAATAGCAATTGACACAAAAGGCTGAAACGTCCTTTGGTGTGACCAAAGATGTCACACAAGAGGACAAGGTCTCTTTAAAAAGCATTTTTAAATAATTAAATAAGATTTGTTTAACTCCTTTTTATTCTTTTTTGATCATTTTCAGTGTTCTTAAATGCAATAATTACATTAACCCTCATGTACTGTTCAAAAACAGGTGACTTCCTGTATGGTTCGGGTCAAATTGACCCATACTGGATTCAATATAATTCCACAAAAATTATGACATATAAAAATACATACAATCAAGTAAAATCAATAAACTACTTTTCACACATTTCAAAGAATGAATATCTGAATTTATGATTTATAAAAAAGTTTTTAACCACTATTTTTGACTGCCACTCACCCAGACCTGTGAGATGTTTGCGATTGCACATTTTTTAACAATAATATCTTGGTCTAAACCTAAAGTAATCATTTGAACTACTTTAATCATAAAGTATATCATTTGAAAGGTTTTGGACTCTAGTTTTCATATTTGGTGACTGTTTTTCAAACAAATGACAAAGCAATAGATAAATAGCGATAGATTCTCCATTTGAGATATAGTGCCAAACACACTTTTATTCTATACGTATGTTTTTATGTGTTTTAGAGATAGAATTCAAATCAAATATTAAAGTTACTGTCCAAACTATTTTGGAATAGGATGTCTACTTCATAAATATTTAAAAAAAAATATGGAAATATATAATTCAGAACACTCAAACAATAAATGGAAATGGAGTCCCTGTATATCACCTAGTGGAAAAGTTTGGTACTGCATCCACAAAATCGTACTTAAAAGTTCATTTTTTGAGATATCAACCTAAAATTTGGCACAATACTTGTTCAGATGATTGGCTTTGATTTTCTTGAAGATTTGGTAGTAAACATATTTTGTAAAATTGCTATTTTAAATAAAATATAAAAATACATATTTTTATATTTTAAATTTTCATAAATTTAAATTTCTATAAATTTTTATAAATTTACTTTTATAACTGTTTATTTTTTATTTTTTATTTTTTTTATTTTTTGTTTTTTTACTTCTACAATAACCTGTGATGTTTCACCTTTAAAAAAGATACCAATCTTAAGTCTGTACTTTGAAGTATTCAAGTTTTATAACAATTTTAGCCGGAAAAGTAATTTTTATGTCTATGCTCAAAAACTGTGACTTACAGTTAAAAGGCTAAACATTTTTGTTTTCACAAACTTTGAAATTAAAAAGTTGTTAAACTCATCAAGACACTGACACTAGGAGACACTTCAGGACTAGAGTTGAGTAGCTCTGAAAAACAACAAAGGAATTTGTTGTTATTTTGTGAGTATTTCAGTTGCAAAAAGCCTATGCGGGTCAAACTGACTCACGAACATAACAAATGTATAATAATTTCTGTATGTACATTTCACAACACATCAGTGTGTTGAAACTGCGTATGCATTTTCATGACCCTAAATGAGAAAAAGTCACAAAATTTCAAGAAAAACAACATAAGTTTAATATTATTTCAGATTAAAAAATAAATGATAGCTAATTTTTACCACTTTGGCTGACAAAATATTTTTTCTGTATTGAAATGAGTGGGGAAAAGCTACTTATTTGCTTCATAGGATTGTGAAAAACTAAATAACAAAATATAACCAAGAAATGTTATTATTTTGGGTCTGCAGAGTTGCCTTAGAGCATTAAAATAGGCGGGTCAAACTGACCCGGGAACAGTACGAACGTAACAAATTTTTTTTTGGACATGTCAAAACACATCAGCATGTTGAAACGTCGCATGCATGTTCATGACCCTAAATGAGAAAAAGACACAAAATTTCAAGAAAAAAACAACATAGGTTTAATAGTATTTCAGATAGATTAAAAAAATAAATGATAGCTAATTTTTACCACTTTGGCTGACAAAATATTTTTTTCTGTATTGAAATGAGTGGGGAAAAGTTACTTTTTTGCTTCATAGGATTGTAAAAAGCTAAAATAACAAAATATAACCAAGAAATGTTATTATTTTGGGTCTGTAGAGTTGCCTTAGAGCATTAAAATAGGCGGGTCAAATTGACCCGGGAACAGTACGAACGTAACAAAATTTTTTTGGACATGTCAAAACACATCAGCGTGTTGAAACTTCGCATGCATGTTCATGACCCTAAATGAGGAAAAGTCACAAAATTTCAAGGAAAAAAAAAACATAAGTTAACTGATATTTCTGACAACTCAAAAATCAAAACGGGTCAAACTGACCTGGAACAGTACATGAGGGTTAAGTAAATTAAGCTCTAATCATCAAAATTAAAACAAAAAAAGTTTTGAAATGTTTTACTCTACATGCAATGAATCTAGAATATATGAAAATTTCACTTTTTGAAATAAGTTACAAAAAAATGGGTAAAAAAAAAAATGGTGATAGCCTCACTCAAACTATCCCGCCCCCTCACTCAAGATGAATGTGAAAATAGATTTTATTTATGAAATATAACAGTTTATTTAAAAAATACAGCTGCCAAATGCATAGGCTTTCTAGCATTAATATTATGCTACTATAGCAACAATTTAGGACAGTCCATTTCACAAAGTCGCATTTTAATTGTTACATCTGACACACAAACTTCCCGCGCAAGTGGTTCAACTAAGAATGCAGCACTACTGAGTAAGCTAAAGGTATGATTAAATAATTTTTTTAATGTTTAATAGAGGGCTAGATGATCGTAGTTAGTTGATTATTTCACTGTATTGTTATTGTTTGTTGCTTTTCAAGTTGTTCTAACTCAAAATGATGCATCTGTAAAATGGGTCACAATGAATGTGTTATGTCAGGGAATCGGTCGCAATAAGCTTGTGTTTCATTGTAAAGCAGACACAATTAAGTATTTCTGGTGGTTGTTGTGGAATAGCCTATCACTTGTCTGTTTTTGTGGTAAACCTGCTGTCTAAGACATATTATTTCCTGGAAGTCAGATTTTCGAATTTGTTACCTATGCGATTTTGTTTTATTCAATACTCTGCCATCTGTATTTGCTAAGTAGCCTACCTTTTAGTAGTGTCATTCACTCAGAACGCATTTTTCATTCCACTGCGGTACTTTTCCATTGTATTTCAAAGTAAATGCGCTACGGACATTTTTGAATTTGTGTTTGAATGCTGCTATCGTCTCAGGTCTTTATATTAGCTTCTCGCGCATAATACATCATTCTAAAACACGGAGCTCAAGTTCAAAGAAATTCAGCTTCTAAAAACACGTCTCTAGACCTATATTTACAGGTGCATCTCAATAAATTAGAATGTCGTGGAAAAGTTCATTTATTTCAGTAATTCAACTCAAATTGTGAAACTCGTATATTAAATAAATTCAATGCACACAGACTGAAGTAGTTTAAGTCTTTGGTTCTTTTAATTGTGATGACTTTGGCTCACATTTAACAAAAACCCACCAATTCACTATCTCAACAAATTAGAATATGGTGACATGCCAATCAGCTAATCAACTCAAAACACCTGCAAAGGTTTCCTGAGCCTTCAAAATGGTCTCTCAGTTTGGTTCACTAGGCTACACAATCATGGGGAAGACTGCCGATTTGACAGTTGTCCAGAAAACAATCATTGACACCCTTCACAAGGAGGGTAAACCACAAACATTCATTGCCAAAGAAGCTGGCTGTTCACAGAGTGCTGTATCCAAGCATGTTAACAGAAAGTTGAGTGGAAGGAAAAAGTGTGGAAGAAAAAGATGCACAACCAACCGAGAGAACCGCAGCCTTATGAGGACTGTCAAGCAAAATCGATTCAAGAATTTGGGTGAACTTCACAAGGAATGGACTGAGGCTGGGGTCAAGGCATCAAGAGCCACCACACACAGACGTGTCAAGGAATTTGGCTACAGTTGTCGTATTCCTCTTGTTAAGCCACTCCTGAACCACAGACAATGTCAGTGGCGTCTTACCTGGGCTAAGGAGAAGAAGAACTGGACTTTTGCCCAGTGGTCCAAAGTCCTCTTTTCAGATGAGAGCAAGTTTTGTATTTCATTTCGAAACCAAGGTCCTAGAGTCTGGAGGAAGGGTGGAGAAGCTCATAGCCCAATTTGCTTGAAGTACAGTGTTAAGTTTCCACAGTCTGTGATGATTTGGGGTGCAATGTCATCTGTTGGTGTTGGTCCATTGTGTTTTTTGAAAACCAAAGTCACTGCACCCGTTTACCAAGAAAAGCACCAAAAGTTGGTTAAATGACCAAAATCTCTGTTTTCAGATGGGGTATGTTAAAGTGAAAGTGATGTGACATGTGGCCAAGTATGGTGACCCAAACTCGGAATTTGTGCTCTGCAATTAACCCATCCAAAGTGCACACACACAGCAGTGAACACACACACGGAGCAGTGGCCAGCCATTTATGCTGCGGCGCCCGGGGAGCAGTTGGGGGTTCGGTGCCTTGCTCAAGGGCACCTCAGTCATGGTACTGAGGGTGGAGAGAGCGCTGTACACTCACTCCCCCCACTTACAATTCCTGCCGGCCCGAGACTCAAACCCGCAACCTTTAGGTTACGAGTCCAACTCTCTAACCATTACTCTTCCCTGAAGTCGTGGCTAACTCTAAAGCTTGAGCTCTTGTTTATGAAAGTTTGGGCTTTTAATCACGTGTTTATGTGTAGATGGGCGGTTTTGATAGCTTTGTAAAGGGTTTGCTGTCAGTTTGTCAATGGTTTATTGGAAGTTGTCTAACTTATTTAGCCTAAAATATGTGCTGTATACTGTTAATCGGTGACGTCACTTACACGGAGCACGAATTAAATGAATCTAACATTAGTTCAAACGTGCTTTGATCTTTCATGGTAAACAAATAATAAAAAAAATTGTTCCGTGGTTTCAGGAGTGATAATATAATCTTTCTACAAAAGAAGAGAAGCTCCAAGATTTCAAAATTTGTGAAGGGAGCTGCTGAAAGATATGCAGGAAACATGTGAAGGTAATTCAGTAGCAAAACTGAGAGCTTGTTGATCTGAATGTGAGAACTTGTCACATTAACATTCGTATTTGTAAATTGAAATTTACACACACAGCTCTGCTAAAAACATGCATTTATTAAACAGCCATAAGGACATCTAGTGGTTAAACCATAGCATTACATATTAATATGATCTTTCTGGCCACCAAATGCCTCTAATTTGCCTCTTTGCACTGGAATATAAAAACACTTTCTCTATTTTAACCCTAAATACTACACTAATTGTAATATAAATAATAAGCATATTAGAAAATGTTATATTTCAAATGGTCATTCATGGATCATAATTATTGTGCATATTATTTAGTAACAAAATCTCTTCAAATTAACTAAACAGAACTGATCTAAAATGTAGTACAATTATTTTATTGGTTAAAAGTTACAAAAGTTAAGGTGTTTGGTCACATTTGACTGCCAAAGAGTATGAGAACATAATGCTGTCTCATTCCCCAGAATAAAATGCTATTGTAAAGCGTAGTTATCAATGCACAATCAATGCACATTGTGTTAATAATTACTAGAAATTGCTGCACATATAGTGAAACTGCTGTCTGTCCGATTAATCCTATTCAAACATACTGACAGCTCGGAGTTGTTTGGAACTACTGATAACTCAATGAACCATGCGACCACGTGGCGGCGAGACCAAAGCATGTTGCAACTCTGTTTCTCATCGAGCGATATTACTCTGCAATATGCAGTAATATGAAAGATGTTGCATTATTTGTCTACCAGATAATATCTGTATGACAAGATGAATGCAGTGTCTTAAAATACTTTAAAAGCCATAAGGATATTCAATGAAAATAGTTTGCAATGTTTTACAAATAACTGATACGTATGCATAAAAAAACATGTTTCTTTCTGCACAGCAAGTGGCGATGGCTGGCGTTGTTCATTGGTCAGGCATCAAGCAATAGAATGTCTTCATTCGCACCCCAACCCCGCCCCTGGCTCTGCTCTCTCACGTCTGCATTTACTAGTGCACAAGTGAGTTTTGCAGCAGGAATACCAGAAAAGGAGTAGCGAAAGTCGAAGCACTAGGATTTGAAGTTGGACTGCCGACTTGAGGTTGTACAGCAAAACTGAAGTAAAGTGCAAAAGTAAATATTTCGTACGCATGTGTGTGTGTCATTTTCTTTATGTGAATGTCATTCTACACATTTGTAACTATTAATCTGCAACTTTGACTTAAAAACACGGGTGTTTTGATCATTGCCTGTGTGTGCAAATCGAAAGATTCAGCTTTTCACATCAGAGCTGTGTGTAAATTTCAACTTACAAATATGAATGTTAAATATGACAAGTTCTCACATTCAGATCAACAAGCTCTCAAGTTTTGCTACTGAATTACCTTCAAAGAAAGTCAAGTCAAGTCACCTTTATTTATATAGCGCTTTTAACAATACAGATTGTGTCAAAGCACTTAACAGTAAACACAGGTGAGCTGTGAAAGCTCTTTAAATACATCCATATGCATTTTTTTTTTCACAACATATTTTCTTATATCACCATGCATCTGTTATAATACAGTTAATTACAGGAAGGTTTTGACATCCAAACCTGAGTGCCACAAACCTAAATACATGAACGTCAATTATTTTATTTTAAGAAATTGTTTGTGTGTGTATATATGTGTGTGTGTGTGTGTGTGTGTGTGTGTGTGTGTGTGTATATATATATATACGTACGTGTGTGTGTGTGTGTGTGTGTGTGTGTGTGTGTGTGTGTGTGTGTGTGTGTGTGTGTGTGTGTGTGTGTGTGTGTGTGTGTGTGTGTGTGTGTGTGTGTGTGTGTGTGTATATATAAATATAAATAAGTGGGGGAAGTCGTGGCCTAATGGTTAGAGAGTTGGGCTTGTAACCTGAAGGTTGCCGGTTCGATTCTCACACCGGCAGAAATTGAAGGTGGGGATTGTGAATGAACAGCACTCTCTCTGCCTTTGATACCATGACTGAGGTGCCCTTGAGCAAGGCACCGAACCCCCAATTGCTCCCCGGGCGCTGGAGCAATGGCTGCCCACTGCTCCGGGTGTGTGTGCGCGTTTGTTCACTATTCACTGCTGTGTGTGTGCACTTGGATGGGTTAAATGCAGAGCACCAATTTCGAGTATGGGTCACCATACTTGACAATACGTCACGACTTCACTTCAAGTGCATCTCAATAAATTAGAATGTTGTGGAAAAGCTCATTTATTTCAGTAATTCAACTCAAATTGTGAAACTCGTGTATTAAATAAATTCAATGCACACAGACTGAAGTAGTTTAAGTCTTTGGTTCTTTTAATTGTGATGATTTTGGCTCACATTTAACAAAAACCCACCAATTCACTATCTCAACAAATTAGAATACTTCATAAGACCAATAATAATAAAAAAAAACAAACAAAAAAAAAAAACATTTTTTGTTAATTGTTGGCCTTCTGGAAAGTATATTCATTTACTGTATATGTATATTTTCAAATGTAATTGATTGTTGTGATCAAAGCTGAATTTTCAGCATCATTACTCCAGTCTTCAGTGTCACATGATCCTTCAGAAATCATTCCAATATGCTGATTTGCTGCTCAAGAAACATTTCTGATTACTTCCTTTGTTGAAAACTGTTTTTGCTGCTTAACATTTTTATGGAAACAATACCAATACCATCAAATAATACCAATTTGTGGTAAGAAAAGAAAGAAATTAATACATTTTGTGGTTAAAAAAAAAAAGAGAGAGAGAGAGAGAGAGAGAAATTAATACTTTTATTAATCAAGGGTGCATTAAATTTATCAGAAGTAACAGTGAAGACATTTATAATGTTGGAAACAATTTCTATTTACTAAATTATTTAATAAATTTAATAAATCTTGTTAATTGTACTTTCTATTCATCAAAGAATCCTGAAAAAGTTATCAACATTTCCACAAAAATGTTAAATGTTATTTTTTATTTTTTTTTGTTACAGGATCCTATGTACGCAGCCTCAACCATTCATCAGAAGGACTGTGAAAGTGGGAACTCTTTGAACCACCAGTGGTAGTTTCCACGGGATGAAAAAGGGCATAGTAGTGGATGATGGGGGTACTGACATTAACCTGTCAAAAAAGGTTCCTCTATGGCATCGCCGCAAAACTCTCTTTTTGGTTCTTTCTGGCACCTTTTTTTAAGAGTGTAGATGAGTGTGCAACTGACCAATAACAACTTGAGTATTCCTGCAAGTTGTTTATTAATATTGTGTATATATATATTCTTCTCATTTTTAGGTCCTGAGACCATATGGGGTGAAGATCAAGACAACCAAACCAAAAGTGGACTGTAACCTATTGGACTATATGATAGACTTCATACTGACAAGTACTGCCATGTATGCAGCATCAAACGTTTTTGAAAAGAGGGGCATTTCCTTCACCAAGTAAAAGTGTGGAGTATTCATCTGGCCTTCATCGGCCCCCATGAGTTGACTCAATGTAGAGTAAATCAGCTTGCTTTAGGCCTGAAATGACTGAAATCTTCATCTCATGTGAGTTGATATCACTTTAAACATTCTTAAAAGTACTTCTCATTTGTTGTGAATGTATTTTGTAGTATGTGTAAAACTTTTCCATTGAAAGAACCTTTTTTACCTTTATTGAGATTGTAATCAAGGTTGTTCATGCGACCTTGATGCACACTATAGACTGCACACATCTGCCTGTGTTGGGCTTGTGTTTACAGGTTGTATAAAACTAGGCCTGCAACAACTAACCGATAATGAAAATAATTGTCAACAAATTTGATTAGTGCATCAAAACAGACTGCTGATAATTCTGACTAAAATACACATTTTGCTAAAATCTTTTTTGTTAGAAATTAAGTGTAGGTTTAAAACCCTACATGTAACACAAGTAATCATATTTATGAGAGCAGTAACAGTAAAGGCACTATTTTTGGAATTGTTCATTAATATAATATAATTACTCTGTTCAGACGAATGATTGTGTTTGTTCCTCGTACCTCTTACAAGTTAACACTGTGTTTTTGTTTAAATTGTTTTAAATTATGTTTTGAAATAGCAAGCAATCAGTTGTTTTTAGGTTTAGAATGTAATGTTTGTATTTTAACACTTTAATGCTTATAATGTACAGCAGAGACTACATAGATACATTCATAATTTTTTTTTCATAGGCAGGATGTGAAATGACATTGTTTAAAATAATGGATTAAAAGTATTTTAATTAAAAAATATTGTGTATTTTTTTTTTGTCATCCAATTAATAATAATAATAATAATAAAAAAATCTACAGATAAATTGATTATCAAAAAAATTGTTAGTTGCAGGCAGCCCTACATAAGATATTGTAAAAGAAGTAGGCGGTATAATGCTGTGTATGTGCACTAAGTCATGTTTATTTATACAACATGTAATTAATTTCTATTCAGATAATGCATTATTACAGTGAAACAATTTGCTATTTTTATTTTGTAAGTTAGCAGAAAACTCTAACTTACAAAATCATGGACAGACACAAAGTTGCACTAAAATAAATATCTCAAAGAGAAAAGACTGTTACTTAATTTCTTGATTTTGATTTATTCCTATTATGATGACAGCTCACAAAGAGGTGTCTTCACCTAAAAGCATACACAGTCCAACAAACAAATTGTGAACGGCCATCTGAAATCTTGATAATATGACTAAAACTAGTGGTGTGAGAAAAATTTAATTTACAAAAGATTGTTATTCTTAGATGTGACACATCCCTAACAAAATCTGTTTGCATGCAAAAATACTCATAAATGTTTTAGCACGGCTGTTTACACACATAGTATGAGAACTGTATATTGTGTCACTTACCGTATAAAATTCATTACCAGTTTATTAGGGTCAAAAGGAATGATGATAATAGTTGAAACATCCTTGTACATCTCTTTCATGCAGAAAACACAGACGCTGGTGCTTTAATCTTTTAGTAAACCATTTCAAATGACATGATACCTACAAAAGAGTCAAATAGTCAAAATGTACAAGTTGTGTGTTCTAGGTGAGAAATTTACACCAATAAAGGTTTCATGAACATTAGAAAACAACATGTATTCCCTCTGGCTGTTAAACACCTCGGGTAAATAATTTGAAACGCAGGTCTGTCAAATGAGAAAAGTTCAGTCATACATTTCAAAAACTTTTCTGAAGTAAAAAATTATGTGTTTGTCACAAACACATCCAAAGAGTTATCTACTCATGTGAGAAAAGCTCTTGGGTGCATTATCATCAGGCTATTTTAAAGAAATTAAAGAATAAAACTAAAGTTTAATTTAAAGACAATAGAGAGCATGACTTGCTTTAGTGACACACAATGTGTTTAAAACTTTTTAAACATGTTTAAACTAGGTGTAATTATTTTACTGCGAAGTTTTAAGTGAAATGTATATTTCTTCTTTTACAGTACACATACTTTCTACAGGCTAGATTAAAATGAAAACATTTCTTAAATAACAACAAAAAGTAAAAACAACATATTCGATTTTGCTCATATTTAAAATTTAGCATGCTCAGATTTGTGCGTGTGTGTGTGTGTGTGTGTGTGTGTGTGCGGCTCAGGGGACAAAGATGGCAATATTCAAAATCCTTGTCCTTGTGGGGATATTTTAATTATTTATTTATTTATTTTTTATTTTTTGTCCCAATGAGGAAACAAGCTTATAAATCATACAGAATGAAGTTTTTGTAAATCTTAAAATGCACAAAGTTTTCTGTAAGGGGGTAGGTTTAGGTGTAAAGTTGGTGTAGGTTGATGGAAAATACAGTTTGTACAGTATAAAAACCATTACATGTCTGTTGTGTGTGTGTGTGTGTGTACCTGTTTTTCTATTCAGGTGGGGACTTAAACCTGAATACACACCGACTCATGGGGACTTGTGTCACGGTGGGGACCTAAATTGAGGTCTCCACGGGTAAAAAAGCTTATAAATCACACAGAATGAAGTTTTTTGAACATCTAAAAATGCAAAAAGTCTCCTGTGAGGGCTAAGTTTAGGTGTAGGGTTGGTGTAGGACAATAGAATATACGGTCTGTACAGTAGAAAAACCATTACGCCTATGGAAGTCCCCACAAGGATAGCGAAACAAGTGTGTGCGTGCGTGAGTGCGTGTGTGTGTGTGTGTGGGATTCAGGTACACCCTACATTATGGGGTCAAAAATGGCAATATCCAAAATCCTTGTCCTTGTGGGGATATTTTAATTATTTATTTATTTATTTTATTTATTTATTTATTTTTTTTGTCCCTATGAGGAAACTTTTTCTTTTTTCCATTTACAACTTAATTTGCGCGATGTTAGCGGGTGCGATCTACGTCAGAACCTGTCTGGTCTTTATTACATATCTCTGTGTGTAGACACGGTTTTTCCTTATCTACGCGTGTTTGAACGCAACGGGGTTTTAACCGCCGAAAATTAAAGCTCGGGATATCTGTTTATTGATCTCGTGTGATGTAAACCATCTGTTCAAATGGACGTTTGAAGTAGGTCTGATGTAATTCTTACATCGGAAAAGATCATGGGGATCTATTTGTATTATTCCTATTACGTATAGACCAGCAGCATAATATGTTTTAAACATGGCAATGATCAAAGATCGGATAAAGAAATAACAAAATTAACTAAATTAACTAAAATTAAACACCATTTTCCTACAGCATAGACCCTCTTATTAAACAATCATCTTGACCCTCCCTATTTATTTAATTGGGTCCTCTATTTATTTAAGTTTGTTGTTATCGACTTCTTCTTTATCTATCTCTTCACATCGTGAACATCAGTTTCAAGTCGCATTCGAATAGATTATAAATTCGTAATAAATACTCGATTCTCAACTTTACCTAATTTTTAACTTCACCAGATGTGTCATATAAAAGGTTCAAAAGGGCACACATCCTTTGACCGGTCAGTGAACTTTTAGTATAAACTTTTGACAGAAAAATGGTTATAAAATGGTTAACACGGATGTCCTTTGATCACTGAACATCTTAGAAAGATGATCTGTTTTGATCAATGAACTTTTTACCTAACATCCTAACAAAGTTTACGATGCCGGATCCCCTCAAAAACTCGTTAGATTGCAAATGAGTCGCGCCCCAGAAACATCTTAGATGTTTTACGACAGCCCTCTTGATCTGATATGGTCGCGTCAGTAGTCCAGACACACAGCGCCATCCTCACTTCGCCGCACTGCGTGAGACAAAATATTTACATATCGTAAGATGTTGTAAAAAAGTTTAGGCGTCTAATTACGACTGAAAATCCAAAGACCCCGCCAAAACATTTGCTTTCATGCCAGTTTGCATCCACATACACGTGTATGCTTTCAAACTGTTATACCGTACCGCAAGTTTTAAGATTGACAAAAATCACAGAGTAAATAAAGGAATTAAGTGTGAATAGCCTAACTAAATAAAATAAAGTACAACAAAATTTTTCCTGTGGCTTAGAGGTGAATGTTTAGAAAAAAACTAGGCTAACGTAGTTTTAAAGTAAAAAAAAAAAAAAAAAAGTCTGGGTTATATAGCACAGCAGAAGTCTTAAGGTTGACAAAAATCAAAGAGTAAATAAAGGAATTAATAAATTAAGGATGAGTTACTAAATAAAATAAAATAACCTGTGGCTTGTAGGTAATTGTTTACAAGAAAACTTGTGTAACCTAATTTTTAAAGTGAAAAAGTGTGGTCTAATGTTAAAAACAGGAAGAAGGTTTCATTAATTAAGAAATGTCAATGATTTATTAAAAATCACTTTTGTTCTAATGTTAAAACATTACTTTGTTTAATTCTTTTAAATCTTTCCTCCCCGCCGGTGTTAGGGGCGGTCAGTGGGGTGTGGTCTGACCGCAGCGCTCCTGAGCTCATTTTGAGTTTTGACAGCAGCGTGTGAGGATGCATCAGCGTAAGATAGGCCTACGCGATTCTTTTTCTTTTAACTTTCTGGCAGAAACAAGGTCTCGCTTTTTAAAATTGTAACTAATGGTGGCGTACAACATGGATCTTGACAAGTATCTTATGCCGCTGTTTTAACGACCGCGTCTGATACATTTTCTTTTAGATCACGGCAAGATAGGCCTACGCGGTTATTTTTCTTTTGTTTAACTAGTTTTAAAGTGTAATGTTACATGATTTTGACAAGTATCTTATTGCTTAACGTTCGCTTCATGCTTTTTTGTTTTAGATCATGGGGGTGGTATTTTATGAGGGGCAATAAATCAAATTTTTGACACATAGTATACTACTTTCTCTCTAATGGGCCACAGGGCTGCTTCGAGCAGCTGGAATAACTCCGACACCCACGGCTGGTTCCTCCAGAGGGGGGCTATCAGAAGAAACCTGTGCCGTTGTTCCCTGACTCGTCTGAGTACCTGCGGTAGCAGAGCAATTGGAGGGAACGCATAGAGCGAGACGTTGTTCCTCAACCACTTGTTCGCTCCTTGGTTCATTTTGTCCGGCACATGCGTCGCCTTCAGTGAGCGCAGATTGGTCTGAGCCCCAACAAGAAGGTCGTTCGCCAGTGTGCAGAGGCGCTTCGAGACAAGGCCGCCCTGGTGATTTATGTATGACACCACGGACCTGCTGTCTGAGCGTATTAGCACATGGTGTCCCCTTATGTCCGGCAGGAAGAATTAACAGGCACGGCACACTGCTAGCATCTCTAGGCAGTTGATGTGCAGACCCGACTCTTCTTCGGACCAAAGACCGAAGGTCGGTTTGCCTTCGCACAGCGCTCCCCAACCCTTGTTGGAAGCGTCTGTCATGACAACCTTCCTTCTGTGCACCGTGTCTAAGATCACACCCCGCTTCAGCCAGAGGGGGTCCCTCCAACGGGCCAGGGCTGATACACAGGCCCGAGTTACCGTTATGCGATGGCGACCGTGACGCCAAGCCACGGATGGAACCCTCTTCTTCAGCCAGAACTGGATGGGTCGCATGCGAAGCAGGCCCAACTGAAGTACTGGCGAAGCTGCTGCCATAAGGCCCAGCATTTTCTGGAAAGCCTTGAGCAGGTGGGCGGTTCCTTCCTTGAAGGAGGCCACACGGCGCTGAATCGTCATGGCTCGTTCCACTGAGACAGCTGTTGTCATCTGCACTGAGTCGATAACTGTCCCCAGGAACGACACTCGCTGGCTGGGTGACAGTATGCTCTTGGCAAAGTTGACCCTGAGCCCCAGGCAATCTAAGTGGCTGAGGAGGAGGGTCTTGTGCGATGTTGAAACTGCCTCTGACTGGGCCAGAATGAGCCAGCTGTCGAGGTAGTTGAGGATGCGGATTCCCATCTGTCGCCGAGGGGAGAGAGCCGCATCCATGCATCGCGTAAAAGTGCGGGGAGCCAGGGACAGCCCAAACGGGAGGACCTTGTATTGATATGCCACCTCCTTGAATGCGAATCTCAATAATCGTCTGTGATGGGGGGCTACCTGGATGTGAAAGTATGCGTCTTTCAGATCCAGAGACATGAACCAGTCCCCTGGGCATATTTCCGAGAGGATCTGCTGCAATGTGATCATCCTGAACGACCTTTTACCAGGGCGTGATTCAGGAGTCTGAGATCTAGAATAGGTCGCAGGTACCATCTTTTCTGGGGACGAGGAAGTAACGGCTGTAGAAGCCTGACTCGCTCTGGGCTGGAGGAACGACTTCTATGGCTCCCTTTACCAGCAGATTCATCACCTCTGCACGCAGAACCTGAGTGTCCTCGCTGCGCACTGTGGTGGTGACCACACCGCGGAAGCGTGGTGGTCTTCGAGCGAATTGGAGTGAATAACCTCGTCTTATCGTAGCCATTACCCACTCTGACACACCGGGGATGGCCTACCAGGCCTCGGCCCGTGTGGCAAGAGGTTGAATAGGCTCTAAAGACAGGCTGCATAAGGGCAGGACGCTTATGGTAGACAGAAGAGGATATTTGCTCTCTTTTCGAAAATGTATGTGTTTATTTTGTCCACTATCACCGCGGTTGGACGCCCGGGCGTTAGAGTGGGCCCGTGGGGAACCAATAACACACTTCCCTCTGCACCCAGCGCTGAGCGGGGTGACAAGAGGCACATTAGAGGCTGCTTATGGGGTGGTCCAGTGGTAGCGAGACTCGGGCCCCTACTCTTTCTGCCTGGCTGATCAGGAGGACTTCAGAGGCGCCGGATCCAAGGCGACCTTGGGCCGGGGTCCTTGGCGCTTCAGGAAGGGGTAGCGTCTTGCCAAGCGTCCTGCCCATCCTGCCGATCCTTAGGTCGGGGCTTGGGAGTGGCCGGCGTTGGCTTGGCGGGCTACTGAGTCGGCGCATCGCTTGAGACGACATCTGAGCCTCCGTAAAATGCTTCGCAAAGCCCTCCACAGCTGGCCCGAACAGGCTGTCCGACGAGACCGGAGAATTGAGGAAGGGAACTTTATCCGCCTCTTTCATCTCCGTCAATGTGAGCCAAAGGTGGCGTTCCAACACTACCAGGCTGGACATCGACCGCCCGATGGTCTGGGCAGTGGCTTTGGTGGCACGCAGGGCCAGGTCCGTCGCGCTTCTCATCCTTGAGTGAAGCTGCATTGAGATCGGCCTCCTCACTGGCGAGCATCTTGGCCTAGAAGACCTGGAGCACAGACATAGAGTGCAGCGCCGAAGCCGCTTGTCCAGCCCCTGAGTAGGCGCGTCCAGCGAGTGCAGACGTGACTCTGCACGGCTTGGATGGATGGCTCGCCCTCGCTTTCCATCTGATAGCCGTGGGCGGGCAGAGATGCGCGGCCACGGACTCATCCAGAGGGGGCTCGTATTCCTTCTCTTCAGCGCCATCAACGAAGGTGAGGGCGGAGGAAGCAGAAGGACGGATGCGAGACGAGTAGGTGGCACGCCACGATATAGTGAGCTCATCGTGGACTTCGGGGAAGAACGGGGACGAGCGTTAGCGGGGGGCTTGCTGGCGCCCCAGGAGAAACCACTCGTCCAGCCTGCTGCGAGACGGCTCTTCAGGTGGAAACCACTCGAGCTCGAGCTCACTGACAGCCTTAGTCATCACATGGACGAGCTCCTCGTCCGTTCTGTGTCTGGCGCTGCGTGAAGAGGACGGCGGCAAGAAGGTGGGGTCAGACACCGAGCCCGATAACTCCTCCGCGTCCGAAGCCACCAGAGAAAGGCTGTCATCCATCTCATTGTCACTCCCACCGAACGAGATCATGTCGCTCGTAGCTGCGGAGGGACATTGATCAGGTTGAGTGAAGAAAACCAGCGAATCCTCTCTCTGCAGTGACGGCGAGGCACACGTGCACTTAGCCGAAGTGAGCTCGCTCGTCTCCGGCTGCTCGAATCCTCTGCCCCGCTGTCTTTTCCTCGCAGGTCCCTGGGAGGAAAAAGACGGGACGTCGCGAGGGGCGGAGTCACTTTCTGAAAAGAAAGCTATCCGTGAGCGCAGAGAGGCGAGACTGAAACTCTCGCAATGAGAGTAGTCGGTCCCGCTGAGCGCAGCGTCAGCGTGGGATTTCCCCAAGCATGACACACACTCAGCGTGACCGTCATCAGCGTGCAGGGGAGTCCTGCACGTCTTACAATGACAGCGCGGCATTTGAAACAACGCCGTCAAAATTTGCTCTTTTGTGAGGCTCTTTTAGATAGTCGCTGGATGGCGGCAGGGGATAGACCGGGATCTGCGAGCTGAGCGCTGCAAAAGGTCCAATCCGGCTGCTGAGGCGTTTCAATGGCGAATCTCGGCGTCAGCGAAGAGTCAGCAAGGAAGAAGCTTTATCGCTGAAGAGAAGAAATCTGAGATGCGGCGGCAAAGCGGCCGCTTATATAGCCAGAGACCCTGCCCATTTCGGCGGGCTATGGCGGGCTGCATAGCCATAGGCTCGCTCAGCGCCGCCGCCGAGCCATTGGTTTGATTTTATAGCACTGCACGAACTAATGGACGTGCAGTTTCACTGCGTGATTGAAAAGGCTTCAGTTGTAGAGGAAAAAAAGAGTTTTTCCCATACAAGCGTCTTACGACGCAGTACGAGTGAACATATCGAGAGGGAACGTCAGGACACCTGGCTTCCCAGCACAGGAATGGACTGCATACAGAAACTACATCATTTACATGTCTTTCAAAAGCTTCTACATTAAAACACTCCAGCGAATTAAGACAATACCATTAGAAGAACATATTAAAGAGGTAAAATAAATGCTTAAGAGTGCTTGTGTATAGTGGCCCACTAGTGCACAACACAACGCAATTAAAAAAGCAAACATAAACTCACAACGCAATTAAAAAAGCAAACATAAACTCACAACGCAATTAAAAAAGCAAACATAAACTCACAACACAAGGC
The DNA here is from genome assembly GCA_039654775.1 of Spinibarbus caldwelli. Classification (NCBI taxonomy): domain Eukaryota; kingdom Metazoa; phylum Chordata; class Actinopteri; order Cypriniformes; family Cyprinidae; genus Spinibarbus; species Spinibarbus caldwelli. The sequence continues at coordinate 32,891,731 of CM077221.1, forward strand.
AATTAAAAAAGCAAACATAAACTCACAACGCAATTAAAAAAGCAAACATAAGCTCACAACACAAGGCAATTAAAAAAGCAAACATAAACTCACAACGCAATTAAAAAAGCAAACATAAGCTCACAACACAACGCAATTAAAAAAGCAAACATAAACTCACAACGCAATTAAAAAAGCAAACATAAACTCACAACGCAATTAAAAAAGCAAACATAAGCTCACAACACAAGGCAATTAAAAAAGCAAACATAAACTCACAACGCAATTAAAAAAGCAAACATAAACTCACAACACAACGCAATTAAAAAAGCAAACATAAGCTCACAACACAACGGAAATGCTCCCGACTACTAGGGGGCAGTTGGTCTGCAGAAACGGGAATTTGACTCTATGCACGACATGCAGGCTACGTATTTCCAGTGAAATGTCAGGGCGCATAAAAGGTTCCGGTCTGTATTCAACCATAGCGTGAGTGCACTATCAGCCGCGATCTTTTGTCAATGAACGATTAATATAAAATAATATTTATACATTTTATTGCTATAATATAACAAATTAAGTATACCACAGTAATATAATTATTTAATGAAGAGTTCCATAAAGTTGAGGGTGGTTTGTCCCGCTATTGCTGTGTCCCGTTTTGTGAGGGTTCTCGAAGGTTTTTCACACTTCTCCCCTGGATGAAGAAACTCGCAATAAGTGGATTCAGAGTAGTAGACGTAAGGATTTTAACATCACTTCTGATACTACAGTCGCCACTTCAAGAATGAGGACAGCATACGGTTCTACAACAGGTAAGATCTAAACCCTTATATACTTCACTATATTACCAAGCACAATGTAGGCCTATTATGATATTTTTTTTTTTTTTTTTCTGTGGTTGCCTGTTTGTTTAAAAACCTCTTCTGTGGGTCTGGGCAATACGTGTTAATGAGTTAATAGATGATTCACCCCAAAATAAAAATAAAGATGTCATCATATACTCACCTTTATGTCGTTGTAAACCCATATGGCTTGCTTTCTTAATTGGCATACAGAAATGTTGTAAATAATGTTAATGTCAGTCGGCTATTTAGGTCTTTTTTTTCCCCCACAGAAGAAATGCATAATTGTTTAGAATGATACGAGGGAGAATAAGCTAAAACCCCAGCTAAAATAATTTTTCTTAAGAGCACTTGCATGTCAATACATTATACATTTTTAAAGTAACCTTCAGGTTCAGTGTAGGCAAACTAACTGGCATTGTTATTACATTGTGTTGTGTGTATTTTCTGAAAACATGTCTCATCCAATCTAGATTTGAGATGTAAAACCATTTAATGGCCTTTTGGAGAGTTGAACCTGCATCCCACAGCAAGGACAGCTACAACGAGGAGTGAAGTTGGAATAACAAGCAATGCAATGGTAAATATTGATGTTATATTGTTTGTGACAGAGAAAGAAAATGTTATATATATTTTTATTTTTTGATGCATGTATCATAATTATTTAAAATTAATTTTGACAATGTCAGTCTCTAGCAGCCCTTCGATGAGTTCCTCCTCTTCATGGTCCACGTTTCAGTCGGTCTTCCACAGAAAGATCTGGCCTTACACAAAACACTTGGGATGGATTAATTTGGTTTTATTTGTACAGACTAGAATATAAAATGTAAATTAAATATAATGTAAATGCAAATATATATATATATATATATATATATATATATATATATATATATATATATATATATATATGTATATGTATATATATATGTATATGTATATGTGTGTAACTTTAATATGGGATCTTGCTCACTAGTGTAATATAAACACGTAAAATTTAGAAACTTTGATACATTGTAATAGTTATGTAAAATACTAATAACTGTGATAGTGTAATGATATGTTTTTTTATTTTAACACTTCTGCCACTTGGAGGACTGATAGGTCAGGCAGATCGCTGGTGACACCACTGTAAAGCGTTCTCCTATGATGAAAAACAAAGGTATAGTGTAAATTGACCATTAAAAAAATAAAAATCTTCCACCACTGTCATTGCATGTTGCATACATTATGAATGGAGCCATATCCAATAGGATTGTGTTTTTGTCTTTTTTCTGCTTGGGCTAATCATATAGGCATGTTATACATTATGAATATAGCAAGATATGAAAAGATGATGTAACAATATTACTCAGTCTACTCCTACCATAACAACTTAGCGAGTTTCCTCTCTTGCAAACAGGACCACCATCCCACTGACAGGACCTGGCTTGACTCTCTAGGCATACCAATGGGGCATGTTAATATTATTAATCAAAGTTTGTTAATTATGTTATTCATTAAAGAATTTGATAATTATCTTACTTACCATTGTTCTATAGGTTTGTGCCAGCTCTGCACCATTCAGTGCAGCTCTGTACAGGAGGAACTGCACTGATTCTCAGTTTTGGATAGTGTGCTGTCTTGTACAGTGCTGTAACAGTATGGATGGGAGTCCTTTAAAACAATCTGTGAAGATAATTACATTGGGTTACATATTGAATTGATTTCAGATACATTTTGAATTACTTTCAGGTGCATTTTAAATTGTTACATTGTAAATTAAACTATATTTAAAATAAATTAGGAAGAATTAATAGTTTATATGATGTTACAAACATGCAAATACACTGTAAAGAGTTCAGTAATATTTCAAAGGATCTCCTTATCTCTCTTAACCATTTCTGATCTTGTTTGCTTCTGATCTTGTTTGGTTTTTTACTGAACAGCTTCATCATGTTTGTGTTCGGGATCCCTGGAAAACTGCTATATTTAATGTAAACAATCAATTCAAGCTTCAGGTTACAGATAATAAAAATTGAAAATATAACAATGAACTGCCAGAAACTGCCAGACTTGAGGTTTATTATGATACATGGCAATCTAAAAATGGGAACAGTATTTAAAATACTTTAAGTGAAAACATTCCTATCACAGCAAACACCTATCAGAGCCACAGATACAAACAAACGTGGATTACCGGGAGCTCTGTTGTTATTGCTACTATCTCTTAGGAGTTATAAAAACCTGAGGTGGACGGAGTTTAAAGCTAAACTCTAACTTAGCCCTGCTATTTTAGTGCTGATCAAATCGGTGCAGGTTATCCAGCCTTATTAGCTAGATTAGCTATTAGCTATTGAGCTTTATCATTTTAAACAGACTGATAAGCTCTTTTGCACTACACTCATATCTGCACAGTTTGTTTATTTAACTGATTTGCATTCTATCTGCTATGTGCCTTACGCCACTTTTATCTATCTCTTTTTTACAATGTCCTTATTTGTATATCTGTATAGTTTATATATATATATATATATATATATATATATATATATATATATATATATAAATTGTATTTATTTGCATTTTTACGTCTACTGTTAATGTTTAGTGTTAACTGTATGCACCAAGGGTCTGAGAGTTACGCAATTTCAATTCTCTGTATGTATGTAGACTTTGACTTTGACTTTTGACTTAGATTTGCTAGAAGACGATAGAACAATACTCACCCTAAAGTTGTCGATGTAACTTGAAACGTTTAATGCCCTTCTCCGGGCGATAAAATTCATTTACAGTAATCCGGGGAAGTTCTGTAGACAAACTACAGGAGCGAGGTGAGCCGCCTGGCCGGGTGGTGCAGTGACAACAATCTCTCTCTGAATGTGGAGAAGACGAAGGAGATTGTTGTTGACTTCAGGAGAGTGCACACTCAGCATTCTCCTCTGACCATCAATGGTGCGACTGTGGAGAGAGTGAGCAGCACCAAGTTCCTAGGTGTGCACATCACAGAGGACCTTTCCTGGACTAACAACACTGTAGCACTGGCCAAGAAAGCACAACAGCGTCTCTACTTCCTCCGCAAACTGAGAAAAGCCAGAGCCCCGGCCCCCATCATGTGCACCTTCTACAGAGGCACCATCGAGAGCATTCTTACTAGCTGCATCACTGTGTGGTATGGCGCTTGCAACGCGTCCTGCCGCAAGTCACTTCAACGCATAGTGAGAGCAGCTGAGAGGATCGTTGGTGTCTCTCTCCCTTCCCTCCAGGACATCTACAACACCCGTCTTACCCGCAAAGCCCTCTGCATTGCAGGTGATCCCACCCACCCGACACACAGCTTCTTCAGTCTGCTGCCATCAGGGAGGAGACTGCGGAGTCTCCAGGCCAGGACCAGCAGACTGAAGGACATCAGGCTGTTAGGAAGCTGAACTCCCTCCCGACCTTGCCCCCCCTCCCCTTTCTTACCCCACGCTCCACTGAACTCTGACCCTCAGAACCACCCCACCCCCCCCACCCCCCCACCCCCTTCCCTGCCCACTTACAAACTGTGACCCGCACCAGTCACCTTGTGCAGCATTGGACTGATCACTACCCCATCCAGCATTGACTGCAAACTACCTCCTATGTCAGTTTAATTAAGACTGTTCTCTGAGCTCTTTAGCTCTTCATCACTTTAACACTGATAAGCTCTTTTTTGCACTACACTCATTACATCTGCACAGTTTTTTTGCACTACACCCATTATATCTGCACAGTTTTGTTTATTTAATGGTTGCACTATCTGCCATGTGCCTTACGCCACTTAACCTATCTCTTTTTTACAATGTCCTTATTGCATATCTGTATAGTTTGTATTTATATATATTTAAACTGTAATTATCTGTATTTTTACATTACTGTTAGTGTTTAGTGTTAACTGTATGCACCAAGGGTCTGAGAGTTACGCAATTTCAATTCTCTGTATGTATGTGCTGTACATGTGGTGGAATTGACAATAAAGCTGACTTTGACTTTGACTTTGACTTTTCTTGTAAGCTGAAAAATCATCTTCTCCTCTTGTCATTTTGAAAGCTCTACGTAAGGAACAATGGCTTCCGGCACAGCACCGGATGTAAGAAAGCCCCCTGAGGAAAAACGCCCCACATAAAAAAAATATTGTAGTAATTTATAGTAAACACTATAGTAAAGTGTATTATACTGTATATATTATAGGATTTACAACACTTTAATGAATGCTACAGCATACCGTAGTATTAACTACAGTGAACTGATAAACTGTAAGAAATACTGTACTATACTTTAGATTTTACTTCAGTAAACTGTAGTGTATTGTAGTATAATATACCGTATAATATACCCTGTAGTTGTAGAAAACGTAGTACATTATTATTACTATAGTTGTTATATTATCACAGCAAGTATAGAATTACCACAACAAATTAATCAAGTACTTTACTATAGTATAGTTCAAAAACATAGTATTTATTATAAATTACTATAGTATTTTTTCATGTGGGGCAGAAGTGATCGTAGAGTCCATTGCGCACAATTAGCAGAGCTAAAAAGTGCAAATCGAAAATAATATTGATTTATTTTCTGCTCAATTCATGAATCAATACATTAAGATTGTCATGATATCAAAACATTTAGTAAAAAAACGTTGTTCATTTAAAAATCGATTACACATTAATATCAATCAATTACATTGAGAATTTCTTGTGGTGTCTCCAGGAAATATCAGGGTTTAACTGTCAACACTGCCCCCTAGTGGTCGGGAGCATTTCCGTTGTGTTGTGAGTTTGTTTGCTTTTTTAATTGCGTTGTGTTGTGAGCTTATGTTTGCTTTTTTAATTGCGTTGTGTTGTGAGCTTATGTTTGCTTTTTTAATTGCATTGTGAGTTTATGTTTGCTTTTTTAATTGCGCTGTGTTGTGAGCTTATGTTTGCTTTTTTAATTGCGTTGTGTTGTGAGCTTATGTTTGCTTTTTTAATTGCATTGTGAGTTTATGTTTGCTTTTTTAATTGCGCTGTGTTGTGAGCTTATGTTTGCTTTTTTAATTGTGTTGTGAGTTTATGTTTGCTTTTTTAATTGCGTTGTGTAGTGAGCTTATGTTTGCTTTTTTAATTGCGTTGTGTTGTGAGTTTATGTTTGCTTTTTTAATTGCGTTGTGTTGTGAGTTTATGTTTGCTTTTTTTAAATTGCGTTGTGAGTTTATGTTTGCTTTTTTAATTGCGTTGTGAGTTTATGTTTGCTTTTTTAATTGCCTTGTGTTGTGCACTAGTGGGCCACAGTACTTGTGAGATATTCTGAGCAGAGCAACGCGTCACGTGTCGATCGCTCCCGGAGCGCGTTGATTGCAGCGCTAGAATGGACAATCACATGCAAGAATATTTCAAAATACATGATAACTTGGCAATTATCATCGAGAACAGTCGTTTATGTCTCACGTGAAGATAAACTGTTGAGAAATAAATCGGAGGTGGATGGATTTGAACATTAAGCGACCACAGCTGCTTTCTGTCTTCAATGTAATCCATAAAAAAAAAAAAAAAAAAAAAAAGAAAATCATTCCTCTTGGCTGCTTTTTTGTATTTATTTATTTATTTATTTATTCATTTATTTATTGCTCTAACAAGAATTAATCTATATTTAATGAAAACTATGACATGTTATTTTATATTAGATTTTTCCATTTCTGGATCTAAACACCTACCTCTTTTATACTATTGTTTGCGATTTGTTTATCGCACAATTTAACTGGTATCTACACTTTTATTTTCATAATAAACTTGTTTGTTAGAATAGACAATTACAGTGGTCTATAACAAATATTACCAGGGTTAGTACAAGCTGCTTAAAATGCCTGAAGTACTTGACTTTTAGTTTTTGAAATGCAAATCCTAAAAAAGCCCTTAGAAACAGCCATATATGAAAAGGTGCTTGACCTATTGAAAAACATTATGAATGAATTTTGTGTTTAATTTTTAGTAATAACAATTTTGGTTGTCATGAAATCCTTCTTCATTACAATACAAAATAGCAAGTGTCTATAAAAAATATTATGAAAACAATAACTGTTGTACTTTGTCAACATTATATTGTTTATATTTAATTGTTGAATAATCATTTAACAAGTCACAATAATCAATCATTACTGCATAAAATTACAATATTATATATTATATTATATTATATTATATTACATTATATTATATTATATTATATCATAAGTAAATTAATCATTAAACATTTGTAATCATTCAAAAAATATTGGTAATTTCATCTTAATGTAGTTCAGACATGAAGGCCATAATGCTAATGTTGTCCACACGAGGGAGCCACAGGATAGCAAATACTTCAAGATCTCTTCAAAGACGTTGAACGTTTCATTTATGTTTCAAGTGACTAAATTAAAAAAATGCATATAAATTCATTACATTTTCATAAACTTTAATAAAACCCAATATAGTAAGTATGCAAAAACTGTAATCTCCTATATACCATTATTTTTTTATCTTATTTTAATGGTATTGACAGTATATTTCTCATGTTGTCTGACATAACTTAATGTATGTCCAACTGAAGAAGGGACATTATATTAGTTATCTATTTTCATATTGTGCATATAATAGTACTCACATAAGGACTCATAATTTACTTGAAAAGAGACATGTCCATTTTGTAACTGCATCATCTACACAAACGATGGTGCTTGGACCCAGATGATCGCCTTGAGTTAAACTGCATTGTTTCTGTAGCATTTGGACCAATCAGACACAATTTTTCATTTGATTTAACAAATCAAATTAGTTATTAGATTAACAAATAATCACAGACCCCTCACCCAATACACATACTGGGTGCCGGTATGTCTGTGGATGACTCCAGGCCCCCGGTTCCATGGCAACCAACCTGATAACACTAGTTTTATTGCTCAAAGGAATGCGGGCCGAGCAACACTCACCTCATTTTCCCTTAGGAAAGAGACATATGCCATAAAAATGGACTGTTCTCTAGTTAATTCATAGAAAAACCTTTCTTTGAATGAACACACATATCTTCAGGTCATTGTGTATATTATTACTGTTCTTGTATATGTTCTTGTGTATTGTATACTCTTTTATGCATTCTTATGATAGATCACTAGTTAATATCACCTCACTTATACACTCTTAGAACAAAAGGTTCTATATAGAACCTTAAAAGGTTCTATCAGGCGCTACATATTTGGGACCCCTAAAAGGTTCCATATAGAACCCTTTTTAAGGGTTCAATCAAAAGAACCCTTTAGGCTTCTTTGTAGCCAGGGAAAAAGGTTCTATATTGAACCCTTTAGGGGTTCCCATCATGGGATCATTTTTGGGATTTATTTATGTTATGTTTGGGATTTATGTTGACTGCTAGAAACCACAAAAAAAAAATTAAATAAAAAAAAAAAAAAAAAAAAAAAAAAAAAAAAAAAAAACAATTCAATGTTAACTTGCACAAATAAATAAAGTTAGCTTGCAAAAATAATTTTAAAAAATTAAATACATAAGTAAAATGTAACTGAATGAAACTTATCTCACCACAAGGTCATTACCCTTTACCTTAAATAAATGTCAAGTATTTACTCCACATTCTCCTATAAACCTATAAACCAAGTAGTCTGACTTTTTTTTGTATGCTGCAACTTTCCCCAGTTCTGTAACCCATGAATGATGGTGAACCACATGTTTCTGAAAAGGGAGCTAAAAGACTAACCATAGTATTGTTTTTTTATTTATTTATAAGCATTAAATATTAATTTTACATTCAGATAACATTTAAACAATAAAAACAAAGGACCCATGACAATTTCAGCACTGGGAAGGGCTAAATAGTACTGATTGAAATTAACGGAGTGATGGCTTTTGGATGCTCCATACTGAACAAAAAGTAGACTGCAAACAGATACTTCTAGCATCTCGGTGCTATTGGTCAGTGACACATCCATTTTGATGCTAACTCTCCTTGCGATGAGTAGGCTTGACATCCTAAAATGGGGATACAAGTCAGATAAACATTTATTAGACCTATGGAGAGTACATTACAAACAGGAAAAAGAAAAGAAAAGAATCATTAAAACTTACTTGAATTAGAGAGAAATGTGGTGTTTTCATCTGAATGTAGATGACCAAACAAGTAATGCTGCACTCCAGAGTCCAGACCTGCAGTGACAGTGCTAAATATTTATTTATTTATCAATCAATCATAAGAACTTGCATGATAAAGGGTGGAAAATAGAAGAAAAAAAAAGATATCAGTAACTTAAGATTAGCTGATTGATGAGTTTCAGTTGGTACTGTTAGGAAAAATAAATAATGTATCTTTTGTGTTATTATTTGCAGCAGGTTGGTCATGTTTCCTCTGACTTCCACTTTTCAGCACTCTGATAACTTTAACAGTGCTCTCTGCGACAGATGAAAATCTACAACAACCAAATACAGTGTGTTTTGAATAATATACAATTACTTCAGCAAAACAAATATTTATATTTCACTATACTATAACTGCAAACACAAAATACTCATAGTTATCCACAGAAAAATGGAAACATCTCCATCAGCTTCTCTCTTTGTTCTTCTTGGTTTGAATTCATGTTTGTAACGGCAGTCTGACGGTGATTTGACCGAAGCTTTGTTTCAGCTTTTCCTATACGTATAGGTCCAATACAATCTACAGGGTAAAAAAAATATTACATTAGGCTAATAACATGAACTCTCGCCAGCAATATTGATCAATTCACAACAGTTTTATCAAGATACTTTGGGGATTCATGTTAAAAATGACAAACCTCCCGGCGGAGAATTGCGCAGGCCTGGACAACGTACGCGATAAACCACCTTTCTTCTTTTAGCTTCTTGAAAGAAACTTGTAACGTTATGCTAACTAAAATAACAAGGGTTTATGTAAAAGTAATTGAGCTAAAATGAATAAGCTAAAATGAATTAATTTTCTCACTTACCAATGTAATCGTCGTTCTCTCGAGCGCTGAGCGCATGCAGTCAGCGCACCGTGACCGTTTAAGTTTAAACAGCGGCGCTCGCGCGCTTTTATATGATCCCCATCGCGAGAGACGCGCGACTGAAATGCGCCACTGTGCAGACGGGACACAACTGATCAGCGCATAGATACACATTCAAGTTGTTTGCCGTTTATGTCAAAGATTATTTTATGCATCTGTTTTGAGGGATGAGTAATAAGAATAGCCTTTTAGAATCTAAATGAAACACTGAAACTCGATATGAGCATGTTGCTCGTCAATAAAAGAGCTGCACGGCATCTTACATGACATGATAACTAAAGAACTTGCAATCATGTTAGTGTGCTGATTAAATAGAAGACTAGCGTGTACCTTTTAATAAATAGATAAAACTGTCCAGATTGCTATACACTGCTAGTACACATGTATTTATACCTGATCAGTAATAGGTTGATTCAGTGCAGATGTAAATTTTAAGTTTATTTTCTTCAGAATAAAGGTGTGTCAAAGTAAAATTGAAATAAAAACACAAATATGTTTTAGTATAATCATTTAAAATAGCCTAATGTGTAAACATACATAAAGCATGATTCAGCCCAAAGAACCCTTTTATGCCAAAAAGGGTTCTTTCTCCTTATATAGAACCTTTTTGGCATACAGGGTTCTTTGGAGTTGAGTAAAGAACCCTAGGGTTCTATATAGAACCCCAAAGAAGGTTTTTTTTTTTTTCTAAGAGTGTACTATGTTTGGTCTCTATCAATTTGTCTCCGGGTGATCTTATTGAGAGTGTATATTATATGTTGATACCTATGCAACTTATTAGTATTCTAAGAATCTGTAATATCAACTTCCAATCCAACCCCTTGCAAATTACCATGCTCAGAGACAAAGAGTCGTAAAACCTTCCCTCCAAAAGTTCAGGGTAGGGTTGCACCAGCCATTCGTAAGTTCTTACTTAAATTAGAACGTTAAGTCCACACTAGGGGCTTAGTAACTACTAGCTAGTTTGTAACTAAATCTATACATTATTTGGTTGCACCAGTTGTTCGTAAGGCAGGACGTAGCTAGTAGTTCGTAAGCTCTCCGTAAAGTAATGCGTAGTCGCTTAATATGACGTTTACCCAAAATCATCCAATAGAAACCTTCAAATACGTGAGAAAAACTTGTTTAAATGCTATGAATGTTAATTTATCCTTAATTCTAACTTCTTTTGCCTCACGTATACTAACGGTAAAAAAACAAGTTTCCATGAAAAACGATACATTAATAGCATTAGTCTACATGTAAGCTATTTTTATATGTAAATAACATTCAGAAACTGTATTTGAAATAAATAAGGATCAATAAATACAGAAAGAAACATAAGAAAACATAAGAAATGCCATTTAATTATTATTCCAACTGACATGCGCAAAGACGGACCGAAGCGCACAGAGGCCCACTGTAGGTGGGGTGTTGAAGACGCGCTACAAAAGAAACAAAGTACGTTTACTCACATATTGTTCTCTCTCTTAATATGTACGTGAGTGTAAATGTCAGCAGAATCATATATGCCTAAAGGATTGAAGGTTGTAGGGTAAAAGAAAAGCATATTGATGCAGTTCACTCAGTCTGCTATTTTATTCCAGCCGTTACTCCTGATCAGAGGCTTCCGTAAATATTTAGTTTATACGTAGAGTTACACTTCAACTAAGTGTAATGGTGCAACGCAAAAATATTTAGTAGTGCGTAAGTTGTAACTTAGTGCCCATTTACATCAAAACTAGGCTAAGTTGTAACTTACGTACAGCTGGAGCAACCAGCCCCAGGACTCCATTGGCTCTTTGACTCCCCAGATGTGTGACCTCTATATCAGATAAAGCTCTCACATCAGTGATGCCTCCTGGTCGGCGGATTTTTTAGATTCTGAGAAGATGAGGATGTGAGCTAGAACTGTTCTGGACCCTTAAATTTTGCGCCAGGCCTTGCGGCCTTGACTTTCCATTCAACCAACGGTCCTCGAACCTCAGCAGATGTCTCTCTTAGCTCGTTTTCACTGTCTACCTGGTAAGAAACTCCCAATTACCACCGAGCCAGAATAACATCTTTTGGAGTTCATCACCTTTCAAACCCAGAAAAACTTGAATAACTCCAACACCACCAAACCTTGAAACCATCAGAACTTTCATCCGAGGCTGCATCCGGACACTCGTCAACAACCAAGGAAATGCAAGTATCATACATTTAACTAAACGAAACAGAGATTTAGTATAAGCTATAGACCCCATTATAAACGGCGCTGATGGTTTTACTCAGGTGGTTAACTGACTCTTTCCATAACTGCATTCTCTGTTTTCTCTGATAGCTTCATTCATCCACTTTAGCTCCCCTTTGTAAGTATGCCTGAGTGTATGTTTATTTATTTGTTTGTTTAGATTAGTTATGTGTGTTAGCGTTTAGTAATAAAACTCTTGTGCACAAATTACATGAGTTTCTGATTCTGCTTTGCAAATAATTGTCCCTTTACGATTTTGACCATCGCTACATGCTCTAATGCATTAATAGGAAGGTATTTTCTGTGGCCACAGAAATATCCTTTATTAGAGTTGATATGAATTTACACTGAATGTTCGCTGGACGAACAGATCAGCTGATGGCAATTTAACTCTGCTACAGTTATTACTGTCAGCCGATATAAATAATTGTAATTAATTATAATTATTTATATACAATTCCCTTTTGGATCTAATTTGCTACATTTCAGTTACCTTCTGTGTCGTTGCCAACAACGCTTCGGTGACAGCACTTTGAAATAGCAAAGAGGGAAAACAATAAAAGGCATGACTTATTTCGTATCCAGCTAGCCAACTCTGTCCAAGTGTCGTCATAGCCTAGTAGGCTTTTTTTATTACAATACAAAATAGCAAGGGTCCATAGAAAAATATTATGAAAACTATAACTGTATGTTTTTGTTTTTTTGTTTTTTTGCAGCGGGGGGGCAGCTCGAGAACGCCGGACATACACTGGCTTTTTTGCCCCAAGGCTGCCCAAATGCGCTTTATAACATCTTTATAACATTAATTAATATTCATTAAATTAAAAATAAATTCTGCCAAGTCCAAAACCTGTTTACGACTTTACAGTCAAAAAATAAGTGAGTCAGCATCTCTTTTTCACTATTACAAAAGCAGCTGACATCATCAATATCAGTGAATCTTGATATTAAAGATTTAGAAGGGTAAATGGTATGGAGAATTTTGAAGTGTATTTCTTTTATTTTATTTTATTATTAATGCAGTATTTAAAAGGAATTAACCAAGCTCTTGTCCAGTTAATATACTCAATTAAAGAGTTCCAAAAAAAAAAAAAAAAAAAATCCCTCTAGGAGATATTCTGTTTTTGGAAAATATTACAAATATGTTTGTTATTGCAGTTTTTTCTCAGTTAGTTCAACACCTTCTAAAATTAATTTAGGGTTTGTCACAGATAGAGAATTATAACAAATATGACTTTTGACAAGCTGACAAAGTGTTACTGGAATAGCTTTAACAACTGAATTAAATTCCCTAAACTGTACAGGGAAACTGTAAATAGACATGAATTTTTCATAAATTAAAATATTCCCAAAATTGTCAAACATTTTTATAAGATGATTAATCTCTTTGTTGAACCAATTTGTTAAAAATAAGTATTTATTTGAGGCAGTTATATTACCATTATGTGTGAGAGAAATTGTGAGAGTAACAAATTTTCCAAGCGAGAAGAGCTTGCTGATGAAATTTGGATAATTTGAGATATTATAATCACGTTAACAGAAATTTCAAGCCACCAATTTGATTAAAGAGACTATGAGGAATATGGGTCCAAAGAGAATTAGGGGTGATCAAACATCTCTTAAGCCAATTAATCTTAAAGGTCTTATTTACGTCCTCAAAATAAAGCATCTCCAGACCTCCTTCAGCCTTCTTATTAGTGAGAACCCTTTTCTTAAGTCTTTGGGATTTATTTTTCCAAATAAAAGAGAAGAACAAATTATTAATATCTTTGCAGTTAGAATCTTTGACATACAATGATGAAGAAGGATAAACAAACCGAGATACGCCTTCTGCTTTGGATAATAAGGCACGACCATAAATGGAAAGATTACGCTGTAACCAGCAATTTAAAAGCGATTTTGTCTCCTTTAATCTAGAGGAAAAATTTAAGTTTTGTCTTTCGAGAACATTTTTTGTAACACAAATTCCTAAATATTTGACAGAGGATTTTACCAGAATATTCATTATATATTTATCATTTAAACTGTGTAAGGGGAGGATTTCACATTTAGATAAATTTAAAGTTAAGCCAGAAGCCCTTGAAAAATTATTGATGAAGGAAATAGTTTTGGGAATAAAGGATACGTTCTTTAAAAATAGAGTAATCTGCCAATTGACCTATCGGTAAGCCCCTCCCCTCGAACGCAGACTAGCCAATGGCAGTCGAGTATCAGTTGCACAGGGAGCGGAACTCGGACATCTTTAGGTTTCAGCGCCATAGAGAAACATTGGAAGATCCGAAGCTCGCATCGGTTTGATGGGGTTTATGCTTCAAAAATTGAAAAACGACGTGCATGGGGTACTTATAACACTGATTCCAGGTATCCTGAGAGGATGGGCAATATCATTTATTTTATTACATTTCCTGAATCCAAACAAAACAGAGCAAAATGTCCCTAAGTATTCAACCCCAATACAAATGAAGAAAAAACGTTCATTTTCTGGTTGTCATGCACTCATTAAGTTACAATTTTCATCTGCTCAAGCACAACGTTAATGTTATCTTGTGCTTTAGCAAGGTATCTCTGGCTAAAACTAGCTAACGTTAAAGTTAGTGTGTCCATGCTAACGTACAAACCTAAATAGCAGACTGTTCTCGTGTCTTGTACAGTGTAGGTCAAAAACACATAAAAGAAGGTCTACATTTCAATGCCTCTCCATTTTAAACTGGTTAAATGTACATTAAATTTAATCGTACCCTGCGATACATAAACAGTGTTGATCCTGCATGTTGTCATCCGCGATCATGATGACCGACCGTAATATGAGACTTCTCCCGCTTGCATTGTGACCTGTAAACCCTGGCTCCGAGTTACCCACCGTCTTTATTTTTAAATATTTTATAAATCCCTCCATGGAATATTTAATACCCATTTGGTGGCCTTCTGTGTCCAAAATTGTGCAAAAACATCGTGGGACAAGGTTTTTACACTGCAGCTGTCATTGTAAGACAGTGAGCAACTCCGTTTGTTTGTCTGAGGTAGCAACAGTAAATAAGGGGGGCGGGGCTTACCGATAGGTCAGTTGGGATATCTTTAGTACTTTATCAAAAATTTTGAGACCTTGGATTTCTTCATTATTAACAATACCAAATGATAATAATTCACCTACTAACAAAAATAAAAAGGGGGAAATTGGGCAACCTTGACGCACTCCGTGATTAATGTTGAATCTTTTAGAGGTGGAGGTATTGAGAATCACAGAGCTACTAATATCAGTGTAAAACATTTTAACATCATTTAAAAAAATTATTCCCAAAACCAAAAAGAGCTATCGTTTTAAATAAGAATTCGTGTCCAACTGTGTCGAACGCTTTGAAAAAAAAAAAAAAAAAAAAAAAGAATAATAGCACCATCTTCTACATTCTCAGCGTAGTCTAAATGGTCAAGCACTAGCCTAATATTATTAGTTATGTGACGACCTTTTAGAAAGCCTATTTGATATTCGCTGATTATGTTATTTAACCCTTTCCGTAATCTATTAGCAAATACCAAAGTAATTAGTTAATTAGTAAGTAATTAGAACAACATATTGAAGGGAACGAGGAGGGTATCTATCAATCAAATAATCCATGCATTCATTAAAATCGCCAGAACATATAACATATGAAGCCTGGAAACTACTAAGTTTACACTGAACAATATCAGAAACGTTGGCAAACAGGGTCTTATTTAACGCAGTGGAATTATGACCATAAATATTACAAAGTATAAATGTTGTGTTGTCCAATTTAATAGTTAAGACTGTCCATCCTCCATTTTCATCTGTAACAGAGTTAAGAACCTCTCCTTTAAATCGATGCAACAAAACTATAACTCCTGCTGACTGTAAAGTTCAATGACCAAAATAATAGAGTTTCCCCATTGAGATTTCCAAAATTTCACATCCAAGTCCGTAGAATGTGTCTCTTAAAAAAAGAATGTCATCATCACTCCTTTTAAAGTAAAGAAATAAAGCCATTCGCTTCGTGTTTTCGCGAATACCCCTTATGTTCAAAGATATGGAATCATATGTGTAGCAAAATTCAATTTGAAATGTAATATGCAAAATGGTAATGCAATATGTAAAATGGCAATGTATTTCTGTATTTACATTTTCCCATTCGTATGTACAACCTTTAGCGCAAAATGAAAATTCAATTATATCATTTAAATTTGCCATTTTCTACACTAGTTTTAATATGCAAATTAAAAACATATTTTAAAGCTTTATAAGTTGCAAAATGAAAATGAAAATTTATTACCCAAATTGATTAGATATGTTTAACATGTCCAAGCAAAAATTGTAGCAAAATTATCATTTAAATGCTGTTTTTCCTAAATGCATTTAGATTTAGTGTTAGGACACTTGGGATTGCATTTTCATCGCGTGATAATTGAAGAAAAATGCAATGAGAGTTTCAAAATGCATTCTGAGCCAAAGGTGCAGCAAAAGGGTAGCAAACTGGTGATTTAAATGTCTTTTATTTTTCTTAAATGCATTGACACTTACATATATGACGTTTCAATTGCATTTTAATTAAATACCCCGTGATGAATATAGTTTAAGTCATTGTGGAATTGAAAATGCATTCCGAGCCGAGCACGCCCCCTATCTGTCAGTCATTACATCAAGGCAGGGCTCGGCAACAGGACGCAGGATGGGTCAATATTCACCGTTAACCAAATGCTTTTCACCTGCTTGAACATCTCTCACTGTTTACACTAGGATTGATGCACATAAGCAAACAGACAGTGCTATTCTACACTTATTTACTATCTTACCTTATATTTTATTACTCTTTTATTTTTAATCCGTAAAATAGCGCGTGTTCCGTGGCACCTGAACAGGGACGTGCAGAGAGTTCCTCAGGGGCAGGGGCTCAAATGTAAAAAAATAAATAAATAAATAAATAATAATAATAATAATAATAATAATAATAAAATATAGGTCAAAAGTTTGAATACATTACTATTTTACACATAAGTACATACATAATAAATAATTATTCATAAAAATAAAAGCTCCAAACGACCAGGTACTCTGTCTCTCTCCAGTCGACGTAAGGAAGACCCTATCCAGGATTAACCCACGAAAGGCTGCGGGCCCTGACAACATACCTGGACGTGTACTGAAAGACTGTGCTGCACAGCTGACGGATGTCCTAACAGACATCTTCAACATCTCGCTGAGCCAGGCAGTCGTCCCCACGTGTCTCAAATCCACCTCCATAATTCCAGTACCAAAGAAGTCACCTGTGTCCTGTCTGAATGACTATCGTCCCATAGCACTGACCCCAATCATGATGAAGTGCTTTGAGAGGTTAGTCATGCATCACATCAAGTCCCAAACACGCTGGACCCACTCCAGTTTGCATACCGTCCAAACCGTTCCACGGACGATGCAATATCCACCACTCTCCACCTAGCTCTTACCCATCTGGAACAGAAAGACTCTTATGTAAGAATGCTGTTCATTGACTTCAGCTCAGCATTCAACACAATAATCCCACAACAGCTCATCCACAAACTAAACCTGCTGGGCCTTAACACCTCCCTCTGTAATTGGATCCTGGACTTTTTAACTGCAAGACCTCAGTCAGTCCGTGTCGGCCGCAACACCTCCAGCACTACCACACTGAGCACAGGTGCCCCACAAGGCTGTGTGCTCAGCCCGCTGCTCTTCACGCTGCTGACCCACGACTGCACTGCCAAGTCCAGCTCCAACCACATCATCAAGTTTGCTGATGACACAACTGTGGTAGGCCTCATCAGCAACAACGATGAAACGCACTACAGAGAGGAAGTGGCACAGCTGGCTGAATGGTGTGGTGCTAACAACCTGTCCCTCAATGTGGGTAAGACGAAAGAGGTTGTGATGGACTTCAGGAGAAACTCTGTTGACCACCCCCCGCTGACCATCGACGGCTCAACCGTGGAGAGAGTCGGCAGCACTAAATTCCTGGGAGTGCACATCACAGAGGATCTCACCTGGACCACCACCGTCACGTCACTCAACAAGAAGGGACAACAGCGCCTCCACTTTCTCCGCCGGCTGAAAAGGGCAAGTCTCCCTCCACCCATCCTCACCACTTTTTACAGGGGCACCATTGAGAGTGTGCTGACTACCTGCATCACTGTCTGGTATGGGAACTGCAGTGTTGCTGACCGCAAGACCCTACAACGGACAGTGAACACTGCCACAAAGATCATCGGTGCCCCTCTCCCCTCCATCCTGGACATTTTCATTTCACGATGCTCCAACAAGGCCACCAGCATCGTGAAGGACCCCACCCACCCCTCTCACAACCTCTTCCAGCTCCTGCCATCAGGTAGAAGGTACCGGAGCATCAGAGCTCGCTCTGTCAGATTGCTCAACAGCTTTTTTCCCCAGGCTGTGAGAGCTCTTAACTCAAATCCCCCTGTCCCCCTCTGAAACCATGAACACCTCAGCCCTCCCACCCCCCAACTCATTAAAAACTGTTGACAATTTTACTAAGTGCAATTCTGAATGTGCTACACACAGGTGAGTGGGCTATACAAACCACCTGTAGTAACGCACTCATCCCACTATATGCACACTAGACAATTTCTACAAACACTCCCTGCCACAAAGACTCTTAAGAAAATATATGTCTACTTGAACATTGCACTACAAAATAATACGTTTACTTGAGCATTGCACTACAAAATCTTTTTGCACTATGCACTGTCTCCGACAAAATCTCTCTTCTGCACAATAATGTACAAAATATATATATTTTTCTGCACAATTTCATGTACATATATCTCTTTCGCACAATTTCATGTACAGTATTTATGTAAAGTTTTTGTACAGTCTCAGTTTGTGTATGTGTGGACAACTAGGTATAGCAGTTATAGTATTTTTAGTATATGTATAGTCAGATAGTGAACTGTTGTATAGCTCTATTGTTTTTCCTATACTTGCATTGTTGTATGTTTATCTTATGTTTAACTAGTATGTAGCACCGTGGTCCTGCGAGACACGACATTTCGTTCCACTATATGTCCACACATGTAGCAGAATGACAATAAAGCTCGACTCGACTCGAAAAGGAATAATAACGTGACTTACTCGTGTTTCTTTTTTTATTATTATTATAACTGTTAGGTTTTTTTACGTTTATGGTTCTTCTATGTTTTTTTTTTGGGGTTTTTTTTGTTGTTTTTTTTTTTTTAGAAATTAAACAGAAACACTGCACAAGCAGTTAAACACCGTGGAACAAATTACATTACATTGTAACATTGCACATAATGTTAACATTGTGTGTTTATAGTATGTGTTGCCCTTTTGTGCCTCCGCTGCACGAATGTGCCGCTGTGATTTAATATGCTGAGATATGTCGTTTTTCCCACCGTGTCTGATATTAAAATTAGTGCGGCACACTTTCCAAAAGGCGTGGGTGTTGTTTACATGACTTCGAGACAAGAAATTAAATTCTTCCGTCCAGCTGTTGTACACTAATATTTTTCTTCGCCGGAGCACCACCTGACTCTTCTCCTTCCATTTCTACCACTGATTCAACTTCCCGCGTCTACTTGAGCAGAAATCTACAGCACAACTGGGTTGTAGGTTGCCAGGTTGGGGTCACAAATGGTTTGAAATTTGTGTATTGTGTCGACTGTGTGAGGTGATGCGTTTCATACAAGATCTGGCAACTGTACAACCATGGAATAAAATATTGGTGTGATTATTCATATACCTAGATTTGGGCCATACAAATTACGGGAGTTTCCCGGGAGAAATAACAAAACGGGAGGGGGGCGGGAGATGGGTGTGAAATACGGGAGACTCTCGGGAAAAACGGGAGTGTTGACAGGTATGCTCGAGAGCCTATAGTTTCTGAACAGACTGTGGAATATCAGACAGTCAAGCAAAAGGCACGCAACCCATAGCAACGCCTCAGATTTCACAGATGTGTAAAAATAAACAGGAATTTTCCGCCTTTTGAGCGATTAGTTACCGTTTTGTACACATTGTCATGTTAATTAGAATTCAAATGCATTTTGTTTTATTGACCACAATATCATTGAAATTTGTCTGAGAGGGGCAATTTTGAATAATTTTGAAAAAAGGGCAGGGGCTTGAGCCCCCAAAGCCCTTGCCCCTGATGAATACTCTGTAAGTCCCTGTTCAGGTGCCACGGAACACGCACTATTTTACGGATTAAAAATAAAAGAGTAATAAAATATAAGGTAAGGTAGTAAATAATTGTAGAATAGCACTGTCTGTTTGCTTATGTGCATCAATCCGAGTGTAAACAGTAAGGGATGTTCAGGCAGGTGAAAAGCGTTTATTGACCTATCTTGCGTCCTGTTGCCAAGCCCCGCCTTGATGTAATGATTGACAGGTAGAGGGCGTGCTCAGCTCGGAATGCATTTTCAAATCCACAATGACTTAAACTATATTCATACATTCATACATTCATATACACTTTGCAACAATTATCATGCGGTATAACGATGAAAATGCAATCCCAAGTGCCCTACCCCTAAGTCTAAATGCGTTTTGGAAAAACAGCATTTAAATGACAATTTTGCTACAGTTTTTGCTTGGACATGTTAAACATATCTAATCAATTTGGGTAATACATTTTCATTTTCATTTCGCAACTTATAAAGCTTTAAAATGTGTTTTTAATTTGCATATTAAAACTAGTGTAGAAAATGGCAAATTTAAATGATATAATTGAATTTTCATTTTCATTTTGCGCTAAAGGTTGCACATATGAATAGGAAAATGTAAATTTAAATACAGAAATACATTGCCATTTTACATATTGCATTGCCATTTTGCATATTACATTTCAAATTGAATTTTGCTACACATATGCTTTCATACAAAGATGCTATGCTCAAAGAATGAAATTTCAAGTCCATTAGAAAAAAACAACAACAAAAATAATAAACCAACAAGAACAAACAAGAAAAAAGAAGAATGAAGTTTACTTTACAAAGCACCAAACTTCAAGACCTATTGTCTTGAAGCTGCAATTTACTTATCTAACTTCTGCAGCCTATCTATAACACACTCCGAGGACCGGCTCTACATCAAATCCTGTGACGTAACCTTGACTTTGCTTTTCAACCTGGAAGAATGAAATTGCTCAGAAAAATGAAAAAATAACCAATTTCCACTTATTGATAACATTTATGAGTGCTATTAGTGTTTTCACTGAAATGCAGTCTCTACATATCTGTTCACATCTCAAAACATGTGTTCTGGGGTTTCATGACCCTTTAAAACAAGAACATGTGGGGGATACAATAAAAATTAAAAGGTAATTAAATAAGTAGAAAAAAATTAAATCAAATAAATCATACAGTCATACAATTATACAGTCATTTTACAATCATAACTTATTTATGAATTTTTTTTTATAAGACTGGATGTTTTTATGGCTTTTCTATTAGAGGAGATTCTTTGAAGTGATGAGTAAAGTAAAAGTAAATCAGAAGTGAATATTTTACAGTTAGGTTTAAAGTTAAGGGATTGTGCTTTCTGAATGTGGAATTTTCCCATTATACAAATAAAGTCCAGGGCATCCTCTAGCTCCCTATTTTCAGAAACCACAGAATAAAAGAGAACCTTAACTGCAGAAATGTTGTCAGTTTGGAAGATGGCCGAGGATGGAGGAGTTAACACAAAATAAACGTCATGGAGGGCAACGTGGTAAAAAACTAAGAAGCTAAAGTTAAAAATCATGCCATAAGAAGAGAACGCAGTGAGAAGTTAATGAAAACTACATTATCATGGCGGAGGAAGAGAACACAGTAAAAATTTGTCTGTGGTATGAAAAAATACTATAGTAATTTATAGTAAATTGTAGAAATTGTAAATAAGTAATATATATATATAAGGGAAACAAGTCAATTTAGCTCAAAGGAAATCATTTATGATTTTATAGGGAATTTGAACAGAATCACTGTTTCACGGCTGATCACTGAGTCGGCAGCGAGTCACTGAACGAGCCGTATAACATCAACTCTGCACTGGACATTAAAATCCAAAATATAGTGAAAACACTATTAAATAGCACAGTAACAAGATCGGTAGTTTAAGACATTAACTTGTAAGCACAAAACACAAGATACTTCTCTTTTCAATATAAATAAGACTTTATTTATATAAACCTAAGACATGTAAACTAATCTAATCTAACACATGAACACACGCATTCACACATTCACACGTTGCAGAAAGAGAGGAAAGGATGAGTTTACAGAATGAAAATGTGAAATCCCAAGTTTACAGCAATATGTGCAATTGCATATAGACCTGAACCATCAATCATTTGACCCTCGCATTGAGTTTCTCAATGAGGCTAAAATTTATATTAAACTGCACCGACTCAGCAAAAGTCTGGAGGTTGTACTTGCTTGTGTTGCCTTAAGGAATTCCCTTGTGTCCTTGTGTCTTTGGAGAAAGGGGTTTCCCGAGGTTGCTGATTGGCTGAGTTCAGTGGTCTTTCGTAGTAAAGTCTTGGGCGTTGGCTCTTGATGCGGAGTTGGTCTGGTTGAAGTTTGAGGCGGGTGCAGTCGGAGCTGGACTTTGCGGCAAACTTAACTTAACAAAACTCTCACGGAAAGACAAGAAATTAAAGTAAAAGAATAAAAAAATGTAACGAGACTAGGTGGGTTTTCTTCTCATTGTGTTGGCAGCTGGCACGTAGGCCAGAGCACGCTCAAAGAGCAGCGTCGAAACGCGGTGGCAAAAGAGAAGAGATCTGAGAAGCAGAGGAAGAGCCAAGAGGGCGAGAGAAGAGCTGTCCTGAGTATTTAAACTCGGTTTCTAGACCATCCTATCTGGACGTCTTGACCAATTAGAAATGATCTTGGCTCGTGGTGTTGTATGTTTCTCCTCCCCATTCATAAATCTAACATGTTGTCTTATCAGTCATATGGTCCAAATGTTCCCGCTCTTACAGAGTACAATTTTGGACATGATTTCTCTAACAAGACTGTGGTACATTTGACAAAGAATTGATTGGAAGAAACAGTTAAAGCATGATTTTTCAAACTCATACATACCAAACATGAGTATTAACTCTTAAAACTATTCCCTAGTTATTAAAAGACATACATCATATGTGATTAAAACATGATGGTTAATCGTGTGGGTTACATACATGATATGGGGTTATGCATAAACATGATAAGTCCTTTTAAGATGATTTTGGTGCATCTATATGTGAAAAGGCAGTTTCTGTACCGTTCTGTGAACATAAGGACATGTTCTCTGAAGACTAGAGAGGTTAAAAGGTCTCTTAAGGAATTTCAGTCTCCGTCTGTCTTCTATGTGGAGAGCTGGGGTGACCCACCCAATGAAGTCTCTAGCTCGTGATTTTGATCACAGATTTACAAGTAACGGCCATCTCTTTGATCATCAGTTCTGATTACTTGCCCCAAATTTGACCGTCTCCTTCCTGAATTGGAATTATCAATAAATGTTCTTTTGTTTGAATGTTGCAAGCTGTTCTGTGAAAGAGGCTTGTTGGTTTGCTTTCTTCAGAGGGCTGGAGCTAGGAATCTGATTTATGACGAACATCCTGTTGCAGCCTTGGGATCCTCTCTGGAATTTCGGCTCCTCATGTTTCAATGTTCGGATCGAATCTTAACTTTGTCTGACTCATTCTGATCCTACAAAATGCTATATTGTTTTTGAACCATACTATAGTAAAGTACTTGAATTAATTTGTTGTGGTAATTCTATAGTTGCTGTGGTAATATAACAACTTTAGTAATATAAACAAATTACTTTACCCAATACTGTACTAAGTTTTCTACAACTATAGAATACACAATATGATACTACAATACACTACAGTTTACTGTACTAAAAACTAAAGTATACTACAGTATTTATTACAGTTTATCAGTTCACTATAGTTAATACTACGGTATGCTGTAGCATTAATTAAGAAAGTGTTGTAAATATTGTAAAAAAAAAAAAAAAAAACGTAAAAAAAAAACGGTAATATTCAGGTAGCTGGGCTGCCGGGAAAAAAAAAAAAAACAGAAAATAACAGAAAATAACTAGACCGTAAAAATATAGTAAATTTTCCATAATTACAATACAGTTTGTTCCTGTAATTTTAATATCTAAATTTTTAAAAAGCAATATTAAAAAAAACAAAAAAAAACAATGCTGTTCCATCACATTTATTACTTAACACTGAAATACAATTACATTCTCACATTTTTGTGCACAATTCTTACAGAATGAGCGTTAGATATTGTATCACAATGTGCCATCAATAAAACAGGATGGATATTGAGCAATTTCACATTTCCAAAAACAGTACACACATTATTTACTGTAACTTTCATACCATTAACATTTTATCACATAGATTAGGCAATTTCACTTTTTTAAAAAATTAGTACTGCATGTTTCAGTTTAAATGTACAATTTAAACATTTTTGAGAATCACAGTTTGTCAAAAACAGGGCATGTGTAAAGGGCCTGAAAGTCTATCTCCTGGTTTAATTATAATCTATTGAGGTTCAGCTTGAACGCATGGAAATGTGAAGCATAAGACACTGAATTTAAAAGCTCACCACACAGACATCATATGGCTTTGACAATCAAGGTTTCTGGTCACATCACTGAATACACATTACACCAAATATGCAAGGCATTCACATGAGGATGTATCTTCAATGGCAACAAATTCCTATTGAAGCCAAAAATAAAAAATAAAAATTAGTTAAAGTCAAATGCACAAACAATTCTTCTGACTTGACCTTACTTTTTTGGTGACCACATTGAAAGATATTCAGTCAAGGCCCATTCACACCAAGGAAAATAACTATAACCATAAAGTTCTTTTCACATAATGAAAAGTCTGCAAAGTAACTTACATAGCCATTTCCTTCCAAATTCATAAGGAAAAGGATATTTCACAAGATGAAAAAACCTGCACATATTCTGCATTGGAAAGGTACCTAAAGGATAAAATTAAAAAAAGTTAGCTGTAAAAAACTAAGATTTAAACAACACTTTTTTATTACTTTTAAAGTATTTATGGTCCTTTATATGTATATAAGTGAAGCAAGGGTGAACAAATTACAAATAAGTTAATGTAACTGACTTACATGTGTCCTCTTCTTGGAGCATTTCTGACGTGTCTTTATCAGAGTCTGGTCTGAGGATTTCTTGGAAAGAGCGAATGACAAAACTATTAAGACATATTACTTAAAGTTGTATTTACATTTCTTTTGTTGAAGGCTGCTTATGGCATTCTGTTGGTATTGGTTCAAGAGTAACCACATCCATCTCACGAATTTGTTGAACTGGGTCTATTTTGTCTTGTTCTCATTATCTCCATCCACCTCGTTATATGAAGGCTGGAGGTTACATTTCAGCAACAAAATAAAATGTTTAATTTAATAAAAATATACATACATACATACATACATACATACATCTTGTACGAAAATAAAGCCATTCAGAACAGGAACATAAAATACTGGCATGAACTCACCAGAAAGGGACATTTCATCAGGCTGTGTTTGAGGGCAGTTAGTTGCTTGGAGGACTGTCAAACAACTTTTTGACCTAATAATGGACACAATACTTCAATTATGTTGTGTATTATATTTGCAGTAACACTATGCTTTATTTCAAAATAACTAAGTACAGGAAAATATAATATATACTCATATTTTTATGCTTACTTTTCTAATATGAAAGTTGCATTTAAACACATACAAATTAAAACACATACTTGCAATTTTGATTTATGAAAGAACTCTCCTCGCTTTTACTGGCTTTAGAATGTAAAGGACACTCTCTTGTACATGGTTCAAGTTCTCAAGGATGATTTGCACTTTTAGATGGGTGGGATGTAAAAAAAACAATTTCGCTGAAAAGAATTATCACAGTTTTTGAATGAGCAACTTAACCTCTCTTTTTGAAATGTGAGATTTCATATGACTTAATATCTTTCAAATCAATCAACATTTTTTGACAGTTTAAAAGTTCACATGTAAAGGATCCCAGTAGTGGCTCACACAGACGATGACTGCCAGTAAACATGACATTTAAAATCACTGTAATTTCTAATTTGAGACTTTCAACCTGTTATAAAACATTTATAGCTACAGGTAACGTGCATCATTTCTGGGTAGCCCCTATGATGTACATGAACTATATAATATAGTGTAATATAATATATAAATATAATCTTAAACATCTTTAAATAATACAATTTTCACCTTTTCAGCTTGCCGTTGATATCAGCAACTCTCATAACATACCTGCAGGGAGAAATAAAAACAAGCATGTGAGTGCATGGGACATGATAATTAAAAATTCTACAAAAATCCAAAGATATATTAGTATTGAAATGCATCAGTGTAATCAATGAAATCCGTTTCTGTGCGCCTGTTTGTGCTTTACTGAAGGCAGCGCGTTAATTTGGTGATTAAACTGACTGGAACTACAAATGCATTCAACTATTTGAACCGTATACATATCTATGGTTTGAACACACAGCAGCCAATTAGAATCGAGTATTCAGAAAGACCAACGGCGTTGACAGTAACCACAGTATTTGCTAAATGTAGAACTTGAATTACATTTAAAAAATACAGTATAAAAGTTCAATAAAAATAGGACACAGTCTATGTGAATGACACATGACGACATCGCATGAAATCATCTTTTAAATTAATTGACTAACCGAGTTTTTGTATGTACACTGTAAAAATTTGCTGAAAAAAAAAACAGCCAATTTCAACAGTAAAATACTGTTATTTCAATAGACATTTAATCCTGTAAATTAACAACCAAAGGCCTGTAAATTAATCACTTGCTGTAAATTTGTAGCATTTAACTGTAAACCCATTGGCGCCTAAATAAAAACAGTATTGCGCTGTAAAAAGCAGCATGTGTGGGCGGGGATTTTTCAATGCAGTCATAGTTTTCAAAAACAGCACGGTCAACGAGATTACTTCACAGCTGGCCTCTTGCCTTCACATCCATTGCTTTAAAGGCCACAGTTCAAGGTAAGTTTGTCTCTTTGTTATTTTATTATGTTGCCCCCAAATTGTAAAATCAGTCTTTCAAGACGTATTTGTGCCTGTGGTACTTATTGCGCAAATCTAGCTTTGCAGACAGTTCTCAATGGCTCAGGCATTCGGCTAGTCATGTTTCTCTGACCTCCGATCATTACAGCGAATTCTTTGCTTGGTTAGAGAGGTATAATTAACCCAAAATAAATTGTTTTATTCTTTTTATCTTATGCAGGAATCATTCACTGGATGTACATGTATTTCCGAGACAGTATACGATGCTAATATTAGGTAAGTTTAACATGCAGCAATCTCCAGTGATACAAATTGTGATGTAAGCAGTGCTTGGCCTGTGTTCATTCGGTGGATTTTAATGTGAGAAAAGCAGAGATAATTTGTTTTTCTGGAAAATTGTACTTAGTTATGGATGTGTGTAATTTGACACAGAGTCACCAATATGATGTATTTTGACTGAAAATAACAGTAAATAGTTTATAGTTAAGAATCAGGAATCATGTGGATTACTGTAATGTTGTATTTATATGCTAGTTGGACTCTGGGTCTCAATTACTTACATTGTACATATACATAGCTCCATTTTACTCCTGAAAATGTGTTTGTGTTCTGATGACGAAAAAGTCATAGATATCTTGGATAGCGTGAAAGTAAGTGAATTGTTAGCAAATTTTCATTTTTGTGTAAACTATTACTTTGAGCATAATTCGTAAAGAAGACTTCCTGAGAACTATTTAAGATACATTCTTATTGAGGATTTAATTTTTTCATTTCAGGGAGGTCAGAGACCTTCATTGATGGATGGATGATTACCCTTGAGGGTCGCGTCATTTGTGAGAGCGTACACCCAAGTTTACTGACAGCAATAGCAACAATGTTCGCAATGTACTACATCTTTAACCTTCAGTATCCGGAGGCGGCGTGTGGCACATTGGAATTCATTCAATGGTATTTTATTGACCTTCTACTGTAACCTGTAAATTGCTTCTTTTTTTCCCTTTTATTACTCCCTAATTTCAGCAAGTTTATATTTAATCCATTAAACTAAAAAAAAAAAAAAGGTAGACTGTTTTGTCTTTTAAGTTTTTTTCTATTAATATACATGCATATTTATTGATACCCTTAGATGATTCGTCAGGATAAACCCTGAAAAAGGCTCGAAGACCGGCAGAGGCAAGGTTGTTTCGAAGAAAACTGGAAAGATTGTGAACAACAACAATGTTTTCCTGTAGCTCAAATAGTAGAGCATGGTGCTAGCAACGCCAAGGTCATGGGATCGATTCCCAGGGAAAGCAAGAGCTGATAAAATGTAGAAACTGTAACTTGAATGCAATGTAAGTCGCTTTGGATAAAAGCGTCTGCTAAATGCATAAATGTAAATGTAAGAAGTCTGCTGCTGTCAACCCCAAAGTTGCATCCCTCATAAAGAACCTCATCGATTTCGAATGGGATTTTGTCTAGGTAACTAAACTTAATTCCCCCCAACCACTTACATGTTCTAGTTTCCTGAGAGAGTTACCATCTCTAATCTACATTCATATTAAGTGGTAAAAGTCAAGTCAAGTCACCTTTATTTATATAGCGCTTTTAACGATACAGATTGTGTCAAAGCACTTAACAGTATCAAATTGGAGACGGAGTGTCAGTAATGTATAAGATTAAACACTCAATTTTCAGTTAAAGGCATTTCATTATTGAATTCAGAGATGTCATTGTCTAGCTCAGTTTAGTTTAAATAGTATCTATTGTTACGATCTCTTTTCTGAATCGCAACAAAATAAGGGAGTCACCACACACCACATCCAATTATTAAGTGAATTTATTTATCCATGTAAAACAGAACAACATGGAATGTCAGTATAAATGATAATCAGTGTGTCAACAGATACATGTAAATGTGTAACATTTATGAAAGACATCAGTCCAACCAGTCACAGTCCACGGAACCTCCAAAAACAACCATCCCAAAGGAGTTGGATCAAAGGAGGCGGTGATCTCCCGAATCCCATCACATCTCACCAGTTCTCCGATAGCCTCATGAGAAACCCAAAGTACAGAGCAAACAAAGACAGCCCAAGTTCCGCAGAAGCTCAGCCCCCACTCACATCTCTGTCCCAGTCTTTTATAGAGCGCCATGATTACATTCAGGTGTGCAACCACTCCCTTCAGCCAATCACCTGCAACTCAGAAATAACCGGTTACTCACTGGAACCGTCACACACCCCCTTTAAAAGAGATCTGTTCCAAACCGGATCAAAAAAAAAAAAAGCCCCACCACCATAACAACTTAGAAATCATATACTTCTATACCCATGCTGTTAAACAACCTCTGATCCCAGTACAACCATGATTTTCACAATTCTCTCCATTCTCCCACACTGCCCACCTCACCACCAGCAATCTGGATCCTGAAAGCAAATTAAGGCGACAAAAGAGCACAGAAAAACAGAAACAACTGTACAACCATTGTTCTTAATTGGTCAGATCAGGAACACGGGACAACGCATCTGCCACTACATTATCCGATCCTTTAATATGTTTAATAATCAAATTGTAGGGCTGTAAAAAGAGAATCCAACACATTAAGCGCTGACTTGGCGACTGTAAAGAATGCAAAAAGGTTAGAGGATTATGATCAGAATACACCTCTACGGGCATTCCTCCCCCCACATACACGTCAAAGAACTGAAGTGCCCAAATTAAAGATAAAGCCTCTTTCTCAATCACTGAATAATTTCTCTGATAAGTGTTAAACTTACGAGAAAAGAAACTTACTGGATAGTTCAATCCATTCTCCCCTGTCTGTAATAAGACAGCTCCAGCACCGACCTGGCTGGCATCCACTTGTAGTTTAAACGGCATATCCAGCCTCGGGGCAGCTAGAACAGGAGCAGTGGTCAACAACAGTTTAACATTTTCAAAAGCTCTCTGACAATTTTCACTCCAATCAAATTTCACTGAGCTCTTAAGCAAGTCAGTAAGTGGAGAAACCACGGTTGAAAAATTAGAACAGAAACCCCGGTAATAACCAAACATCCCCAGAAAGCACATGAGTTCTTTCTTGGTGGACGGAGAAGGAAACTGCTGAATGGCCAGAACTTTGGCCTGAACTGGACGCACTTTACCTTGGCCAACCTCTTTTCCCAAATATCTTACAGTAGCCTTGGCAAACTCACACTTGGCCAAGTTAACTGTAAGACATGCCTCAGCCAACAGAGTTAAAAGAGCTCGCAGATGAACTAAATGTTGTTCCCAGGTCTCACTGAAAACAATAACATCATCCAAATACACTGCACACCCCTCCAGCCCAAATACCACTCGGTTCATCAATCTCTGGAAGGTGGCAGGTGCATTTCTTAAACCAAAACTCATAACAGAGTATGAGTATAATCCAGACGATGTAATAAATGAGGTTACTTCTCTAGCTCTAGGAGTTAATGGCACTTGCCAATATCCCTTAAGAAGATCTAGCTTTCACAAAATTAGCTGTACCCACCTGATCTACACAATCCTCTACTCGAGGAAGTGGAAAAGCATCGGGCTTAGTAATGGCGTTTAGCTTGAGATAGTCAGTGCAAAATCTATAAGTTGAATCTGATTTCCACACTAACAAGCAAGGTGAAGCCCAACTTGAGCACGACGGAACAGCTATTCCGTTCTCAAGCATATATTGAACTTCAGATTCCAATGCTTTCCTTTTACTTACTGGAGCCCAATAAAAACATTGACAAATAGGTTGCACATCTCCCACATCAACATCATGTTGTATCAGATGAGTACGAGTGGGTATATCTGAGAACAAGCCAGGAAACTCCCATAACAACTGGGTTAGGTCTTTGTTTTGAACCTCTGTCAAATGTGAAAACAGAGCATCTAAACTCCGAAGAGTCTCTGAATCCTTTAATCGAGGAAGCAAAACACAATCTTCAGGAACAACTATGTCCTCATTAACAGCCATATCCTCTCCCTTAACAGAAAGTTGATAAGACTCAAAAGAAGCAGTGGCAACAGGGGCAACTGATTTCATTGGTTGAATTTCAGAATTTCGAGAACGATAAGCTTTAAGCAAATTTACATGGAAACACTGCTTAGATTTTCGCCTATCTGGGGTTGCAACTTGGTAATTTTCATCAGACAGTTTCCGAAGAACAGTATATGGCCCAGTAAACTTAGCACAAAAAGGGGATCCAGGAGACGATAACAAAATTAACACCTGATCGCCTGGTGTAAAAACACGACCCTCAGCATGCTTATCAAAGTGCTTCTTCATCTTCTCTTGCACAACAGCAAGATTTTTCTGTGCACTCAATCCGGCCAAAAACAAACGTCTACGAAAACCATTCACATACTCTACCAAATTTTGCAGAGGATCATCCTCACCTAGTCCCTCACGCAAAACAGAAAGAGGTCCACGTACGCGATGACCGAAAACTAGATCATTTGGGCTAAATCCCAAACTCTCTTACTGTACTTCCCTAGCAGCAAGTAATAGCCAGGGTAAACCCTCCTCCCAATCACGGTTAAGTTCCACACAGTAAGCACGCAAAAGTGACTTCATGGTCTGGTGAAACCGTTCAATCGCACCCTGACTTTGAGGATGATACACGCTCGACTGATTATGTTTCACTTTAAGCACCTTCAAAATCTCAGCAATCATTCGTGACGTAAAGTTAGTACCGTTGTCACTTTGAATAATTTTAGGTATCCCGAAAACAGATATGAACTGAGTTAAAGCTCTCACAACTGCTTTGGTGGTAATTTTTCGAATGGCATAGGCTGCTGGATAGCGAGTTGCCTGACACATTACGGTCAACAAATATACACTCCCTGATTTAGATGGAGGCAGTGGTCCCACACAATCAATTATTAAGTGCTCAAACGGTTTGCCTGTTACAGCTATGGGACTCAAAGGCACTAGTTTCAACAACTGATTTGGCTTCCCAGTTACCTGACAAGTGTGACACGTTCTGATGAAAGACGAAATATCCTTTTTCAAACGAGGCCAGTAAAATTGTCGTAAAATTCGATCATAGGTCTTTTTTACTCCTAAATGTCCAGCAACTTCACCATGTGCATGTTGTAGTATTATATCTCGAAATTGTTTCGGCACCACAACTTGAATTATACACTCATCCAGCAAATCCTTTTTACAAGGGACGTACTTCCTTAGAAGCATCTCATCTTGGATAAAACATCCACTAACAGCACTTCTTACCTCCTGGGACGGAATAACAGCATCAAACAACTTCTGCAACTCAGAATCTTTCTGCAGCGCATCTACCAACTCCCTATGAGAAATAGGTGAAAAAGGTGGACAAACCAGACACAACATATTTTGACACTTCTTGTTTCTCCAATGACATCTCACGACTCATTGCACGAGTCACAACACAAGCTGTAAATACTTCAGGAAAATTGATGCAAAATGTCGGAGTTCTCCATGACTGGAATAGGCACTACCTCAGGAGGTGGAATCACATCTCGCCATACTCTACCTCCAGCCAAATTATTGCCCTAGATGACAGTAACCCCATCAACTGGCAAAGACGGACGAACTCCCAAGGATACTTCTCCACAGATCAGGTTGGAAGTCAGGTGTACTCTATGCAGAGGAACAGAAAGAGTGTTTAATCCAATTCCTCTAATCAAAACACTCCTCCCTTCACTTGATACCTCAGAAAAGGGCAGAACGGATTCAAGAATAAAGGATTCTGATTAGCCTGTATCTCTCAAGATTTTAACTGGTTAAAACAGAGTTTGGCAAAGACACACAACCTTCCGTAATGAACGGTACAAAGGTTTTCATGGCTACCACTTTGGACATACATACTTCATCTCCAACCTCTATGGAAGTACCAGGGTCAAGGTCATTGGAAGTTTCAGTAACGTCAGTCACTAACACAGGATTAACATAATTAGTTTGTGATTTATTTTTTCCAGACTTCCACTTTGTAGCTAAAACTGGGCAAAAAACATCAGGGTCACGTTCATTAAATTTGGGAAGCAGCCTTAAATTACTGGCCAAGTCAAACCCTCCAGATAAACTTAAACCTCTCTCCCTAACATCTGACACCGTTCTCCCTTCCTTTACCAATCTCAACCGCTCCACCTGCAGCTCATGATCTCGTGCGGACTTCTCCGCCTCTAGCTTCTTTTGTTCAAACTCAATCTCGCGTTGTCGGAGCTCATTCTCGTTTCTTATTCTTTCAATCTCCAATTCATAACGTTTAGTTTCTTAATCAACTCTTTATCATGAAGCTGCTGCATATGTAAAATTTCTTTTCTTTCTTCAAAAGATAAACCAGAGAAAATATCTAATGAACCTTTTGCATCAATGTCGCGTTTTCTCTGTGGAGAGGCCACCATAAGGCTATTTTCACATAACCAATTTTTCACAACAGAACGTAGTTCCTTTTTCCGTATTTTCTTGTCTACATCACCAATTTTAAAATGATCTACAAGTTCCCATAATTGTTGTTTTACAAAAGAATTTAATATCTCCTCTGATGGATCTTTAATAAATTCTTCTATAGATGACATTGTTCTCATAAAAATGTTACAACTTTAAACACAAAGTGCATTTATTTCCTTTTCGGAACACAAAACATCTGAAACAATTATTCACTCTCCCCCTTCTAAACTGCCTACCAACCCACTAAGCTAACCTATGCCTAGTCTTCATGCAGCTTTCAAGAGTAAAGCGACATTAAACACCAAAGTACCGATGGTTTACAAATTGAACAAACAGCTCAATCCGCAACCACGGCGGTGTACTTCACCCAAAAGCCTGCACAAAAATAAAAAAGGCAAAATAACAAATCAACGCCAAGCGTTGCTAATTCCTACCCAGGAGAAAATGAACAATCACCTGCAAAAAGAAAAATGCACCTACCTTTAATGATGACTACCTTCGAACTCACGAGACAGTTTAAACAATATCTATGTGCATCTCTCAAAACAACACGCATACCGAAAGCTCATTATTTTACACATTTTACTTCAATCGAATCGACATCATACCAAATCTTAATCAAACAAATTTCATCGTGTTATGATGTAATTTCGTTTTAGGACGAGCCCCCATTTGTTACGATCTCTTTTCTGAATCGCAACAAAATAAGGGAGTCACCACACACCACATCCAATTATTAAGTGAATTTATTTATCCATGTAAAACAGAACAACATGGAATGTCAGTATAAATGATAATCAGTGTGTCAGCAGATACATGTGTAACATTTATGAAAGACATCAGTCCAACCATTCACAGTCCACAGAACCTCCAAAAACAACCATCCCAAAGGAGTTGGATCAAAGGAGGCGGTGATCTCCCGAATCCCATCACATCTCAGCAGTTTTCAGATAGCCTCATGAGAAACCCAAAGTACAGAGCAAACAAAGACAGCCCAAATTCCGCAGAAGCTCAGCCCCCACTCACATCTCTGTCCCAGTCTTTTATAGAGCGCCATGATTACATTCAGGTGTCCAACCACTCCCTTCAGCCAATCACCTGCAACTCATAAATAACCGGTTACTCAGTGGAACCGTCACACTATGAAATCAAATTAAGAGTATGTTAACCCTTTGGAAATGTTTGTTTTTCTGTATTAATATTACCTAAAATTGCATCTGATCACATGCATAGACAAAACACAAGGTGCTTCAGCTAAACATTCACAGTGCTGTGGGAAAGGTATGTAAGCTTTGTGATTACCTTGTTATCTTGATGACCCATAATTTTTTTTTTTTTTTTTTTTGTAATAGTGAGCCAGGAACGGGATAATTTTTCATCTCCATTTAACTGATTAAGACTAACAAAGGACTCATTAACCTCTATTACAAAAATATAATAATAATAATGAGTGAATGAATGAATGAATGAATAAAAACATCTTACAAATTTCACTTTTTCCGCAGTATTGTAGATGTTTAATGGGATGTGCTTAGTAAAGACATGGTAGATTGTGATTGTGTGTTGTTAGCTTAAACACTTTATTGTTAAACATACTGTTAAAGGTTTACACTGTTAAAAGATTGTAATAACAGCCAATTTAACAATGCTTTTAGCTGTTTTAATAAATGCCAAATGAAGCACTATATCACAGTCTGTTTCTCCTTTATTTTTTTCCTTTGAGTAAATATATTAGGATATCAGACAATATAGTAAATGGAAAATAACTTGTATTATATTTCAGAATTATAGATGTAACCATTGCTGGCAGTACTATACTGTGAAATTACAGCACAGCCGTAAAACAGAAAACAGTACTGAAACTGTAAAATTACAGTAAATCACTGGAACCATTGCTGCCAGTACTTTACTGTGAAATTACAGCATAGCCGTAAAACAGAAAACAGTATTGAAACTGTAAAATTACGGCAAATTACTGCCAGTACTTTACTGTAAAATTACAGCACAACTGTAAAATGGAAAAATGGTGGCAAAAGTGTAAAATTAAAGTAAATGGCTGGAACCAATGCTGCCAGTATTTTATTGTTAATTTACGGGGAAATTTTTTTCAATGTAGACCTCCCAATTGACCGTTCGCAAAACCTGCCAACCCTTAGTTACTGTTGCCATGACCGACAAACAATGCCGCTCTCACACTACACACGTTCTCACGCAGAGTAGGGATGGGCGATACCTCTTATTTTATTTTCGATCCGATACCGATATTTTCAAGCACAGTATTGTCGATATCGATACCAATACCGATACTGCTACACTAAACTGATCTTTTAAATTATTAAAAAGAGTATAATCAGTAATTATACTCAATTAATATTAGATTTTAAAGCCATGTTTTTGTGTGTGTGTGTGTGTGTGTGTGTGTGTTGTTTTGTTTGTTTGTTTGTTTGTTTTTTACATTTCATAGGCCTTTTTTTTGTTGTTGTTGTTTACACTGTCAGAAATAAAATATACTAAAAATTGTATTTTAGCCCTTTACTGGGGCAGTAACCTCAAAGGTGCACCTATACCCCTAAAAGGGAGCATATTAGTACCATACAAGTATGCATGCTTTAAGGGTAGATAAGTTACAAAGGTGCACCTTTGAGGGTGCCTCATGAAAAATAAACATGGTGTTACATAAGTACTAAAATGTATTATTATTGTTATTATTATTATTATTATTATTATTATTATTATTATTATTATTAACATGGTAAATCTGTGGTTACTGCAGTTTTACTACAAATGAAGAGTTCAGATGAAAAAGCCTCTTAGTGCCGTTTGAAATTTTCTTCTAAAATGAGCAGTTTTTTCAGGCTCCTATGAGTAGGTTCAGTAATTTCACGTTAATGGCAATAAATAGGTTCTTTTCATTGCCATTAAAGTGAAATAACTGAACATAAACATAAGAGCCTGATAAAAATGCTCATTTTAGAAGAAAATTTCAAACAGCACTTAGAGGCTTTGGTAAACTGTGGATACTGTAATAAAACCATGGTTAATTTTTGTAAAAGGCTGCCAGGCTGCTGTACTCCTAAAGGTGAAACTTTAGCATGTTTTTTTTTTTTTTCCTGACAGATTTATTAACAGCAATTACAGAGCCTAACACAATCCATTTGAAATTTTAACAACCTGTTTAAATAAATTTACTTGCACAAACTAGCCTATTTAAAATATTACATAAATAAACCAAGCTTGGGGTTAGTAAGATTTTGTAATATATTTTAAATAAGCCTCATGCTCACCAAGGCTGCACTTATTTGAACAAAAATACAGTAAAAACAGCAATATTGTGAAATATAACCATTAAAATAACTATTTTCTATTTTAATTTCTTTTAAAATGTAATTTAAAATGCAAATGTGATCAAACCTGAATTTTCAGCATCATTACTCCAGTCTTCAGTGTCGCATGATCCTTCAGAAATAATTCTAATATTATTTGCTGCTCAAGAAACATTTCTGATTATTATTGCTGCTTCATATTTGTGTGGAAACTGTGATGCATTTTCAGAATTAATTTTATACATAGTAACAATGATATGTAATGTAATGTAGTAATGTGGCAATGGTTTCTTAAGATCTACTTATGCTTCTGATGCTTTTGGGAAGCTCAGCTCTATTTGAACAAACACTATCGCTGCGTCCCAATGTGCCTACTTATACTACGCACTTAAAGTATGTACTTTTGTGGTGAAGAAAAAGTACACACTTTTGAGTGTGTAGTAGAAGAGTAAGCAAGCTTTGGGACATACCTCACACAACCGCGTCTTTAACGGACTGCTCTGTCGCATCTGTTACATGCACCCTGTCACTGTAAACTGGCCTGTCAATCATCTTGTCACTGTTAACATCCTCCACATTTCATTTCATTTAACTTCCTACCATATTGGAGAGAAAAGAAGTAGCTCGTTGATCTGTCAGTCGCGGGTCTTTCATGCCGAGAACTCTGCTCATATTTTCTGCATAATGATGCATTTAAAAGTTAACGACCAAATGGATGTTTATAAAAGTTCACATTGCTGATGTTATAATGTTATAAAGTATATGACCATAGTTAATATTATATAACTATTAGATAGTGTCTATGTTGAAAAGGCGAATGGTGCTTATATCCGTTCAAGGGCCAAATGGATAGAAGGAGAGAAAAATTCAACATACGTCTGTAGATTGGAAAAGAGCAGGCAGGAGAAAAATAATATACGATCTTTAATTAAAAAAATTAATTTAATTTAATTTAAAAAAAAAAAAAAAACCCTTGCTACGTATACTGCGTTAGGCTAACCGAGACTTGTCATAGCGCTTGCATGTTGTTGCTCTTTTGTTGGTTTTGATTGCTTCTACTATTGTCTTCATTTGTAAGTCACTTTGGATAAAAGCGTCTGCTAAATGACTAAATGTAAATGTAAATGTAATTACTGATGGCACTAATTTTTGTGCAATATCATTAGTCTTCCAACGCTAATGATATTGCACAAAAAAAAAAAAAAAAAAAAAAAAAAATTCTCTTTTATAGTAACTTATATAAGTCAACATTTTCTAAAATTAATGCGAATTCTTTTTTTGATAGTATTAAGC
The DNA here is from genome assembly GCA_039654775.1 of Spinibarbus caldwelli. Lineage (NCBI taxonomy): Eukaryota > Metazoa > Chordata > Actinopteri > Cypriniformes > Cyprinidae > Spinibarbus > Spinibarbus caldwelli. The sequence goes on from CM077221.1 coordinate 32,929,892, forward strand.
CATTTATTCCACAAATCAGTTTGGAGTTTAATGAGATTTGTGATGCAAAAATTTCATTACAGGAGTTAGAGAATGCATTGCAATCTTTATCTTCTGACAAATCTCCTGGCTCTGATGGTTTAACGGCCAACTTTTACAAATTTTTTTGGGATTCAATAAAATTTCTTTTATTTAAGGCTTTGACAAAGGTTACTGAATGTCTTTCACTTTCCTATACTATGAAGCAAGGGGTTATAATTCTCATTCCCAAGCCGGGCAAAGATCCTAAGATTTTAGATAACTTGCGGCCCATTAATTATTATAAATTGTTAGCACACATTTATTCTAATCGATTGAAGATTGGATTATCTCAAATTATATGCAATACGCAGTCAGGGTTTATGAAGGGTAGATCGATTCACAATAACTTACGTTTGGTCCAAGATTTGATTGACTATAATGACAAGATTAACAATGATGGTATTATGTTTTTCCTTGATTTCTACAAAGATTTCGACACGGTCGAGCACCCCTTTATCTTTTTGGCTTTGGAATTGTATGGGTTTGGGAAACAGTTTAGTAGTATAATTAGTAGTTTATATCAGGACACAAATTGTTCTGTTTCATTGATTGAAGGGACCACTTCACGCTTTAATACAAAACATTTTAAACAAAATATTAAACAAGGCTGTCCCATTTCGCCTTTTACTTTTTATTTTAGCCGCTGAAACGCTTGCTCTCGCAATTAAAAATTCTGACATTGAGCAGTTGAAGGGTTTTGATGATGACATAGTGATCAGTCAACTGGCTGATGACGTGGTCTTATTTCTAAAGAATCAGGTTCCAAAAACTCTCCAAATTATTAACTTATCAAATGCCTCAGGCTTATGTCTGAATCTAAGTAAATGTGAAATAATGACATTGAAAGAATCTCAACTCACAATGTACCAGCTTACAATGTACCAGTTAAATCTAGGATCAAATATCTTGGTATTTTACTTACCGAAGATAAAGAACTAAGTGAAACACTTATTATATCTAACAGAATTGATGAATGTAAGGCCAGATTGAACAGATGGATGCAGAGAGGCATTATATTTGGAAGAATTTTATTGACAAAAGTGGATTCTCTGTCTAGATGCATTTACCCTGCAGGATCCCTTCCCATTTCTAATAAGAAAATTAAGTTAATTAATCAGATGAATTTTAATTACATTTGGAAGAGAAAAGCTCATTATGTTAAAAAAGGGACACTAGTGAAAGATTACAAAGAAAGAGGTTTACAGGCCATAGACTTTGACTGTATGAATGGGACTTTCAAGATAAATTGGCTTAAAAAATTTCTAATAAATAATAACAGTTTCTGGTTCTGCACCCCTAGAAATATCTTTAAAAGTGTTGGTGCTATAGAATTCTTATTACACTGTGATTTTTCAATACAAAAACTTCCTCTCAGATTATCAGAATTTCATAGGCAGGTTCTTTTATATTGGAAGTTGATTTATAAACATAATTATTCCCCGCATAATTCGCCAATTTGGAATAATAGATACATTTTATTTAGAAATAAGTCATTCTTTATTAGATATTGGTGGGAAATAGGTGTTTGGTCTGTTGTTCATCTGCTAGGAAAAGATGGTAATTTTATGGATCACAGTACTTTGTGAAAAATATAATATTCATTGTGATTACAAGCAGTATAATAGGCTATTGAACTGTATTCCAAAGGCCTTTGTACTGTTGGTTAGCAATACAGTGTCCAATGTAACTGAAGCTTTTCATTTACCTTCTTTAATAATAAATGGGTAAGATTTTATTAGGTGTAGCCTGCCAAATAAATTAATAAGAACTTTATAGGCCCAAGATAAATTTCCAAATCAAGCTAGTCGAAATAACTTGATTTATCTTTTTCCCAAGAGCTCTATTTTTAAATTAAGAACCACGTATCTCTCCTTTCCCATACCCCCCAAAGCAAAGAAAGTACACTTTAAAATTTTTAATGATATCTACCCATCTTTAGAGTTTCTTAGATATAGATTTAATATTGATCCCAATAATTGTACCTTTTGTGATGTTGATATTGAAACGACTGTACATTTATTCTTTGACTGTTCTTTTAGTAGAGCCTTTTGGCCTGATGCATTTGAGTGGCTTAAAGTTTCAATCAAGCTATCTTCTCAAATTTCTAAAAATTATATAATTTTTGGTTTAATAATGGAAGACGTACATATTAAATTTGTACTGAATAATATTTTCATTTTGGGCACATTTTATATTCATAAATGTAAGTGCCTTAAAACAAAGCCATTGTACGGAAGTTCTAAAAGGCCATGCATTATGCATTATTTTTCTATCTTGTTTTGTCGTTATCACGACTTAATTTTCTCGTGATCTCGACATAACGAAAGTTTTTTTTTTTTGGTTTTTTTTTTTAATACAATGATTGATTTTTTTAAAACAATGCGTCGTGAGTCTACTGTTGTTATAGTAACGAATGCAACTCTGACGCGCATCTGATCGACAGATTGCTCATTTATACTGTATGTTATGGATATTTTAGCAACTTTCGCTTCGCGTAGTACAAATAAAGTCTACAATAAACAAATATAAGCTAATCAATCACTGTTGATTTTTTCCAGAGTATGCTAAACATTTTGGTTGTGTAATTAACATGTTTAAATGGTCTAACATCAGAGCATTCAACACCGAAAGCGCAGGTGCGCCTTCAGAAGAATGCAGAGAATTGTTCTAAAGTAGAGCTGCTTGGATTCAACTCACTTTGTTTTCCTCATTCGTTTTGAAATAAAATTATATATAATTTGTTTGTGATTTTTATTAGTCATGTAGGATATGTTGTGACTAATATGTGCATTACAAGCTTGGGATGCTGTTTGAAAAGAGTGTTTATGTATGTGTGTGTGTGTGTGTGTGTGTGTGTGTGTGTGGTTTCAAGTCAAGTCAAGTCACCTTTATTTAAATAGCGCTTTTAACAATACAGATTGTGTCAAAGCACTTAACAGTATCAACTTGGAGGCTAGAGTGTCAGTAATGTATAATAATAAGATTAAACACTCAATTTTCAGTTAAAGGCATTTCATTATTGAATTCAGAGATGTCATTGTCTAGCTCAGTTTAGTTTAAATAGTATCTATGAAATCAAATTGATGATAATCGCTAGAAATTAAGTGTCCCCAACTGAGCAAGCCAGAGGCGACAGCGGCAACCAAAACTTCCTCTGTGACAGAATGGAGAAAAAAAAACCTTGGGAGAAACCAGGCTCAGTCGGGGGGCCAGTTCTCCTCTGGCCAGGATACTTATTGTATTTTAGGATACTTTTTACTTATTGTTTTAATTAAATTTTAAATGTATAAATGTATTATATTTCTATTTTTATATTGTTGCAATTTCTAACAATAATAGTATTACGTAGTTAGGTATTTTATTATATTTTTAGTTATTTTGTTTTATTTTTAGTTTTATTGTATTTAAGTCGAGGTCTTCACTGGGGATATGTCCCCGGGGCTCATCCAGGTGTCCGGCCTCTGCCGACGATCAGGGTCGCAGACATCATCTCCCGGCGCCGATCCACCATCTGATCCGGACATGGACTGAGAAACAGAATAAGAAAGAAACAGACAAATATTAGAGTAGATGCCATTCTTCTTACAATGTAACGAGTACATTGTGTGTTATGAGGAGTGTTCCCGGTTCCGGCTGATCTAATTAATGCAGCCTAACAATCCTTTAACGGATTTGAATAATAGAAGTGTATTAGTGTGTTATGTGTAAGCCAGGTTAAAGAAATGTGTCTTTAATCTAGATTTAAACTGACAGAGTGTGTCTGCCTCCCGAACAGTGTTAGGTAGATTGTTCCAGAGTTTGGGTGCTAAATAGGAAAAGGATCTGCCACCCGCAGTCGATTTTGATATTCTAGGTATTATCAAACAGCCAGAGTTTTGAGAACGCAGCAGACGTGGAGGATTATAATGTGATAAGAGCTCGCTCAAGTACTGAGGAGCTAAGCCATTCAGGGCTTTATAAATAATTAACAAGATTTTAAAATCTATACAATGTTTGATAGGGAGCCAGTGCAGTGTTGACAGAACCGGGCTAATATGGTCATACTTCCTGATTCTAGTAAGGACTCTAGCTGCTGCATTTTGGACCAACTGTAGTTTATTGATCAAGCGTGCTGAACAACCACCCAGTAAAGCATTACAATAGTCTAACCCTGAGGTCATAAATGCATGAATTAGCATTTCTGCATTTGACGTTGAGAGCATAGGTCGCAATTTAGATATGCTTTTGAGATGGAAAAACGCAGTTTTACAGATACTAGAAACATGGCTTTCAAATGAAAGATTGCTATCAAACAGCACACCTAGGTTCCTAACTGATGAAGAAGAATTGACAGAGCAGCTGTCAAGTGTTAGATAGTGCTCTAGGTTATTACATGTGGGGTTTTTAGGTCTGATAATTAACACCTCTGTTTTTTCAGAATTTAGCAATAAGAAGTTACTCGTCAACCAGTTTTTTATATCGACTATGCATTCCGTTAGTTTTTCAGTTTGGAGCATTTCACCGGGCCGTGAAGAAATATAGAGCTGAGTATCATCAGCATAACAGTGAAAGCTAACACCATGTCTCCTGATAATATCTCCCAAGGGTAACATGTAAAGCGTGAAAAGTAACGGCCCTAGTACTGAGCCTTGAGGTACTCCATACTGCACTTGTGATCGATATGATACCTCTTCATTTACTGCTACGAACTGATGGCGGTCAGATAAGTATGATTTGAACCATGCTAGGGCACTTCCACTAATGCCAACAAAGATTTCTAGTCTATTCAAAAGAATGTTGTGGTTGATAGTGTCGAACGCAGCGCTAAGATCCAGTAGAACTAATAAAGAGATACAACCACAATCAGATGATAGAAGCAGGTCATTTATAACTCTAATGAGAGCAGTCTCAGTACTATGATAGGGTCTAAATCCTGACTGGAATTCCTCACAGATACCATTTTTCTCTAAGAAGGAATATAATTGTGAGGATACTACCTTTTCTAGTATCTTTGACAGAAAAGGGAGATTTGAGATCGGTCTGTAATTAACTAGATCTTTGGGGTCAAGTTGTGGTTTTTTAATGAGAGGCTTATTAACAGCCAATTTGAAGGTTTTGGGGACATATTCTAATGACAATGATGAATTAATAATAGCCAAAAGCGGATCTATGACTTCTGGAAGCAGCTCTTTTAGTAGTTTAGATGGAATAGGGTCTAACATACATGTTGTTGGTTTAGATGATTTAAAAAGTTTATACAGTTCTTCCTCACCTATAATAGAGAATGAGTGGAATTGTTCCTCAGGGGACCTATAGTGCACTATCTGATGCAATACTGTAGCTGACGGCTGCATGATTACAATTTTATCTCTGATAGTATCGATCTTGGAAGTAAAGTAGTTCATAAAGTCATTACAGCTGTGCTCTTGGGAAATGCCAACACATGTTGATCCTTTATTTTTCGTTAATTTAGTGACTGTATTGAATAAATACCGGGGGTTATGTTTGTTTTCTTCTAGAAGAGACGAAAAGTAATCAGATCTAGCAGTATTTAAAGGAAAACGCCACCGTTTTTCCATATTCCAATATGTTTTTCCCTCAATTTAGACGAGTTGATACGTACCTCTCCCGTCTCAGTGCGTGCACTTAATCACTCTAGCGCGCGGCGCCACTATGTTAGTGTTTAGCTTAGCACCATTCATTCCTTAGGATCCAAACAGAGATGAATTTAGAAGCTACCAAACACTTCCATGTGTTCCCTATTTAAAGACGGTTACATGAGTAGTTACACGAGTAAGTATGGAGACACAAAATAAACAGTGGCGATTTTCTAAGTGGATAAAAAATGATAACTATGATGTATGGCGGAAGAGTACTTCTCTCTTCTCGCAGCACTTCGACCTCGGCGCAGTAATATCATCACTCCTGAAAACTCCCCCTCAACCCTCTCCCTCTAACTTCCATCAATAGAACCAATATTACTGCACCGAGGTCGAAGTGCTGCGAAGTGCTCTTCCGGCATACATCATTTTTTATCTGCTTAGAAAATTTCCCCGTTTTATTTTGTATCACCATACTTACTCGTGTAACTACTCATGTATACGTCTTTAAATAGGGAAAACATGGAAGTGTTTGGTAGCTTCTAAATTCATCCCTGTTTGGATCCTAAGGAATGAATGGTGCTAAGCTAAACGCTAGCATAGTGGTGCCGCGAGCTAGAGCGATTAAGTGCACGCACTGAGACGGGAAAGGTACGTATTAAATCGTCTAAGTTGAGGGAAGAAAATATTGGAATATTGAAAAACGGTGGCGTTTTCCTTTAATGCTTTTCTGTAGGATAGGGTACTTTCCCGCCAAGCTATACGAAATACCTCTAGTTTTGTTTTCCTCCAGCTGTGTTCCATTTTCCGAGCTGCTCTCTTTAGGGTGCGAGTGTGCTCATTATACCACGGAGTCAGACTGTTTTCTTTGATCTTCCTTATGCGTAAAGGAACAACTGTATCTATGCTAGAAAAGAGAGAGTCCATAGTTTCTGTTACATCAAGTTTTGCTGCACTGTTGGATATGCTGAGGAATTGAGATAAATCAGGAAGATTACTTACAAAGCAGTCTTTTGTGGTAGAAGTGATGGTTCTACCATATTTGTAACAAGGAGTAGAATTTACAGTTTTAGCTATATGGAGTTTACACAAGACTAGATAATGATCTGAGATATCATCGCTTTGCTGCAGAATTTCAACACCACTAACATCAATTCCATGTGACAGTATTAAATCTAGAGTATGATTTCGACAATAAGTAGGTCCTGAAACATGTTGTCTAACCCCAATAGAGTTCAGAATGTCTATGAATGCTGATCCTAATGCATCTTTTTCATTATCGACATGGATATTAAAATCACCAACAATTAAGACTTTATCTGCAGCCAGTACTAACTCAGATAGAAAATCAGAAAATTCTTTAATAAAGTCTGTGTGGTGCCCTGGTGCCTGTACACAGTAGCCAGTACAAACATCACAGGGGATTTATCACTAACACGTGTTTCTCTAGATAATGTTATACGCAGCACCATAACTTCAAACGAGTTATACTTAAAGCCTGCCCTCTGAGAAATACTGAGAATATTGCTATAAATTGTAGCAACACCTCCCCCTTTACCTTTTGGACATGGCTCATTTTTATAGCAGTAATCTTGGGGGGTAGACTCATTTAAAGTAATGTATTCATCTGGTTTTAGCCATGTTTCTGTCAAACAGAGCAAATCTAGGTTATGATCATTGATCAAATCATTTACAAATAGTGCTTTTGTAGAAAGGGACCTAATATTCAGTAAGCCAAGTTTTAGCAATTGTTTCTCTGTATTGTAAACATTCTTTTATTTGTTGAACATCAGTTAAATTGTTACTATTACTTTGGTTTGGACGTTTTCTGTATTTTCTAGTACGGGAAACAGACACAGTCTCTATAGTGTGATATCTAGGTGAAGGAGTCTCTATGTGCTGAGAATTAACTGACTTCTGTGACGTGAGGCGGCTAGCAGACGGTCGGTTTAGCCAGTCTGTCTGCTTCCTGACCTGGGCCCTAGTTAGTCAAGGACGAACTCTAAGACTATGTGCCATATTTCTAGAGAGAAGAGCGGCAACACCCCAGGAGGGGTGAAGACCATCTCTTTTCAACATGTCAGGTCTGCCCCAAAAACTTGTCCAATTGTCTATAAAGTCTATGTTATTCTGCGGGCACCACTTAGACATCCAGCCATTGAGTGACGACAGTCTGCTATGAATCTCATCACCCCGGTAAGCAGGGAGGGGGCCAGAGCATATTACAGTGTCTGACATCGTACTTGCAAGTTCACACACCTCTTTAACATTATTTTTAGTGATCTCTGACTGGCGAAGTCAAATAGAATTAGCGCCGACGTGGATAACAATCTTACTGAATTTACGTTTAGCATTAGCCAGCACTTTTAAATTAGCCAAGATGTCAGGCGCTCTGGCTCCCGGTAAACATTGGACTATGGTGGCTGGTGTCTCTATTTTCACGTTCCGTACAATAGAATCGCCAATAACTAGAGCACTTTCATCAGGTTTCTCAGTGGGTGCGTCACTGAGCGGGGAGAACCTGTTTGATGTTTTGATCGGAACGGAAGAGCTATGTTTTGACCGGCGACTAGACCGCCTTACAGTCACCCAGTTGCCCTGCTGCACGGGCTCAACCGGAACCGAACAATGTACAGGACTCCCTGAGCTAGTCGCATCCAGAGCAGTATCTACAGCCCTTACATTCTTACTATCCTCAACTAAAGTTTGGATGCGTGTCTCTAGTTCTAAAATCTTCTCTGTCAGCCTAACTATTTCCCTGCATTTATCACATGTGAATACCTCGCTGCTGACAGAGACAGATAAACTGTACATGTGGCAAGCGGTGCAAACAACAATAGCAGAAGAAGACATTACTCACCATGATTGATGAATGATACCAACTTAACTTACCACTTACCACTGTTGTTTGATGAACTTGTGAAAAACGGAGCGAGAGAGAAATGAAAACGGAGCGAGAAAAAAGAAAACAATAATAGGCGCGAATAGAAACAGGAATGGAACCTCGAGTAACAAGCTAACCGGCTAACGAATGCTAACGTGCTGCATGCGCACTGCACTCGCGATTTTAAAAGCGAACGATCAAATTAGTTAGATTAGTTTGATAGATAATACCACAAATATGGTGGGAATTAAGTTATATATTATCACTTGAAACAACAGAGAGTGAAAGTAAGGTAAAGATTCAATAAAAAAGCAGAGCTACAATCGCAAACCTCTCAGCAGCACAACAGAAAGGAACAGATTGAAGCAATCGATCCTACCATTTATTTGTTTCCTACAAATAAATGTAGAAAATATTACAACACTGTATAACATCGCTTAACTAAATTAGCTTATACACATTTTT